>VWPU01014621.1:0-212745 GCA_013398955.1 Callaeas wilsoni | reverse complement strand
AGAACCCAAACCCCTACACTAGTGAAGCTCTGCAACAAGCCAGGTGCCTCCAGTCACCTCTTGGCAGACAGCCTTGCTTACTGTGAACGTGCCTGTCCTCCCTGGCGAGGAGCGGAGTCACTGAGGGCTCCCAGCATGGGAGCAGTTGAATTTAGCAGTTTCTGTTTACCTCGAGTGGAGAAGGAGCTGTTCCCCTGTAGTTTAACCCTGCCTCGTGCCCCAGGTTTGCCTCAAGTTGCATTGCTTAAACTGCAGTCAAAAAGATGACAGAACAAAGCTGAGAGTAAACAGAGAGAAAGGAAATCCTGTGCTATTGAGAAGAGGCAGTAAGGGAATACTGCTCCTGGGAAAGCCTTGTTTTTCAAGTTTTAATGAGCAGATCAGAGACAGGTGCTGCTGATGTCCAAGTATAGGCCAGAAATGCAAACAAAAAAAGCTTCGGGAGGGAGGGATCGAGGTGGGATTTCAGAAGGAAATTATTTAGTGCTTTGCTGAGATTGTGCCAGACATGGGAATTGGTAGGAAAGAAGGAATGAAAAATTATATTTAAATTTAAATAAAAATACTCCTGCTAGGCTAAGAAGTTTACACAGGTCTAGCAAGCACAGATGTTACTCATGCAATATTCTTGGGCACATGGTGTGACTCTTGGGGATGGTGCTGTGCAGGGCCAGGAGTTGGACTCGATGGTGCTTGTGGGTCCCTTCCAACTCAGCATGTTCTGTGATTCTGTCATCCTGTCTTTGCAGGATTTCCAAATGTTGTGTAGACTTCATATGGAGGGCACATGCTGATGAATAGATGTATTAATAAAAGTAATCAAGATTTATAGTCCAACAGGCTGGAAGGCTGTGTGTATCTAAATGACCAATTTTTGTACAATTTACTAATGGTTGATAAACATTGCTTAGATTTGTGGTGTGCTGTGCACCATTTAATAATTAGCATAATTAGCATTATTTATTCTTTTTTTTATTAAGTATTAACAATTGCATTCAATGTAAGTATTAAAAAAAAACCCCAAAACAACACACACAAAAAAATCAAAGCATAAGAAACATCCAGAGGTTAGCTGACGAATGGAATACTGGAAATCCCATGAGATATTCTACTTTCTGATATATCCCAATTAGTTTTTTCCTAAATTGCAGATAAAAATTCGAGTGTGATTGCAGTCCATCAAAAACACATACATGTAGTAAGATGCAAGGGCATAGTAGACATGCCAGTGATGACACTCTACTTAGTACAGGTAAGGCCACCATCCTAAAGGGTAAATTTGTACACACAAGAAAGACATGAATCAGCTGGAGACCTGAGGGGGAAAACGACAAGAATGAGTAAACATCGAGAATAAAGCCTTCTAAGGAAAAGTCAAATTAAGCAGGGCTCTTAAGAGTTGGAGATAAGAAAAGGATGAGACATTTACTACCTTTAAATATATCATAGAGAAAGTCAGTGACCTATTTCTATGTGAATGGTAAAGAGAATAAAGAAAATCTGAAATTACTCTAAGGAAGAGAAAGATTAAAATCCAGGAATACCTCTTTCATGGTAACAATAATAAAGCACTAAAGAAGCTACTATGGCGTGATGGTTTCTCTAATACTGTCAGTTTTTTAGGAACAATTTAGGCAAATAATCACCAGAATGATGTCATTGATGGTAGATATAGGTAAGATTTTTTTTTTCTTTTTGAAGTCCTTTCTGTATGTATCTTTCTGCATCATAATTTCAATAAGAACATTTTTAGTCTTTCAATGAAGTTAATATGCTGTTGCTTTCCTGTGTCAGGAACTGAAGAAAAAAAAATATCAGTTTATTGTACTACTTTAAACAAAGTTAAAAAAAAAAAATTCTTCTAGTTGTAGGCTTTTTGCTTGTTTGTTTGTGTTGGTTTGTTGGTTGGGTTTTTTTAGTAATTATTTCTATGTTACAGATTTCTGCACAGCTCTACCATCAGTAGTTCTGGTGGCATCTCATATATTCCTTATCTTTTCATTTCAGTCATAAGCTGGACTTGCTGCAGTCCCTCTGAGGTGAAACCTAACTGTATCTCAACTTGCACTAGAGACTGTTCATTCTAATTAAACATTTTTTTCTCAGGCTCTCTTTAATAATATGGGTTGTAACTTTTATTTAAGTCCTCTTAAAATGTGAAACTCTGATTTATTCAGTGCAGATTGAAAAAACAAACAAACAAAACACCAGTCCAGAACTTACTGTTTGGGGAGTGATGATTACCATAATTCTAAATCTTAAAAACAGATTTTTCCTTCCTGACTGAAGTATGTAGCTTTGTACTAATTTAGTCATATTGATAAAAAATACATCTATGCATCTTTAAAAACAGAAAATTTGGGTGAGCAGTTCTGGCAAAATAATAGTAGTAAAAATCCTGAAGTCAGAATGAATAAATCAATAGTTGCAGATATTTTTATGTTTATAGTTTTATGATGTAAAAGATAATTAAGAAATGGTGAATAGCAGGAATCAAGAACCAAGCTTGAGTAATAAACAGAGACAGCTCTTGAAAGTTAAAAAGCCCTATTAATTGTTTCTGTTTTACTACTTTGAGTAAGGAGGATCTAATCCATGGAAGCATCATTTTTCTTTTGTGTGCCTTGCAGTCTGAACTGAGTTTTTCCCTATAAAATTTGTATTAATCTTAAAATCATGCATGGACAGTTAGGATTAGGATACATGACAGGAAAAAATCACTCAGCCAGTGTGAAGAGAGGTCTACATAGGATGTGGAGGCTTTTAAAGGACGTCTTTGCACTGGTCATTTCCTGCTCCGAAGATGGCAGGTTTTTTGTTGCCCAGTACACCACCATAGGAAGGGATCTTGTGCCAGCTGAGCTCGTGTAGATACAACTGAATTATCTGTGGTCAGTACCATGCCAGTATTAGTGTGGATACCTGAGTAGTGTGGCTGTATGTGGACTGCCAGCCTTCCTGCTCTGTATGGGTTCTGCTTACGTGGTCCTGGAGCAAGTACTCTCACCAGGAGCTCATGGGTATCTTCCATGCTCTAACAAGAAACTTTTTTGTATCTTCAAATTTTTATTATTTTTGTTTGTTTGTTTGTTATATGTGCATATCATGGTCAGTGTTGTGGAAGCTCAATGACATAACAAACTAGAGAAAAAGTGCACGTGCTCATCCTTGTGGGCACATGTGTTACAGTATGCAAAAATTGTCCCAACTCTGTTGATTTTGAGGTCTCTAAGTCCATCACAGTTTGCACAAGCTGACGATTTGATGCTACGTCTTGATCACACTATACAGGAATTCCTACTGATTTTTGCAGTGTCATTATTTTGTTCAGATAATCTCACTAAATTAATTGGATTTTGTCTCCTTAACCTGATTTACTAAGAACACAAAGCTGATAGAATTATTAAGGTGGGCAGAGAATAAGGAGGAGGAGGATAAACTGGCATCTTCAGAAAACTGTATTTTGTTGGAGATCTCTTAGTTCATTCAGCAATTCTTTCCCTAGTGGTGTGTGTTTCACTTGTCTGTGAGGAACCAGATTATTCACTGTGAAATGAGCAGGGGCTTTGTGTCCATAAATAAATTTATCTTTTCTAGAGCAGGGGCTTTGTGTCCATAAATAAATTTATCTTTTCTAGTAACAGCCAAAAATCAGACAACTGTGTATCCCTTTTTCTCTCTGGGATTTTCAGATTCATTTCTATCTGTATTATGTACTCCTCCACCACTTTGTCTCCTTTTCTTTATAGTATTGTTCATGTATTTTGAAGTATGCTTATCTTTGGTGACAGTGTGAGAGAAATCCAGGGCACTAAAAACATCTGTTAGCGGAATTGTTTTCATTAAAATTGTCTTGTGGGGCAGTTTTTTCTTTCTTGAATGCCTAATATATGTCTTTCCCCTGCTGCTCAGCCCAGCTGGTGCTGTTGCCTGCTGCTGTTTTGCTGGAAGTTGCTTAGGTATCACCCAGAGACACCCTGTAGGGTATTTTTTGTTAGCATGGATAACACTGTGTCATCTCATAGAGGGAAAAGATTGAATTATAGAAAGCCACAGAAATACATGAAAATGAGAGTCTATGACACTTTTGAAAATACCAGTGACATGAAATAAGTTTAAACTGTGGCGCCGTAATCTGCAGAGCGCTTAGGTTGGAGGATACATGCCATTTAAAAGGAATTAACTTTTTTTTTTTCCTGTCACTTCAAATATTCCTGGTGCCCATGCTTTTATTGGTAAATTATATTATCGGTTTAAGAATTTGTTGGTGACAAAAGGGAAAGTATTTTAGTCAGGAAAGCTGCTAGGGCATAAATAATGCGTGCTCTCCTTTGAAGAGTGAGGAATGGCTCACAACAGCCTCGCTGCCTCAGTGGAGCAGCACAATCTGTCTGCTGCATGACGGCATTGCCGGCAGCCAAATACTCCCGGTTTTGTTTTAATGGGAGGGTTCTTTCACATTACTGGTTTTACATGATGGGAATGAAGTTGGAAGTGCTTCCTGTTCCATTCACAAGCCCCGGGCTCTCCGTACATTTCAGCTTCAAAAATGACAGCTGAAACCAATTAGGCAAAATTATGGGACGTCTGAGTCACATGGAGATTTATCATGACTGAGGAAGAGGAGGGAAAGAGAATGCATTGCATGGGAAGTAGAAGTGACTAATTTAATTAGAAGAGAATGACAGTCACGTTATTATTATGGAAAAGGGTGGGCAAAGTAGAGATCATTTCATGTCACTGGCTGTGCCTTTGAAAGGAAACGTCCTGCCCTTTGTCTGAACATGTTTGTGTTTGGTAGCAGAGTCTCTGATTTCTGAGCAAGATAGCTGAGCAAAATAGTTGATGTTAAAGTGAAGCACGGAGCATATCTGAGGACATTTCTAGCTTGTGGTTTACTCATCTATTCATAATTAGAATTCCTTCAGGAGGTGAAGGGAAGAGTCTGCACCATCAACATTTGTGCTTTTTCCCCCCTTTGTTTGCATACTCCCGCTTTTCCAGACCTAGGATGTAATGTATATAAACCTTGCTTCAGCTGTATAAATACCAGCCAGAATTCTTTTCCCTTCAGCAGATGCTTATACACAGTATGCTCACAAATGTAAACACACATGAGTCTACTTACATAAACCAGAGTCTTGCTGAATAAAAATGACCTTCATACAATTATACACTGTCCCAAGTTTAAATCGAAGGAAGACAATATTTCATAAGTAAATCATAGTTTTTGTAGAGTTGTCATGGTAGTTGATGGTATGGGGGAAAAATGAGAGAAAAATATTATGTCTGAGCAAGTGTGCATTTTCTTCTTTTTTTTTTTTAATCCTTGTACGACTTCGTTGATTTTTGTTTAGACTATGAGCAGTTATGCTGTACAAGTAACTTAATATCGCTCTCATTTTCAGGTACCTGTAGGAGTTGTGATACTTGTTTCTATCACAGGGAGGAAAATATTTGCAATTAATTTAAGTTTGGGTCAAAAATGGGCATTGGCTGATGTGCTTCTACATTCAGTTTGGAAACAAGACTAGCTGAACCAGCATTGCTGAGCATGAGCCTTCTATCCCCTGTCCTAGGGAGCATTGTGCAGTCTCTGATCTATCTAGAAATTGCTCCATCTAGCCCAGGAAGGGCCATGGGTTTCTTAACGGAGGCCTTGTTACTTGAGATGTGCACTGAGGAAAGGGTTTGTGTTTTAATGTACTGAGAGAATGCAACAAAAAGGCTGGACAGGGCCTTCTCAAGGAGGTGTAGCTGTGTGCCAGAGCCCTGAGTCGAGGCACAGCCCTGGAGCAGTGGTCTTCTGGCACACAGTAGTGAAATACCATTATTTGAAGGTAAAAATGCCAAAGTCTGTCTTAGATTACCTATCGTTACTTTTACTTTCAGCCAAAATGGCCAAGAACCTCTATCTGGAGGACCCTTATTTTAAATATTCAAGTGGTACAGTATGGATTTGGAATTTAGGGGATGGGTAGCCTTTGCGCTGGGCATAGCCTTGGGCTAATTATTTTGAAAATTGCCCCAAATTCGGTCAAGTGATAAGCTTCAGAAAAATCATAAATTGTACTTAAGAGCTATGTCTTTGAAGATTCCTTCTCTCTTCTCAAAGACTTGTCTTTAGTCTCTCACTTCAAATATTGTAGCTATTAATTTCTGACAAAGTGGAATTGTTTCTGGGGAAGCCAGTAGTGGGAGGAGAGATCAAGTTGTTCACTTAAAGCATAACAGGTTTTGCAGAAAACATTGTTTTGTTAGTGAAGGGGCGAAGTGAAACACTTATAATTGGAGGATGCCAAGGTAAAGATGGCCTGGGCGATCTCCTTTTTTCGCCCTTATGGAAGCACCTGTTGTGCAGCTCTGCAGAGGATTACGTGGTGAAGGCATGTGGTTGCTGCTGAATTTCTCTCATTTTTTGTGAATGTGGGAACTAGGGTGACTTCTGAGGTTTCTGCCTCATTCGAATTATCATTTCAAGACAAGTCAGGTAATACTGCTGTAGAGAGTTGGGCTCCATCCCTGCTGTATTTATTGGGAATTGTCATCACCAGCTGAAATTGCTGTCATCACAGATTCCTGCTATTCAGCATGAGATTCTCAGTCTCCTTTGCAAAAGCATTACACGCTTACAGCTGTTAACTGAAGCCAGTGTTGCAGTGTAGTTGAGACAAGGCTTCTCTGCTCGAGAGGGACACAATGATTAGGTGGATGATTGCATTTAGGTTTATTGTTAATATGCATTTAAATATTACCAATGCATTTTATACTCTTTTTCAGACCAGTGTGCACCAAAGTCAGTAACAACACATCAGCGTCCCCACCTCTGGAATGCGAGCATCCAGACAGTTCCTTCTGCAGTGTCCACCAGGTGTTCATAGCTTAGGACAAACCACACTTCCCATCAGAGACAACAGAATGGAAGAGGGTGTGTGTGGGGGCAAAGGATGCATGTGAAGAACAGAACATCTTTCATTACCACCACAGTCAGTCAAAACACAGATGAAATAGTGCCAAATACTCTGAAAAGTCAAAACCAAAGTTCTTTGAATAGAATTGCCCAGATCAATGATTCTTAGGATTTTTTTTGTCTTTGCTTCAATTCCCTATCTGATAAAAAGAAGTAATGCCTGATGTCCCCTGCAATGCTATGAAATTATTCTGTTTGTAAAGCATGTCAATAGCATAGCCATAAGCAGAGCAGGAAAACCTGTGAGATTATTTCTGTCTTCAAAGTAGTAGAAAAGCCAGACCCTGCAAGCTGTTTGAGAACAGGAAAAAAACCCCTAACTGTAAAACAGCACAGCTATTTTTTAATCAAGTATCTCCTATTCTGTTCAGTGAGTATATCTAATCCTAGGAAGGAAAAAAAGTATGTGATTTCATTAGACCTTTTAGGAGTTATCATAATACACATTTAATGGGGAAACAAATAAAAGGTTGGATAAACCCCATTAATTCTGGACTTTCCTAGCTTTTGAGTTCTGCTCTATAGAAACTTGATTTATCTCTGTTTATTGTTTTTTGTGTAGCTGTTATGAGCAGAAGAGTGCTAATAGAATATTTGTACATACAGGTGTGGGTAAGCTGGTGGAGTGTAAAGAGCAGGAACCAATGGGATTTTGAACTTAAACTAAGATATCAAGTGTTCTGTCAGCATGATACTGCTTTGGTGATTTATGTGTGTTGGGGATTAACAGTATGGCTGATAGAGCTGTTAAAAGCTACCTCGAAGCGGAATTGGTCTAGCCGGGTCCACGTGGGATCAGAATGTGTGCAATTACTTGAAAGTCTCTGTACTGCATTCCCAGTGTATGCTTCTTCCCTGTGAGGTGGCCTCGCCCTCTGAGACAGTGCAGAATGGACTGTAAAAGGTGTACTGGTTGGTCTGTTTCTTGTCTTTGTACCTTGTTTCAGTATAGTTTTATGTTATTGCCAATATGTAATTGTATCTTGAATTTTCCTTTAGGGTATGTATATTATTAGGTCAGGGTGGTGACTGCAGCAGAGACTCCAGTGTCAGAGTATGGCACGCTGTATGTGCAGCCACCCTTCCACTGGGAATGGATGTTGTTTTCCACCTTGAAATACAGCATGAAGAAAAAGACTCCATCTATATGGTACAAATTTCATGGAATACCATTAGAAAACTGCTTTTATCCAGCTTGCTCTCTTGTTTTCTTTTCTAATGCTTTCCTGAAACTTGCATTCATGTTGTCTTCTTCAATGTCAGTTGCACACACAAGCACTGGAGCAGACACTTCGGCTGCCAAAAGAGAAAACAGGTTTAGAAAGAGCTGTCTCTGCAGCACTGTCAGTTTTCTTGGCTATACTAATGTTTAATTCAATGTGCATTCAGTCCCTACCTTGGGAAAAGAGGAGCAGCTGATGCTGCCTTTGCTTTCCTGCCACCTTCTTTTTTAAAGCGAGGAGCAATGTACTGTAACATTATAAGTTGCTTTCACAGTTTGTACCATAATGTTTAGTTACTTTTATGAGAAGGACTCTTCATTTTATGAAAGCAAATTGTTGAAAGATTTGAACAGAAAAGACGTTCAATTTCTCTTCCCTGTCTGAATGAAGGTTTAGTAGAGTTTGCTCTGTGTCTGTAGTGTGTGTGTAGGGAAAAAAAAAAAGCCAACAGACTGCAGCACAACTGACTCTGTAAGGTTTCCAGGATTCTGAGGAAAGTGCTGCTTACACTGAATTTTAGGTAGATGTGTTCAATCAGTTTTCAAAGGTTTTGATGGTTAAACTTATGGCAGAAAGTTGTATCAGGCTCCCAGTTGTCTTCATCTTTGGGGTAGGAAGAATAGGTTAATGACGGATAACACAAACACGATCGTCACTGATGTTTCTGTGTGGACAAAATGCATCCAAATAGAAACTGAAATATAAGAAAATGGGGTTATCCTCACCATTTATTGCAAGTATATTGGAAATAAAAAGTATGACTTACTGATATTCCTAGTGTTGTGACTCTGAATAGGATGAAAAGCTTTTGGTGAATAAAAATGGGCAGTTAGTGCAGCTGGCGTGGTGGGGCTTCAGGATGAGGACCTTCAGAAGGAACATTGGGTTTGTCTTCCTCTGATCTGGTTTCTGTCAGCTGACCAGTGGCAAATCATGGAAATCAATAGAAGGTGAAGGAGGCAATAAACTTTCCACCTACCAGGTTATCTGTCGTTCACAAAGCCTGAAAGACCAGACTGGGAGGTAATGTTAATTCCTTGAGCCAGCCCACGCCAGAGAGCGTGCCTCGCTCAGGGGCCGCGATGGCTGTGTCTGAGGATGGGACAGTGCTTCCCTGGCCACCCTAATGGGTTTTCTAAAGGGAAATTCAGGCTTTTCTTTAAACTTCTCTTGAGCACTGCAGGTGCTCGCACTATTCAAAGACTGGCATTTCTCTTGAATAATAGATAACCCATTAAAATGAGTGGATTCCCACAAATTTCTTATTTGACACCAGTCATCACCTGCAATAATGGTGTTTCAACTGATATTAAGGCAGACCTTTGTGATGGGATTAGTACTCAGAACCTGTTAGTTTATTAAAACAAATGACAAAGCAGATGACTTTGTTTAAGGATGTGTTCTTGGAGTTGATACAGTAAAAAAGACAAAAATGTGTAATGTGGTGATGCATACTGAAGGATGACTGGTCCATTTGTGGCATGGTTTATTGATGCAGTCCCAGAAAACTAACTGGGAGAATGGAAGAGGAAAATGTACCTTAAGGCTGAAGGTTTTACAGAAATGGGGAATAAGTCTTTAAACTTAAGAGTCTTTATGCAAAATGCGCTTCTTTGACACTAACAAATAACTGGTAGAATGTTTTTAATTTATCTTTAAATTTTCTTTGTAAATGCATTCACTAGTTTGTAAACTATAAATTGAAGAATTGCTGGCTGTATCTTGCATTTTGGAATAATCTCTGTTTTGTTGCATTTAGTGTGGTTTGCCTGTTTGAGTGTGCCTTCTGCCCTTGTGATACACATGCTGTTCATTCTGGGATTTGAGCAATTTCCTGCAGTCAGGGCTCTTGCTCTCTTGAAGCCATGTAAGAACTCCTGAAAACAGTTATGCTAGTGCAGAGCCTAATCATCCTGTGCATCTCATGTCTTCACAGTGTTAATTCTACATGCACAGTGTGTTTTCGTACTTCGTAATTTCAGAAGTGATTACACAGGATGGTTGTGGCTAGAACAAATTTCGTGTCTTGGGTGTGAATTCTCCTATGTATCTGCATAACTGTGCAAAAGAAAGCTAAGGAATGCCTCCTGGTTTGGGAAATGCTGCACATAGAGACCATTCTGCTATGTGGAAGGCAACTTTTGTCCAAAACTCTCACTTTGAAAACTGCCTGTATTTAGTTGGGCTGTTGTGTATGTGAGGCAGGTATTGCCAAGTAGCTTTTCAAGGAATGTTGGATGATTTTTACCAGATGTGTTCAGAAACCAGATGTGGAAGGCAGAGCCTGTCTCTGAGTATTTGCTGGTTAATCAAGTCCATATTTTTGCTTTTTTTTGTTCTGAACATAATTCCAGAAGCTGAGTTGTGCAAGCACATTAGAGAAGCAATATGGCACCTGACTGAAACCATGCTGCTGAAGTGTAGAAATGTAAGATAAGAATTCAGAGAAAAGTGTTTCCATAGTAAAAGCTATAAATATTTATTTATTAAAAATTAAAAATCTATAAATTGCAAGCCTGCTTTTTTTTTCTGAAGAGATTTTATGCTATGTTTGCAGGAAATATAGGTAACTATGAAGTGGAAACTTAGGTTTGAATTTTCCATGAAGCTCTTTTCTAAAGTATCTGTATTTAATGGCTGTACACGTCCATAATATGTGCTTCTTTTTGAGCTGGAAAGTATCATTCAGTACTCTGATATGCAATGCCTTTTAGCTTTATTTTCTAAACCTTTTAGCAATCTCAATCTAGAATCACTATAAAATTATATTTAAAAGGCAGTGTTTTAATGTGAACAATGAGAGTTGAATGTGAGATTCTCCCTTTAGGTTCTTCCTCTTCTGTCTAGATATTATCTTTGTGGTGTTGATGGTGATACTGTCCTTACAAGTTTTAGAATGATATTAAAATTCAGGTAATTAATCTACCGAATGCAGGGTGTTAGAAAAAATATTAATTTGCATTTGTTGAATATTCATATCAGTTGTCAAGGCTGTTAAATAAAATGAGTGTAAAGGTACAAGTGTGTGTTTGCACATGTGTGGCTGAAAAAAAGAAATCTTATTTTCCATTTGTTCTGTCCACTCCTAAGTACAGGGGTATTTATTGCTGCAGTCATACGGATATTAATACAGTTTTCTCCATCTGACTTTCTTTTAGCACACTGATTTATGTCAGTACATGGACAAACACCCTGGAGGGCTTCATCCAGAGAATGTGAAGGTAAGAGGCAAAACCAGCACACATTCAAGGCAAATGCAGTAGCGCTAACTTTGCAAAAAATGTCATGTCAGTTGTTTCATAGAAACTGATGGCTAGCTAAAGGGAAAATAACTGCCATATGAAATGTATTTTTAAATATTTGTTTTCTTTAAAAATAATTACAAATTCAAATATTTGAGTATTTGAGCACTCCCACAATAGAACTTCTGAGGTTTGTAAAATTGAGTCAGAGCCAAAATATATTAGTGAATGCTGCTAGCAGTGTTGGTAATCCTCCCCTCCATTCGAACATTTGCTCTTAAGACAATGCTGCCCTAAAACCCCAGAGTAAACATGCTTTAGGCTGTCAGTGCTAGATTTTCATTTTGGTAAGTTAGTGCAGGTTCACCAAGTTTGAGGGAACTGTAATTAGTTGTATTAGCTGAATGTACTGCTTTTTATATGAACATATAAAATCTTCCCTAATCTTTTTGCTCACTGGCTTGGATGAGATATGCATTTTCATAGCTGATCTCACTTTGGAATTTTTTTTTCCTTCTAAGGTAGATACTGAGAATCATCACCCAGGAAGGAGAGAGTTTATTAGCAGGATTTAATGGAAAGATAGATGAGTAGGGACTTGATCCAGTTACTGTTCGGGAAGTCAGCCAAATTATTTTAGCATCAAATGGAAGCCTACCAGACATGCAGAATGTGTCGTGTGTGTATAGATCACTCAGATGATATTTGTTACACTTGTCTTGCACTTTGACATCAGTCCCATTGTTGTTCTACTTTGGAAGTGTTTAAGTCTTCACTTGTCATACCGAGGACGTTATTCCAGTATTTAACTTACTGAAATGTAGAAGTTCATTAAAGCTCCCTCTCTTTTCTGGAAAAGTCAGAAGGCCTGTTCAGTTTTAAAAAAAAGAAAATTATTTTAAAAAGAGGAAGTATTTTTACTTCTGCAATAGCTGATCATTGTTGGACATCATGTAGCTTCATTAATTTCCTGTGTTCTTTGAATGAAAAGTGGCATCTACAACATATGAATTTAGATGAGAATTACTGCCATCTAAAAAAATCAAGGAAAATTCCTTCTTACTGCATATATTTGGCACAGAAAAAAAAAGTTTTAAAAAAGTTCTTTTTGAAAATACATGGTTTGTATGCTGCAAGATAGCATCCTAGTAATGTCTGTCACTCAGGCATTTCACGAGCATGGACAGGGAAAGCCTGTGGGTCTCCTCTCATTGCCAGCTTCACAGGGCCTCTGTGAGTGTGGCACTAAAGGGGGTGAGGTAGGACCTGCTTTTTGACCCCTAAAATTTCTGAGCTTTCTTCCCTGCTCAGTTTCCTAAGCAGAGTTTCAGGTGTTGAATGTGCTTGTTAAAACAAGGGGGTCGTGTTTCATTTCCCCATGTGGATACTTTTACATTAATTTCTCCGAGTTTTGGCATAAATGAAGGCTGGCTTTGAAGGTTCTTTGTGCTGCTTCAGATTTGTGAGTCTTACTCCAAGGCTGCAGTGCTGTGTAGCTCAAGGTCTGATACGCAGTAGTCGTTGTAGCTGTAATTGTTCCCCGCTAAAAAAGACATCATAATTCTCATAATTGTGCTTTTATTTCATCATATCAGGGCCCAGTGAGCTTGTCTTTGAGGAGGATGGATATAGACAGATAGTTGGGCTTGCCAGTGCGTCACTCCTCTAAATCCTGAGATACCTTTCTTGTAAAACAGGCGCCTCAGAGGGAACTGCAACAGCAGCATTTCCCTTTCAGATTTTGCTGCCTGTATTTCTGTGGCTATCTGTACCATCTAACAGTGCTCAGCAACACCTTCGAAGCTTATAGACATATTAGAAATATTTATTTGAGTAGCTCAGTGTAGTATCCTGATGTACTGCTGGTTCAAAATTTTTAAAGTCACAATGGATTATTAATAAAAGTAAACTTGGGGGGGGTGGGGTGAGGGAGAAAAGAAAAAAAATTTGGAAGTTGGAGCAGATGAAACATGAGCAATCCCATTGAACAATTAACTTCTTTTTCTCTTAAATAATATTGATGAAAAACAGTTATGTATATTAAGTAGACTCTCTTGCCAGGCCAGCAGCAAAGGCTAGCCTTAATCATGCAGTAATTATTAAAACCAGGCATGATGATTTGAGGTCCTACCATTTTAATGAATGAATCAGCCTGCTTGGGATTTTCAGTGTGATACCTGCTCTCAAAGCTGAATTAAAAATAGCCCAAGAGAGTGATTTCTTCAGCTGGGAAGACAGAAACTCCATCACATATGCTAAAAATTCCCAGACCTTCACCAGCATGCCAAACCAAAAGCTTGCACTGCTCTTTTCTTTCAGAGGAAGATGGTTATTTCATAACCATTTCATTTTAATGCTTTGTTGTGCTGTACTCAGTTTGTTCACTTATGCAGTTGGGGATCTGAGACTTTGCCACCTTGTTTTGGTTTTAGCTTCTGGACAGAGTTGCCTGTTTGGATCCACAGCTGATTTCTAAGGGTTAAGCTGAGCTATATCAATTAGCCTTCTCCCCCTGCCAGCCCCCTCTTTCTAGAGGTCCTTCAGTAATTTCACTTTTAGTCAGACTTTTCGACAGTGTTTGTTCAGAATCAGTGGTTATGTGATCCCTAAATCCATTTTAAAAGCTTCCAGTTGAGCAATTATATTCCAGTAGCAATAAATTAGTCTCGGCTCTCTGGGGCTAACCTGTGGGATTAAGTCATTGATGCTCTCCCAGCATGACAAAAGACCCCCTGCCTTTTAATTTTTTTCTTGAGGAAAGTATTGCCTATTGATGGCTACTCCTTTCTGGCTTGTTGCCAGTTATTATAAATACAACCCCACATAACCACACATCTTTCTATTTCCAAAGAATATGTACAGTAGTTCCTGTATTTTACAGTATTTTATAGAAAGGCAGAAGCAAAACCATTATTTACTTATATCTTGGTTTATATAGGATATCTTCAGCTAAATTATATTTCTGAATTTTCTCTGTATTTGCAAGCTAAAGACAATGCTTGTTCCCTCAGGCTTACTTTTAAATGAAGACTAATAAATAGAATAAAAATCTAAATTATTTTGATGGACTCACATATTGTTGTCCCCTCAGGTGTTATGTTTTACGTTGCCTTTCTTTGTGGTTTTAAATAGGCTATTTGCTGTCACTTAACTATTTTAAATAAAGACTAAGCAAGGTATTATAAGTATGTGGAAGTATAAAGAAGAATGTCTCAGCTGGCAGTTGTAGAAGTCCAGGGACAGTATGCTTAGGTGAATAAAACAATATTTCTTCCCCAAATATTAGGTTTAGCATTTTTATTGATATGTATGTATTGAAACATAGTGATTTCAGGATTTTATAATTCATGGGTGGAGGCGCAAGTCTTACAAATAACATCTGGTTTTAAGCCCTTCAAGGAATTTGTGCGTAAAGCTGAGATGTTGTTTTAAAAATGCCTATCCCTGATAATGTTAAATCAGTTATTCTGATGACATAAATGCAGTTCGGTACCTGAAACATCATCATCTGGAAGGGAAATTGGCATAAAGCAGTTGTTTCAGTCCATATATTCTGCAAACTCCATTAGTTCCAAATGCACAATTATTTACATCTTTGGTGGCTAACAAACTTGCATGTCTACCATTTATTTATAACTATGTATTAATATACTGTGTTATAGATAGAGATGTTGAGGGAAAAGGTAATCAGTTAACAAGTCCCTGTGTAGTAGGCACAGACTCGTCTTCTCTTGTCTGGTTTAAAAGATGTCTTTCTCAGTTTTTCCACAACTGAAGGCAAGCAATAAATCTTAAATACATGGCCCCACATACAATTATGTTTCTGCTGGAAGCTACCGCTGCAGCCTTGTCCATGACTGGAAATAGCAATTGATTTATATGTGTACCATGTGGTGCTTGCCAAGCTGCAGAATATGCTATTGCAAACTGAGGTACAAGATTTGCTCCTGACTCTCCCTGTGCTGCTCCTCCTGGCCCAGACTGCTGAAATCTGTACTCCTGGCTTTCTTTCCTACAGATGTTGCAGCCTTTAGAGATAGTCCATGCTCAGTTGGAACATCTGGATTGCTTCCTACAGCAGGAACTCTAATGGATCAGAGCAACTAGCTGACTCTAGCAGTGAATTTTAAAATTTTTTTTTGTTATGATCTTCATTCTGATTTATGTCTCTTTCTGTCTGGTACGGGGCTATCTACACCAGTCTTTCATCTTACCTTCTTGGTTTTCCTGAGCCTTTGTTTACAGCTGTCCATAAATGGCTCTGGTTTTGTAAATACATAATTTAAGTATCTTTTCATTTGTGCATTTCAGCATGTCCTGTGAAAATATAACTGTTCTTAGCTTCTTCTGATCTTTGAATTATCACCTTTATTTTAACTGTGTCTTTTACTCCATGTAATTACATTCCCAGTAATGCACATAAATTCATCTTTATGCCTTGATGCATTTATTTTATAGTTGAGTTTGTTTACTGTAACTTCTATTACTGGTAGAATAAGTGGAGCAAAGGCTTGCATCTGTCATGCCTGCATTGCTTGTTTGCATCCCTGCCTTAAAAATAAATCTATTAATGCAAGCTGATTTGCTTCTTAATTAGTGATGCTGCCTTGAGATAGCTGTAGTCTTTTGAGAAAAACATCCTGAATTTTTTCTCTCTGCCTTTTTTTCTTCTACCTGCAGTGTTAGAGGCAATATTGATTTGTGTGAGCATTTGGCAGAAAAAAAACCATCTTTGGCAATATAAGAAGGTACTTGCCTCTGACCCACTGTTTCTTAATCCATGCAACACCAGCCTGAATGACAACAGCTTGTCAACCAGACAAAAACTGTCCCTGTCTCTTAATCGCTCTCAAAATCTTTCACTTCAAGCAACTTGGAAGCCTCCTGTAGTCTGCTGTGACCAGAGGGGGAAGGAACTTCCAGTTTGTTCTTATTCTGTCTAATATTGCTGCACTGATTTGTTCTTCTCCCTGGGCACCTTTTCTCTTCCTAGGGCAAAGAAGTGATAAGAAGAAACAGGCAGACCTCTCTTGCTGAGCTTTGCATGCAGGGAACACGAATATTCAGCCTTCTCCCAGGAGCCTTCAAGACTTCAGCTCTTAGCCATCTCAATTTTGAGCCTTCCTTTCTCCTAGGAAGCAGGGCACAGCAGTCTTCTGTGCATAATGGGTGGATATTTTTGAAGCAAAATCTCAATTAACTAAGCCCTACCCCCACCAGAACCTTTTAAAATGTGTTTTATCACTGTAATACTGAGTCAGGGTATATGGCAAAATGTGGATTGGAATTTGGGTGCTAAGTTTCCTAGGGCAGCCCAATAATCTCTGTAAAAATATGCTTATGTTTCAGCAAAAAAAATTATGATTAGTTTGTCTTAAAACTTTTACAAAATATTTTAGAAGGAATGTAATAGATCTCAATTAGTGACATAATGGGATGCTGCAACATTTTTCTGTGCTAAATGCTCAAGAGATCAATCAGCTTTATAGCAACTACATTGCTAAAAAAAACCCCTAGATATGATAATAATACTGGATTTATTAGGTTTAATGGTGGTCTCCACCACACTGGATTGAAAATGTTGAAATACACTGATTGTTATATAATATTATCTGAAATCTCTGTCACTTAGTCATTTATGGTAATCATGTATTCCTCTCTGTACTGCAGCACTGTAAACATTGTCCTTAACTAATGGTTACAGTTTTAAAGTTGAATCTGTTTTTGTCAGATGAATAATTTTGGCGTTTAATGACTAATGTGAAAATTAATAATCTGAGTTAAAGCCATAGGGTAGTTGTATTCTGATGTCTTCTGTAAACATCAATATTTATCACTGAACTGATTAAAGCTTTAGGATGATCTGAAGCACAAAGAGTAGGGAAGCATTCAGAAACATGCAGGGATTAGGCAGCTCCTGTGTCCTATCCATATGAGGCTTACTGCACTTAAGCGAACCTGCTTGAACTTTGGCAGTAGCAGAGCATTGCATACTGGCTCTTGATAAGAAGTAGCTACATTTATTAATAGTGAGATACAAACCCTTGTGCTTGTTAGAAAAGCATAGTATCTGAAAAATAGGGTAAAAATGCTTCAGGTTTTAGGTTGCAGTTGTGTTAGCAACGTAGGCTTCCCTCGCATGTGTCTGTTTTCTTTCCATGGTGTGATTGTATCAACATCTGTGGCATGGACAGAGGTTTGTGTTCCCCGTTTTCTGTGGGGAGACGTGTGCTGAGCTACATGGCCTTTCCTGCAGCCCCATGTGACAGATACGTGTTCCATGGTGTAGGGGAAGCTGTGGTGTGTGAGCCCTGCCTGTAACTAGAGGTGTGTGACGAGGAGGTTGAGCGCCACAGACATAGGTGCATGGGAAGTGGGCAGTTAAACTGTGGTAGTAGATCCAGCCGTGATGAATTTTCATGTCACCGATTCACCGGAGTGTGAAGAAAACAGTCCTTGACTCTGAGGTGAAAACCTGCTGTGGTGGTCCTTTTAATTTTATTCGTTGTTACGGGAAGCAAATCTAACTAATGTCGTGCTTTTGAAATCTCCTACTCACTAAAATTGGTCATGCTGCTGATGTGAAGTTGAATTAAAAGCGTATTTCAGCAGATATGTTAAGTAAGAAGTGATGCTGTGTTGAGAAGTTGCTATTTTTCATTCCTCGTTCAGTGAACAAGCAGGTGTGCAGCAGACAGAATAATGTTATGCCAAATTAAGGTCGTCTTTTACACATGGCATTGAGAATTGATTATTTAAATTAGACTTTTTAGTTATCAGACATTAAATATGGCATCAGCATTTCACTCTACTTCATGTCAGTCTTGTCACTTAATGATTTGATAATATGCACAACTGTGAACAGTTAATGCAGAATCTTCATTAGCATGTTAAAATTCATGCTAGAAGAATGTCGCTTTCATAAGTGCACTTGTAATTTATTGTCTGTATGATTTTCATGATTCACATATGGCGAGAAAACGCGTATATTGTAGGGAGAAAGAGAACACTAAAATTTTTTAAATCAGTGAGGCAACAATTGCCACTCTGACCTACTTCAGCAGGGAACTGAGTTGATGAAAGGTAAAAAAGCAGATTCAATTGAATTGAATTTATTTTTACTTTTGCCATTCAGAAGAAAAAACCTGAGTCTTCCACTTACTGAACATTAGCAGACAACTATAACAGATCATAAGGGAGTGTCTTTATACTCAGTTAATTAAGCACACCTTCCTCATTGCAAATGACTGTAGTAGTACCCAGAGGGGACAAAAAATGATTAAAAGAGCATCAAAGAGAGTAGAAGTTAGCAAATTAACACATTCCAATCTCTTTCCTTTGCAGTTCTGCTGGAAATAAGAGGAAAAATCTGTATATATACATTTTTAAGTGATGATGCGATGCACATTTCCAGTGGCTGTATCATATGTATTTCTGTGTGACATTGCCTTTGGTAAGATTCTCAAGTAAGGAATGCAGGAGCAAGTTAGAAGCATTTATAATTGCATTTTGGAGTGAATTGTTTTAAAATTCTTTTGGAGAGAACTCAGTTGATTCCAGGGAAGTAAGATAGGAGAAACCTTTTAGTGAGATAAATCTTATTATGATCCTGAAAATCCTGCATATTCAAATAGCTAATAATTTTTAATTCAGGTATTCCTTATTCATAGGGATGCAAATTTGTCTCAAGTCAATACTTTGCTCCTGGAACGTCTTCTGTCAATTTAAGCAACAGAGTCTACAAAGCTTTGACCTAAAAAGTTCAGTATTTCCCTAGGACATAGTTAGAAGTGAAAAGTTGGATTTTATCTCATGGTTATTATCCTGGTTGAGAAGAGGGAAATGAATAGCAAACCAAGAGCAATAAAAAAGATTGTGCTTGATGAGCTTTTGACATGCCAGCAGAAGTCACAGAGGGACATTTCTCATTGCTTCTGTGATAGTACATATTACCAGGTAGCTTTTTCTAATGTTAATGTTTTAAAACAAGTAGTTCTAAAACTCCCAAACAGTCTAGTGAACCCAAACGAAACTGAATAATGTGTTCTGTTGTGTTTATTTCCAAGGCTGTGAGATGGCAGTGCAGTGATTTATTACCTCCTTTTGCCTTTTTAAATAGCCAATAATTTACAGAAGCCTGTACTACCCTCTGAATGATAGGGAGAACTTCACTGGTTGCAAGCATGAGATGAGATGTCCCAAGTTTGGTTTTTTCCCTGGTATTTTTAGATTTGATGGCCTGTTAAGACTGAATATGATTTGATTGATGCTGAATACACACTTGGGAATTCAGATGATTGTGTGATACCCAGACGGTGTGCTTTGATACACAGAGCAAGCAGGAGCATTTGTGTTATCAGTGATGGATGATAATGAAGCTTGTGTGGTATTGTGTATTATTTTTCAAAAGTAACTATACTAATAAAGCAGTATGAGCTTGCTAAAGGAAAGACACATTAATTCAGGCTTGCTTTCAGCTTTCTTCTGAAATAATGTTAACTCCTGGTCCAGATTATCTCAGCCTTTTTTTCAGTCTTTTGCTGCCAAGAGAGCAGAACCAAGAGTTTTGTGCATCTTCTGTAAACGAAACGTTTTCTGTAGCTTTCTAGTTCTGTGTAGCTTTCTACTTCTATATCTAGGGCCAGGTCCTCTATTCCTACAGTACAGCGTGAATTAAGGGAGTTCAAATGGAGAACATAGTTTAGAAACCCCTCTTTTCCATCATGGAAAGACTTAGAAAAGGCCCCCACAGGCATCGTTATTCTGTTCTGTCATTGGAGTCCTCAGTGCCTCAGCAGAGACTGTGTGGAAATGGTACATCTTCTGGAGAATCTCCCTAGGCATGTTGTGAATTTCTGCTTTTCACTTACCTCAGTATCCTTTGCCAGAAACTCTCTACCATCTCTGGGAATGGAGGGCAACTGTACGGAGTCATCTGAGTACTTTACACAGATTATTTGTACATGAGTGTTGCCCTTTATCATTAGACCAGAAAGAGCTTTCTGAACCGAAGTCAGACAGCGTTAGCTGCTCTCAATCCCACCCCTTGGATGTCTTTTGTATGGCCTGTACCAGTGTCTAACTTAAAAGCTTGCTCAGAGGCCAACAGATGGTAAAGCATTCTGCAGCACGTGGGCCAGCAGGCAGCCACTGGGTGCCTGCACGTAAGGCTCTAGGTTGTACACTCACCCAGACTCATTAAAACACCAGGAAAGCTGGGCTGTTCATCCAGATAGCTAAAAGTCTCTCAGAAAATGTTGTATTTTAAAACTACTACGGGCATTTGGTCAAATGTTGCGTGTAGCTCAAATGGCTATCCAGGCATTACACTCGAAGGACTATGTAGGTGCTAACTCACCCCTTTCTAGGGTTGAGGGCTTTTTCTTGTAAGTTTTAAGTACTGCTAATGTTCTTTTAATATCACAGTCCATAAACCTTGAATTAGCTTTGACCTGTGCACATTTTTCTCGCTGACAATGAAAAGTCTTCATTAAAATATGTTGCTCATTACAGTGAGAGCTGCATAACAGTCGGGGGAAAAAGGTATTTTTTAATGGCTATAATAAATAAGTGAGACTTGAAGCCACAAGTGTTAGGTTTTTTTTGTCTGAACATAAAGTGTTGAGCTTCCTAATGTTAAGCTTTGCTGAAAAACTGACTCCCAGGGACAAATCCCTGGGATTTGTCCTCTTTTCTGTGTTTTTCAATTCTTACCACAATGACCTTTGTCATTTTATGAGCCTAATTTTATTACCAAAACCTTTGTTCTTACTAGTAAGCTAGAAACTGTACAAAAGTGATGTCTTAGTTGATGAAGTCTTAGTTTGTTTAGTGCAGGTTATTCAATACCTATCCAGCCTTGTGTATGACCATGCAAATATTAAAATTGCCAACATAAAAGCTAAAGAGCTATGAATCTGTGCTGTTTTTACTGTCACAACCAACCTGTTGAAAAACATGTTGAATTTGCCATTGACTCCTTTTAGAGTTGTCCTCTGGTCTGCAGGGCTGCCATCCTGGGGCCTTGGGAAATGGCAGTTCAGTTGCTTGTTCAAAACCCTCTGAAAAAAACCTGGGCTGAGGTTCCGTAGTGATTGGAATTGAGTGAGGTGGAGGAAGGAGCAAGTAAGATGAGAGTGTGACCATGAGAGGGGGTATGTTGATTTTGGATTGGATATATGGGTGAGGATTGATGGTACCTCATCTAGGAGTCATTTTTGTCCTTGCAGAGGTAATGCAGATAATCTGGAAAGTAAATGGGTTTCTTGGAGAAGGCTTTCCTCAAGGTCAGGAGGGGGAACTTGACTGTGAGAGGGCAGACGTGTGCTTTGTGAGGAACAAAACAGTTTTTTCCAATTCATCTTTTCTTTATGTGGGGTGGGGAACCATAGGAAATGGAGAGGCCTCCTTTGGTGTTTTCTCATCCCAAGCAATCACAAAGGGCCTGTGGTTTGCAGAATGCTTTGCTGCCAGACATTAGGCTTGTGTTCACTTAAATCTTTTCACATTTAATACTGCCAAATAAAAACAAAGGGGAAGAGAAAAAGAGAAAGCAGCAAAACAATATCTGAGTTCACCCTATAATGAATTCAGGAAGGTTTTTTTTTCCCCTTCTCTTCCATGATCTTCCTCTGAGGAGGTGTGAGTGAATTAATTAACTTTTGAGGAAGTACTTGATAAGTACAGCATGTCTACAAGTTTGGAATAAAACTACATTCCAAAGCTGTCCTCGAGAGCAGATGTTTATTCTGTTTAGCTGTGAAGTTGTTGGGCATTTTTTTTAGCACATTATGTCAAATCACTTGACTCTTTGCACTAAAGCCAAATCAGAGACATTAATAAATATATTTTGAGTTATTATAAAGATTACAGTGCTGTAAGCTACCATGATAATTGAAATTTCTTTGCATGTTTAAAAATGTTTGAAGTTAAATGCCATTGATTTAGCCTAGCACACTGGTTATTTTGCCCGTCTGTATTTTATAAAAGATACTATTTTGAATAAATTTAATATAATTTAATTGATATTTTCAGGCTGTAATGAAACCCATTTCTGCTTCTTGCTCTTATTAAAATAGTTTTTAGGTACCATAAATTCCACTTTAACCACAATTCGAAAAGGAATGTGCATGTTACTTGCGACTTTCCTGCTATTCTTTGTTTCTGTATTTTGCTCTTAGATTTCCTCAGCACATTGTTAGACCCAACCCTGGCAAGAAGGTGATTGATATGGCTCTTTGTGCCCTGGCTAAATAGCTCAACATAGAGTGCATTGTGTCTGCACTCAGGGAAAAAATGAAATGCAATTAAATTCATTTCACCTTCAATAACATGACATTTCTGTTTCTTTCATGTCAGCCTTTATTCTCTTCTATAATCAGATTTTGTAACCCTTTTTATAATGTCTTTTCACTTCAGTAATCACTAAATAGGATGCTTGTGTTGCAAGTAAATTAGAAGCTCTCGTGTGCCTGAGTTGACTTTTCCCAAATGTTTGGTGTGGTTTCCACATCCTTCTGGAGAGCATGTTTCGCTGTCCTCTGAGCTGTGAGGCACAAAGTCCATATCTGCTCTTGAATCCTCCATGTTTAGCTTTGGAGGAGATTTTTGTGTTCACATTTAGAAACTGGAGTATTTCTTAAAATATTTCAGGCAGAAGGAAGCGTCTCTACATTGGGATAGGTTCTTCATAACTGCAAAGAAAACTCCTGGGAGTTCATTCACCCTTTGTATTGACAGAACCCATGACGGGTAACACAGCCTTTCACAGCAAGTGTCTGTAAGGATGCGGGAGAATGATGCAGCCGGGAGAAGAAGAGGGAAGGACAAAAGACATTCTTCATCCAGCTCTTTGTTCATAATTGTAAATTACAGAGTACAGGACAGTAATGCTTACTTTTAGGAGTAAGCATTTATAGAGTCCAGGGAAGGACTCTAAGAAGCCAAGAGACAGTGAGTTAGGTTTCTATCTAAATTTACCTTAAAGATTATTGCAAGTAGGTTTCAAAAGTCATCTTTAGGTTCAGTGAGAGTTATTATTTCCTAATGAAAAATACATAAGAAACTCCCATTAAAATAAACTTAGAAGGATAAAATCTATTGTACTTGCAGATTTCCTTGGGTACACCGGCATTATTGTTATACTATTAATTTCTTCTTTGTTTTAGCTTCAGTGTCCCATCCCCCAGCCTTATCTTTCCCTATGCCTATCCACTCTATGCTGTTGTTTCCTATAATTAGTGAAGATACACATCTGTCTTCAGGCTACCACCTAATCTCTAAGGCCATATGGGTAAATGGAATATAATTATAATATGGTAGAAACCAAGCCTTCTGCACATTGTTGTATTACTTTCATTCTTTTTAAAGCAGGCAAATTGAATCTATGATATAGTAGGGCTTGGAGACTGGGTTTAGTCCTTCCAAAGTAAGTATTTTTCAGATGGAAATTTCATTGTGTTAAATTTGGGTGGGAATTAGCCAGTTTGGGAAGAATTCTGACACAATGTTACCGCAGTGTGCAAGCACCCTGCATATTTTGAAGAAATCACCTGTGGTTATATGCAAAATATTAACAGAGGTCATTTTTTGTCCCCCTCTTTTTCAGTTATTTTTATTTCAGTTGCTGCGAGGACTGTCTTACATCCACCAGCGTTACATTTTGCACAGGGACCTGAAACCACAGAATCTTCTGATCAGTGACACGGGGGAGTTAAAGCTGGCAGACTTTGGTAGGCAAGCAGTTAATTACAAGTCTCTTATAATGTTGTAGGAATGTCAGACAGATGGTTCCATTGATTTCTTTTCCCCCCCCACCCTATTCCTTAGACACACCTTCTTCATTGTAGATAATTGCACATTTTTCTCCTGACTGAAGAAATTGATTATGGTCAACAAAATGCTTGATTAAAAGGGAGCAAGTGAAAAACAAATACCTACTCCAGTTCTCTCAAGGAAGATAATGCTGGAAGTATTTCCATTTTGTTTACCATGAGACCTCCGAATTAGAATTAAAAACCTTTAAAAAGAAAAGAAAAGAGGTAGAGAGAGACCTGAGGAAATACAGACTGTATGAAAGCACAATCACTTTATGGAAGCAGCTCTAAGGTTGTGAAGATCTGGATTAACTTTCATTAAATGGTCATTGAAAGAGACTGAAGGACACAAGAATAAGTGTTCCTTCTGTAGAATAAAGGACACTAGGATCACCTGGACTGCTTTTAGTATCCATTAGTTCTTTGTGGGGAAGCCTTATGTGGAGTATAAAGTCAGGATAAATTATCCACTGAAATCTTAGCCTTTGGCCTCTTTTTAAATTTTTAAGCCATTTTCTAGTGGCTACACCAAGGCAAGTACTCTTTCCTCTGAAAACTGTTGTGAATGCAGATGTGGAAAATGGCAATATTTTTCGTTAGTGGTTTTCACAAAAGGTTGTAGAAATTTCTTTCTTTCCTGTAGGTCAGCTTCTCAGTTTCTGATTCTAGCAGTACTTCTGAAGTAAGCTGAAAATGTGACCTATTGGCTTTTTAAAAATGTCTCTTATTTTATGACTGCCATCCACATCATGCTTCACATTTCATGCAGCAGCAGTAATGAGGAAGCCTTGTGTGCTAATTGGCAATTTCACTGTTAATGTTGTCGTGAGGTTTTGTCTTTTAATTAGCGTTACTGCAATTAACAGCTCAGTGTGTATTTGCTGTGCTGGAGAAGGGAACAGGACTTAAGGTGGACACAGTCCACAAAAACTTGATTTGCCTTTGGACTGTAAGGCAATTAGAAAAGTAGTATTAGAAGCAATTGTCTCCTGGTTTACATGTGATTTTTTGTTGTCATTTTTCAAAACTTGCTGTTTTTTGAAATAAATGCTTAAAAAACCCATTCCTGCATGTTGCATTTTACTTTGAGATTTCATCTCTTAAGTCATGAAACAGATGCATCATTCAGTGTTCTTGTAGTGAAATATGAGTTAACTCTGTTGAAGGTGCTCTGCTGTTTAATAGTTTTGTTGTATCATTTATATGTATAGAACTTTATGAACTAATCTGACTTCCGTGTATCCCCATATTAGAAATCTTTCAGGAGATTGTAACAGTGATTCTCTAGCTTTGGTGGATGCTGAAAACCATAATGGGATCTCACAAACTCTTTTGTACGTAAAATGTTTTCTATGATGTGGGAGTGGGTTGCTGAAGCTCTATGGCTGGTGTGGCTGGGGAGAGGGAGGCTGAAAACTCTTTTGCTGTGTTTTTAAGTAAAAAGAAAACAACCTGCCTTTCACCAGCACTATTAAACGCATTGCTAGAGTTGTGAACCGATCAGTGAAATGTCCAACTCAGACATAAGTTGGCTCTGGCTGGTTGTGTTGCCTGGTGTAGCCATAGAGCAGGGGACAGGGTGGGAGGGTTGTTCCTGCCCTGCTGTAGTAGGAAATGTAACTATCTATCACATCTGATGAAACAATTGCCTCATTGTAGCACCAGGCTAAATATCCCGGTGATGACATCAAAGGCAGGATTTTCACAGCTTTATTTTGGCAGGAGTTTAAGGTTGGCAGTTGTGTATGGTTTTGATAGAGGGACTAGAAATGTGTAAGTACAACCAGAAAGAAATACACGGTGGTAGACACATGAATGTGTAATATTGTGCAGAGGATATTTTTTCTAAGTTTGTCTTGACATAACAGAAACATCTGCGTAATCTACTCTTATACACAGAGAGAAGATTATATATCTCCTTTCTTTTAAAAAGCTAGATTTTCTTTCATGGCTCATGACCTCATAAAACTGAAAACCAGATGGGTTAAATTTCTCCTCCGAGAATCAAGATGAAAAATTAGAAGTGATGAGGTTAAAGTCTGAAGGGTCATGACCTCTTTCATTGGAAGCATGAGAAATGAGAGCACACCCATGTGCTCTCCATGTGCCCCCATGCATATTTACTTTTTTAATGCTGTATTATTATTGCCCATCTTCCACCTTCCCAGTATGAAAGACTCTTCTTAAACAGGATGTATAATACAGTCCTATTTCGCTTTATGTTTTTCTCCCACAAATGACTAATTTGCAATAATGTGCTTGGAAAGGAAGTCAGTTTAGATTGTATACTTGATTAATTACATGGGGAGCAGTATGGAAATTAGAAAGATGGTTGCTTTGCTTTCAAATGCACTCAAGGCAGAAGGGAACCTATCAAGAAATCAGTTTCTGTTAGAGGTAGGATTGACTTTGCTAGCATAATAAATATAAAATCCTAGAGCAAAGGCCTTTTAGTCTCTAAGGACAAGACCTTCAGATTTTGGTTTCATAAGTTTACCAAAAAAATCAACATCACGTCTGAAGTTTTTCATTTGGCGTCAGGCTTATTTAATCTCTTCACTGTAGGATATCAAATACTCAAAAGCAGGCTAGTGGATCATAGTTCTTGAATAAACAAGGTAAAAGAAAGGCTATTCATGTCTGCCAGTGCATTGCGCTGCAGCTGAAGTGGAATCTTTGAATAACTGTGGGCATGTGTTTTTCTATAGCAGGGCTCCCAGACATAGATACTTCACTGTGTGGGAGTGTCTTTGTTCAGATGAACAGCGGTTTGCTTTTCTGTTCATTGTGCTCTGGCTGCTAGGAAATGAACATTTATGAGAAGACTCAGCGGTCAAATGAAAAGGGAGAACAGAATATAGAGGCTTTATTAAATTAAAAATGGATGAGCTATAAAAAATGGCTTTCTTGAGAAGATATAATAAGGGAGACTACGTCTCGAGTAATTGTTACTATGAAAAATAGTCCTTGAATACCATACCTGCATTCTTTTTAAAATCTAATTAGAATTCCAGAGGAAAGTAAAGTATATTAGGAATTCTTATGGAATGAAGTGCAAGAATTATTTTTGATCCTGTGGTGTGAATTTGGCTGTCTATGAGTTTGTTAATTTCTTCCCCTACATATGTCAGTCTTAAGTAAAAATAAAGTGTTTTAAACCTCTAATGAGTAACACGATTAGAATTTTGCCTCAGTCTTCAACAGAAAGACTAGTAATCCTCAGGGGCACCAACCCCCTGAGCTGGTAGACATGGACAGGGAGCAGGACAGACTCCTCCTCGCAATCCAGGAGGAAGTAGTTAGTGACCTCCTGTGCCACTCAGACACTCACAAGTCCATGGGTCCAGATGGGATTCACGTGAGGGTATTGAAGGAGCTGGCAGAAGAGCTCATCAAGCCACTCTCCATAATTTATCATCAATCCTGGTTAGCTGGGGAGGACCCAGGTGATTGGAGGTTAGCAAAGGTAACACCCATCTACAAGAAAGGTTGGAAGGAGGATCTGGGGAACTACAGGCCTGTCAGTCTGACCTCAGTGCCAGGCAGGGTCATGGAGCAGATCATCTTAAGAGCCATCACATGGCACATACAGGACAAGCAGGAGATCAGGCCCAGCTGGCATGGGTTTGTGAAAGCCAGGTCCTGCTAGACCAAACTGATCTTTTATGACCTGGTGACCTGCCTAGTGGGTAAGGAAAGGCTGCGGATGTGTCTGCCTGGATTTTAGTAAGGTCTTCAGTACTGTCTCCTACAGCATTTTCCTGGTGAAGCTACAGCCCGTGGCTTGGACAGGTGCGCTCTTCAATGTGCTAAAAACTGTCTGGATGTCCAGCTCAGAGAGTGATGGTGGATAGTTACATCCAGTCAATGGCTGGTCACTAGTGTGTTCCCCAAGGCTCAGTATGAGGGCCAGTCCTGTTTAACATCATAACTGGTGACCTGGAAGAGGGGATCCAGTGCACCCTCAGTCAGTTTGCAGACATGCCAAGTTGGGTGGAAGTGTTGATCTGCTGGAGTGTAGGAAGGCTCTGCAGTGGGATCTGGACACAACAAACCCATGCAGTGCTACAGGTTTAGGAATGAGTGTCTGGAAAGTGGCCCAGTGGAAAAGGACCTCAGGGTGCTGCTTGTCAGTGGCTGAACATGAGGCAGCGTGTGCCCAGGTGGCCAAGAATGCCAATGGCATCCTGGCCAGCAGGACTAGGGAAGGGATTGTTCCTCTGTACTTGGCACTGGTGGACTGCAATTCAAATCCTATGTCCAGTTTTTGGCCCCTCACTACAAGACAGACATTGAGGTGCTGGAGCAAGTCCAGAGAAGGGCAACGGAGCAGGTGAAGGGATTAGAGAGTAAGTCCTGTGAGGACTGGCTGAGGGAGCTAGGATTTTTTAGCCTCAAGAAAAGGAGCTCAGGGGTGACCTTACTGCTTTCTACAACTACCTGAAAGGAGGTCATAGCCAGGTGGAGATCAGCCTCTTCTCCCAGGCAACTAGCAACAGGACAAAAGGAAATGGTCTCAATCTGTGCCAGGGGAGGTTCAAGTTTGACATTGGGACTGAAAGGAGGGTTAAGCATTGGAACAGACTGCCCAGGGAAGTGGTAGGGTCACCATACATGCCAAAGACTATAGAAGCAAATACAGGTGAAAGGACTAGAGCACCAAACAAGCTGTGCGGGGCATATTATCTTTGACTCTATGTGAGAGTGCTTCTGAGCGGCCACATGCAGAAGGGCCTGAGGTGTGGGAAGGGCACCAGGAGCTACGTGAGGAGATTAAAGTGTCTGGGAGGAAAATGTGTCAAGGTAAGGGAGGAGATTGGCAACAACTAGGTGTAGAGGAGGCAGAGGTAAAATGCTGGAAGAGAGTGATGGAGTAAAGCCATAAGTGGCTGTAGAAAATGTATGTTCCATGCTAAGTGGGTGGCATAAGTCAAAGCAGACTCTGAGAAGGCTGAGGTGCTCTATCCTTGCCTTGTCTTGGTCTTCATGAATAAGATCTCACAGCCTTTGTTCTCAGAGATGTGGTTGAGGGAGGAAGGAGGTTAGTGGAAAATAACTGATCTTGGGTATCTCCTGAGAAATCCTGACCTGTGTGAGTTCATGGAATCTCCTGAGGTGGAAGGGACCTGCAAGCATCATAGAGTCCAACTCCTGGCCCTGCTCAGGACAAACCCAAGAATCACACCTGAGGGTACTGGGAGAGCCAGCTGATGTCATTGACAAGCTTCTCTCTGTGATCTTTGACTGACTGTAGGTTCAGGGAGGTTCCCAATAACTGGAGAAAGGTTAGTGTTTTACCCATTTGCAAGAAGGGCAAGAAGGAAGATTTAGAGTACTGCAGCTTGATCAACCACTACCCCTGAGAAAATAATGGAGTGAGGCTTCTTGGAAGTAGCTTCTGTAGGTATGAAGAAAGTGTTTGCCAGTTTTATTCAGGTAAATCATGTTTGATCCATGAGATTGCTTTCTATAATGAAATGAGGAGCTCTGCAGTCTCCTTAAGAGTTGGTTACCAAGACCGTGATGGTGCTGTTTACTGAGGAGCACAGTGGCAGGATGAGGGATAATGGTCATAAGCTGAAACACAACTGGCTGTAAGGAAGGAAATGTTTAGTATGAAAGTACTTCAGCACTGGAGCAGCCCAGAGATATTATGAATTGTCTGTTTGCTTCCCTTACTGGACTAAGCCTCGAGCAATCTGGCAGACTGAACTAGGCAAATTCTCTTTTGAGGTTCTGTGACTCAGTAAGTACCATGCTTGTTTTGTTTTGTTTCTTAATGATTGGATATTGGTATTTAGTTATTGTATATGCTGATATAAAAAAAGATTGGCAATCAGTTGTGTTTGCATGCAGATTATCATACTTAATAAACTCCAGCACCAAGTCCCTAAATAGCTGACAATAATCAGGTAGGAGGTGGGTCCCACCTTCTGTGTGGGACTTTCTAGGAAGGACTTACTCTTTTCATGCCTTGTTTCTTATTCTCTGAAAAGAGCTACTAGCAATCTAATATTCTAAAACCTCCAGGAACAATGTGGACCTTTATTCTGATCATAGCACAATTACTCTTACATATCTTAGTTAAAATAGTTTGTTGCGTTCTGGGTTGAAAAATACATAGTTATACTTGTTATTAGATATTTTCTGATAAAAGATTTACGTAGCTTTGAGATGACATCACCTTTCAATGGACTGAGAATATCAACAGGTCATGTGTGTCAAGAACAAAACATTTAGACTTGACTAGCATGTGACACAGTAAAAGCACTTTGGAGGCTGTGAGAGAAACTGGCCAAGTCACTAGTAGGGCCCTTGGCCTGCTTCACCCCTGAGATGATCAACCTGCTGCTGGGGTTTGTTTCTCAGGGAATTTCTTTGTGAATCTTCCCTGCAGCTGCCTTTCCCTTTCATCTCTTCTGTTAGACCTGCAACAGAAGTGAGCTGCATGAAGTGGGTGAATGTGAAGTTTGAAGACCTGTTTGGTCTCTGTTTTGGATTGTGCAGTTATTCTAAGTGCAAGGACCTTCTGTGTAATCACATCTTTTAATTGGATGCCATTCTTTTTAGTACATATACTGCCTTTTTCTCTGCTGTGGCTCCAAGACACAGTGTATAAACTATGCAGGCACTTGCATAGTTTGGGTACCTACATAGCAGGCACACAACTGCAAAGTACAATTTCTAAGTATGGAACAACAGGTCTAGAAGTTTTGTTAGCTTGAGTATAATTTCAAAGGATAGGAAAACTTGATGATTCATAATTTTCTAAATTGAAAAATTTAGAAAAAGACTTGAATAGCTGCTTTCCCTCCCTCCCAATCCCTGGCCCAATTTTTGGTAATTTTAGACCTTTAAAAAAAATCTTCAAACTTCAGTAGCACTACCAACAAATTCTAGTGTTGCAAGGTGAGTGACAAGGAGCATCAGGAACTTAGTACTTTAATGCTCTAATGCTCGTTTCTGCAGTACGAGAGTTGCTCTTTCTCATCTGTGGGAATGACAGCATGACATCTTCATGGAAATGTCTTTCATTTAGTCTCTCAAATAACACTGACCCTGAAGCTTTTCCTGACTGCTTTTGGTTGTCTTTGGGGATCTCTGGATGAGTAAGGATCTGCAGGAGGCCTGTATTATGATGAAAGTCCTGCCTTAAGCTTTTGGAGTTTTGTTAAAATAAAGCCCTCTTATGTCGTAAAAGAATCAAGTCAATGTGATTCAACCATGCATCCTTCTATATACATAGAATGATTAATAATAGATAGCAGGAGCAAAGAGACTTGAGGATTATAATAAAGGGAATTATACTCAATGGAGCTGCAGTTTTAAACTGCAGCTGAATATAAGAGAGGATGTTTCCATGCATTTCCATATAGATTTTTCTGTGGAGAGCATGACAGGGGTATGTCATGAGGGACAAGGTTATTGCTGTATAGCTTACTGTTAAAATTGCTAAAACTGTGTTGACAAGTTGAAAACAAAATTAGGTTTTTCTTTTCTTCACAGTCAGAATCCCATAAAAATTCCTTTATACTGTACTGTATAAAATTCATATGAAAAGTTGAATAGCATAAAAGATTGCTTGCATGGATCACTGCTATGTTTTTCCTGTGTAAATGTTCCATGGAGTATCAGTTCTTGAAGATGCTGATATAAGGACTTGTCTCAGTGCCCAAAGAGCTGGTATATTGTCAGTGCAGCTTGCTGAAATTGTTAGCAAAATTCCTCTGAGAGTGCCTCTGTTTATGTAGGCTGGCTCCCTTTGGTTGCCTGGCTTTAAGGAGGACATCGCAGCCCTTTGGGGTGAGTTGTAGAGCAGCCTGGCCAGCCCTGAGGCAGCTGGCCCAACACAGCTCCTGCACTCCACAGCAGCCCTTCTGCAGGCTCTGGAGAGAGGCTGGAAGCTGTCTGGTCATTGGTTATCAGAGGCTGCTGCTAGTAAAGAAAACCAGTCCACCCCAAACATAGGTCCACAGACCCCTCTAACACCCTGCCTGAGCTGAATATGGAAAGAAAAGACATTTCTTTCCCGTATTCCTGTGGGAAATTGCTGTTATCCCAGGTGCAGCCTGTTCCTTTCTGATAACAGCCTTTGAAATCTGAAGAATTGGTTCTTGTACCCCTCAGGAAGGACAGTAATGGGCTTCTTTGAGGACTCTAGTTGTATTAAATATCAGGAAATGAAGATGACTTCAGTGACAATGTTGTGAGGAAATTGAAAAAAAGGAAGTGGGAACCTGGAAAGTGAACCCCAAACTGCTTGAACCTGAGCCAACTTGCAGTTCTTTATAAAACACAGTTATTTTTGTAATGAACTGTAAATACCTCATTTTCCATGGAGAGCAGAAGCTGCCGTTGCTGTTTACAGTGGCAGTTGGGGCTGGAGCAGCAGAGCAGACTGTGTGTGTTTGTCCTGGAATAGCCTCGATCGCCTGTTGCTGAGTCAGGGTAAAAAGCCCTTGCTGTCCACACTTTCTAGAGCCAAGCAAAATAAGACCAGAACTAGGAGCAGAGCTGATAGATAGCTATGGCACCTTCAAATCTTTTTTCCTGGAGGAAAGCTAAATGTTGTAGGCTGCAAAAGCTGTGGGCACTGTGGACCAAGAGACCTGTGGCAGGCTGCCATGTTACTTACTTTGCTTTCCGAGGATGATAGGCTTTCCCTCCACCCCCAGACCTTCCTTCTCAGTTTCTAATGGTATAACTGGCTGCTGTCACGGAGTAGCCAAAGCTGCATTCTTCCCTTTCCCTCCCAGGAGCAAGGGATGTGCTGTGCTTGTGACCTTTTGTTGTCATGCCCAGATCTGTGGTGAAATGGAGACGGAGATGGGTAGGTAGCAGAAAATTTCAAACAACAGCAGTGCAAAGGGTTAGATCTGAATTCTGGCATTTGGGCTAAAGAATCGTTAGAGGTGAAGATGTAGGAGAACATGTGGTCTAGTGCTGCTGGAAATGTTTCTTTCTTCTAATATTTATTTGGTTTGTTTTTCTCATCGTTGGTCTCCAATTTGCTTCATAGCAAACCATCTGATGGTTTTATTGAGGTACCAGTTAAATCTATAGAAAGAATTACCATGTGAGAGTCAACACAGGAAGAATCCCTTAAGGGCAGAAATTGGTTTTCGTAGTCTTTGAAGAAAGAATAGATTTGACATGGGTTTACTATCTGGAGACAGCAATTGCAAAAACTGTAGGGAGATTTTGTATTCGACTGAGACTTTAACTTCTCTCTGCCCATTGTTAATACAAAGAAGAGCCACTTGCTGAATTTTTGTCTATGCCAGTCTTCATTGATTGCTTTTTAATAATTGAAATTAAAATTCTTTAAATACTAGTCTTTTCAGCTTTTACTAAAGCAGATGCTATAACTTAAGCTCTTCCCACTGAGAAGCACTGTGTAGGATTATTGACTGAAAAGGAAAATGTTTTATTTTTTTAAAAGCATGAAGGACCTGGAGATTGGTGTGATGCCTTAAATGGGTCCCCTGTTAAACGCATCTCAGATTACTTAGGGTTCAATCCAATTCCCTATTGTTACAAGTGAGAGTTATATCAAGCCTTTAAATAGGAGGAAAGCATCTTAATTATCCATTAAGGGTAATAAAGGAAGTTGGTTATGACACCAGTAAAACAACTGTGGTGAAAAATCTGTTTCAGTGTTTAGTACTTAAGAAGAACATGGGATTTGGATGTCATCTGAACTGCAGCTGGCTCAGTGCTGTGTTATTATGAGAATCGTGATTTTTTTTTTTATTGCCTTGTATTGCCCACCTAAGTGTGAACTAGACTGTTATGTGACAGTGGCACAAAAGACATGGAGAACTGTGATCTGCTGTCTGTACAAAGAGATCCATCCATCCATCCATCCATCCATCCATCCATCCATCTGAATCTGTAGATATATTTAAAACAAATATTGTTTTATTTGAAAAAACCTTACTCAGTCATGTGATGGTGTTCTCTCAGTTTTATATGAGAACATTTTCTCTTCCTACACCTCTTGCTTCTGTCATAGCCTTAGTCCATATCCTTTTGATTATTGTGGTTACAAGCGCCTGGATTCAAGATGTCAAACTTTCATAAATTTTTTTTGTTTTGAAGCTTCTTTGCTTGTTTCTGTTACAGTAGTTACAGGAAAAAGTACTATACAAAAAGATACTGCTCATTGTAAAGCTTTTGAATATAGGCCTCCAGGTAGCTCCCATAGTACTCTCTACTTTTTCTTTCTTGGTCTGATTATGATTTTGTTTTATGTTTCCTTATTTAAGAGAACATACTGTATTATATAGTGAGAAAATTATGCCAAGTTTCAAAATTATTTTAATGTCATTAGTGTGTTAATAGTTATGCAGATTTATTTTACACAGGAAATAATCAGCTCTGTAGATATTAAAGGTTAACTGGGAAAGGTGTGGATTAAAGAAGAAAAAATTCATCATCAGTCAGAACAAAAATATTGATATGCAAAGAAAAAGATTAACGTGAACAGAACTGGCAGTTCATTAAGAGGAATGTGCCATTTAAAACAGTCTGAAATAATTCCATAATTGAGATTGCATTTTAAAGAAACGAGGGCTCTGTAATTTATAACATCATTTGTTTTGTCCCAGACAGTTTAAAACCTTACCTTTCTGCAACACAGTCACTTTTTATCTCGGTAATTCTTAATAATTTATGCATGAATTTTTTCATTCCTTCTGAAAGACACAGTGCTGGTTTTATTAATATATTCATAGATGCATAATTTGTCCTGATATAAATTAAAATCATGTTTGCCGGGCTACCTGCATTAAGATGAGAGTTTCCCCTGCATCAGTTAGCCCTGATGATAGCCAGAAGGGATCAGGCAGTGCCCCTCTTAGCAATACTTAACACTTCTCCAGCGATTTCCATTTCCAAAAACTATACAAATAAATGATAACTCCAAGTAGCTACCCTTATGTATATAACAAATAACCATACTTTGATTGACTTTTTTGCCTTATAATTTGAAAGACCCAAAGTTAAAAAACTTAAAAGTGGAAGAATCAGGAATCAGCAGCTTTATGTCTGGGCGATGTGGGAACATTAACAACGGCTTTGCATGGGGAGAAAATGGTGCTGAGTAACTTTTGATTTACATGGTGGGGAGAATGGTGAGTTAGATCTTCACCTTGTTAAAGGTCCTCAAGCTCTTCTCCAAGGTTGATTGTACCACCCTTGGCTTTTCTGGCTCATAATATGTCAAATTGTACAGCAATTTTTTGGTGTGGTCATTGGAAATAAGGTAGGAGGAGATTTTCAGACGTAATCTCTTTTATTTGCACCCACAGCCATGAATATATTCATAGCCTTCTTATTGCAGAAGTTTTAAAGTTACTCGGGCATAAAATTTATTTGCTCTTGTGACTATATTTGCTTCTAAGGATATGTCATTGCAATGTTTTTAAAGTTATTTCTGGACTCTTCCAGAAGGCTGGAAATTTGATTCAGCTCTGACCTGTCTGTAGACCTTAGGAAAAAACTACATAAATCAAAAAAAGGCGGAGGGAAGAGATAAGAAAAAAGACAGCAGATCACTGAAATGTACTTTATAAACACAAATGCCTAATGTTAGCTTCTTGAAAATTTGGCAATTCTTTGCCCATTCTGCCTTACAGTGCTCAGGATTACCACCAGCTTTGCTACACGGATTGTAGGCTGTGATACTAAATGAGACATGCTTTTGTGTACTAACAATTGGTTCATACATGCAAACTTGATAGAGCAAATGGTATAACTAAAGCATGGAATGCTTCAGTAGCAGTATGACAGTAGTATTTTGTCGGTGGTCAAAATACTATTAGGGATCCTTTGCTTGCAATCTGCAAGTAATTTTTATTGAGCACTGCATTCAGAAGTACATCCTTTGTCCTCAAGTTAAATGAAAGAATAGATAAAGGCTTGGTCTCAGTACAAACAAATTTTCACTTGTTTTATTCGTTACAGCACAGGGTTTTGCAGTTCTTCTGACTTGGTAGACTTACATCTGTACATAAAGGACTAGACTGGATTGTATAGCTCCAGCTTTGCCATTCTGGCAGTGGCATTTTAGTGTTCATTATCACTTTAGAGAAAGATGCTGCATTAGGAGCAGTTGTTTTTTAACTACATATTTCCAGAATTGTACTCTTAGGAATAGCCTTAATGCCCTTCTAATGTAACTTTTTTAAAAATGAAATTTTCTGCTTTCATTTCTTCTTTTTCTTTGACAAAATTTTATTAAGAACTGATTAGGTGGTTTGCAGGAATATGAATGCCTTATTACTAATGCAAAGTCAAATACTCATTTAGACCTAAGCATATTGGAATGTCTCTCACATAAAAGTTTTCTTCTAAGATTTGTGATTCGGATGATTTAAAATGACATATACATTAAATGAGTTTTGAGGAACAATTCAATTGAACAGGTGAACCTGAGACTCAAGAGATTTCTGTTGTTAGATGTTGCTTTATAATATTGCTTTACAGAAGCAGCGGTGCTTATACAGATTTTCTTAATAGCTTCACTCTTGAAAGCAAAGTGGAAACAATTTTGAAAATTAGTTAAATCTTCAAGTTGTTTCGTAGTTATTTTTTTCTTTATATTTATAAAAGCTTTTATATAATTGAGGTTTTTTTTCAGTTTTGTTAGTTTTGCACCAATGTCTGTTTTCAGATCATTTTTCTCTGACTTAAGCCTGTGCAGTCAGATGTGGCTTTAGATGCTGTGCGTGTTGCCTAGTATGTGAATGTATGTACTAATGTGATAACACATGCAAAATGTACTGGAGTTCTTTGCCAGAACTCCAAGACAGTGTTTTACCTACTAAGGGAATACCTAAGTTGTGAGATACCACATTGTAGCAATGACAAAACTCAGCTAAATATTTGTCTTCTCTATAAATAGTCTGGCTCAGGTGCTGGAAGTAGCCCGGATTAAACTCCATGAGCTCTAGAGAACAGTTTGTGCCAGGCAGGGCAGCCGTGGCTCGAAAACTGAGGCTGGATGAGGGACCAACTGCAGCTGCATTCTGCAGCACAGGGATGTGTGCTGAGGTGACACCTTGGCTGGAAAAGGAGACATGTCAAACCCACTTGCACTGGCTCTGCAGTACAGGGGCCAGGATCTGGTGGATACTGGCCATGGAATTGTGTAATTTATACAGAAGTCAGACCTTGTATTGCAAGAATTGGTGGTTTCAGCACCCATGGAGTGACAGTTTTTCAAATTCACAGATTCCACTCCTGCAGGGAAATGTCAAATGGCAGTGTTGTTTGATTTATAAATAAAATGCTTGTTAGATCTGCTTTTCAAAAATACTGTTTGTCCATAGATGTTAATATTGTTCAAATACTTGCTTTTCTGTGTCGTGTTCTTGTTAACCTACTTATCCTAGACAAGTTCAAATAAATTTGTAGCTACTTGATTAGGCTTTTAATAGCTGACCATGAGTTCAGGTGTGCTCTTCATCAAAGTTGTCCAGATATTTTACAGCTAGATAGGAAATGAGAGCAAAACTGATCCCACTGGAATAAATGACTCCATAGAGTAACATCCCAGTAGCCATGCTACTACTGTTGCCTTTTGTCCAGCACTGCATGGGTTCACTTCGCTGAGTTGTGGACCCCTTCAGTAGGTGGAGAGAGCAGTACGTGGCATCACCTTGTCACTGCCAGCGTTGTATGGTCAGTTAAGAAACAAAATTACCTGAGGGTAAACAACTGGGATTAGATGTTTGAACATAAAACTGTCACTGAAACTTAGCTTCTGTGTTTCTATGTGGATGACTGTGAATCACTACAGTAGCACCAAATTGTGCTTATTAAAGGGTTCTTCAGCTGTCAGGTTTAATATAACATGAAACTAGAAGGATTTAAATGGTACTGATGCCCTGTATACAATTGACTTGCATCTGGTATGTGTTAGTTCTCTTTGCACCTGGGTAGAGGGGGAAGCAGTTTGTCTACGTGATGATTTTCTAAAAAAGGTAAGTCTTGGAGAGCACAGACCAAGCATATTTATTTCTTAACTGCTATGTTGTATTTAACCTGTCTCATGCTATACGTCAAGTACCTATCAAATGAAAAGTTATCCAGGTATTGAAAAGGGTTGGTTCATTTTTACTTGAATGCCAGGTGGAGTCATCCAGAAATGACCCTTGTTGTCCTGCTTTTAGTTGTAAAGGTAGAGATCACAGTAAATTGTTAGCATCAAACACAATAGCCTGCAGTAGGTTGTTAGCATCTGTGTTTGGTGCTTAACGGATATACTTCACCAAATAGAACGTCCATAGCTCTCAATTTGTCTCCATAGAACACTGTTCTCCTGAATATCTTTTTTTTTTTTTTTGTCTTTTCTGGGTTCCTTTGATTTGTTAGGGGAAAATCCTAATGGCGATGAAACATTTATACCTCAAAACTATGTGAAAGTGGTCTGTTACGTTTCTTGTCTTCAGCAAGTTCATTAGTCATGTCTTAAAATTCCACATGTAAATTATTGCTATTACACAAATAATTGTCCAATATTGATTAGGCTCATTCATTCATAGCTGCTTCCCCATTTTCTCTCTTTTCTCGAGGAGTATTAAAATATCCTGAGACGCATTAGCTCTCGTTTTCAGTGAAGAATTATTTTCTGCCTGTTTGTCCTTTCTAGAACTTCCTCTCTGCACTCTGCAGATCTTTCCAATTTAAAACCATCTGTTCAGCAATCGTTAATTCTTTGCTTCAAACCTAATAACTTCACTGTGAAATGAGTAATTTGGACATTTTCACTTACAGTCTTATTAGCAAAGTGATGTGTTCCTGCTGGGACATTTATAGGAGTAGAGGGCATCATCTTCTCACAGACCTTTTGTGAAACAACAAATTGTTAAGTAAAAATCCAGAATCTGGAAAGCAAGATTTAAATCAATCACCTGTTAAGGCTATTGTGGGCATGTATACCATGCCTATAAGGAATCCAAGTTTTTTCTTTAATGCAGAAGTTATCTTTGATGTGAAATTGCTTACTGTGCTTGAGCCCTGTTAGCTTTTACATCTATGTGAATGTGTATAATGTTGATGCAGTTTGTTTCCTTTTTTCATGAGTGCTAGAGTCATTCTTTCTGGTAGCAGGAAAAGTATTTCTGTGTCTCTCCATTCCGTAACTTGTGTTTGTCAATTGACAGTTAAGTCCTGTTCGCAGACTAGAATAATTATCATCTGTGTTACTGTAGGTGATTGTCTGAAGGCGTACATGAGACAAGACTTGCAGGGAAAAATAATCTTTTATTACAACAGCTGATAACAGCTGGAAAAACCAGACAGGCTGAGAGGCACACATGCCTTTTGTCTTACTTACTTCTCTCTGTCTCTTGAAAACTGACTCCTGCACTGCAGTTTGGATGACTAGTCATCGCTCAAGTGCATTTTGGGAATACTGATTAGAGATCCTAATTAGTCTCTCTCTGATAGTGAGTAACTTTTATAAATGAACAGCGCTATGATAAGCTAATGGCTATATTAGAATCAGGACATGGAATATTGTAGGTAATTTATCTTATTTGAGAGGAATTTAACTCAGATGCTCTGGTAAAGCTTCATGATGGAGACAGATGCATTCAGATAAACAGCAGAGGGACCTAAACGCTGCAGGACGTTTCTGATTGCCAACAACTGGCTTCTGAGTTAGAGTGCTGACTGCTTCATTGAAGCAGTGTCAGTGTTTCCACCCATTTTATTTTATGTTTTTGGTTGTCACTCAGGTATTCACTGAATAAATGTGCTTCTGTTGGAAAACAAGTAGCTGAGTAAATAGGTTAAGTTGACAGTTCATGATCTACAACAGAATACATTAGCAAAATTTTAATGTTATTACTGACTCATAGTTACGGTTCAATAAGCCATGTACCTCAAACTAAGTAATTGTTAAATAAACAAAACAGGAAGCTAAAAAAGGAAACACATAAAGAATCTGAACCAAGAAAAAGCAACAAGAAAACCACTTTATTATTTAGTATGCTTGCTAGAGCCCTTTTAAATATATCTAAACCAAAATAATAAACTGTTCAACACATTTAAGGGGTAATAGAAAGAGAAACCATGCACATGGTTGGTAAGCCTTTGTTTTTGCAGACATGACTGTTTTTCTCATTTGCAGAATCATATTTGCTGTGAACAAAGGCTTCCCGATTGTCATTTGAAGTTGACTAGGAAGCTATCCTGCAGCTAGAAAGATATCAAATATTAATATTTGTCCTCATGTAGCCAAAGATGTGTGTATTGGATAGGTCTCGAGTCTGGATATAGCTACAGCCTCTTGTAAAAGCCAAATGCAATTAAAAAATTACAGTGATAAATCAGTTCAATATGTTTTGTCAATAACTGATCCTAGGTAAAATCAGATACATCCTCTGAGTCTAAGATATAGCCAGATGAAGCAGAGACAATTGTGTTTACCAAGGAAGAAAATTTCTTCTTACTTTTTCTTTTTTTAAAATTCAGAGTAGGAGGCAGCAGGGGATTTTCTGTGTTGAAGACATAAACATACATAGGTATAGATCATTCACTCTGTATTTTAAATACAGGGCTTCCCAGGGTATCCTGAGCTGCTGTTTAATGAATGAGTTAAAATTAAGTTGTGGTTTGTGCCACAGAGCAGCTAGATGATATTGTGCAAGCCTTGCAGTACGTAATGCATCAGAACATTTTCTTCTTTCATTTTGGGTAAATAATGGTCATAGCAGTCAATGCCTGGAGAAGATTAAACAGTGTCTGTCCTTCCCATAATTACACACAAGTTCCCCAGTGGGTCTGACATGACCTTAATTTTAGTAACTGGGCCTTATGCTTGGATTCCTTCTCTCAAAATAGGGCTGCAACAGCAGGACATGTGTTGACCTTTTTTCTTTCGTAAGACACAGGAATCAGAGGGGAGTTCACTGCTTGTCAGGAGGTCCTTCCTCCACCTTCCCAGGCTAAAAGAGTGCTCAGGCAGCAGTATGTAAATATTGTGTACTCACCTGGTGATCTGCCATTTACCTTTTGGCTTTTATGCACACGGACCATTAAAGTTTGAAGTTTTGATGATCCCCTATAAGCTCTGTTTTTTTAAAATGAGGTTGTCATTCTTCCTGTAGTGTAACCATGGAAACAGACAGGGAACCCTTAAAGAAAGTGATCGAACATGCTGTGCTAATTAATCCTACCCTTCAGTTTTCTTTCACTTGAAGGATGTGCTTAAATAAATTTTGCATGAGTAAGCATATTTGGATGTGCAAAGGGGTATAAAATATGTAGCAAATTTTCTTCCGGAAGATATCTGAAAAAACCCTCTTAACTGTCATCTATTTGCATCTGGACCATCAAAACAAGAAATGCAGTATCTTGTTGGTGTTTCATATATATATTTTGATAGCATTCTTTTTACGATGTAAGTATATCTGAAAGATGAGAGTATTTTTTCCATGTCTCATGTGCAATGAGACACATTTGCATTAAGTTTGAGTCTGAGTGAAAGAGTTCATTATTGCAGATACATTCTTTATGCAGAGCATTATTCAGAAAAAGCAAAGGTTGCTCCCTCCCTGCGAGAAAGCAGCTCCTCCGAGGCATTAGCCTGGTTCAGGTCCTGTCACTTCTGCTCAAGGGGAGTAAGTGACTGACTGAACAGTGGGACTGTGCCAAATTTTCCCCTTCCCAATTTTAGCTTTTGTGAGTATTTCCCTTGGTTGTTCAGTCCTGCTTTCCATTTTTCCATTTAGTTTCCAAAGCAGTGTATATGGCCAACTAGGAAACCAATTGGCAGCAGCTTAAAATATGTAGCCTGTACTCATAAGCCTTCTGTTATGGTTTAACTCAAACCAGGACACCTCTTAACCTGGTGCTGCTGTCTGATACCAATGTATGGCCTCTCTCAGCTTGCTTTTACAAATTAAGATTTTGTTTAAACATTTCTGAATTCCATTAATGATCCTCTTATAACTGAGAAACCAGGTACAGCAGCTAACCTCAGATGAAAGCTTTCACAGTGTTTTGGGAGTGAAGAATGGATTAAAGAAAAACATTTAGTTGTCCAACAGGCTGGGACTAGCCCAAAAGGGCCATTCTTTGAAAATCAGATGGATTTTCATTAACCTGGAATGGGTTAGAGGTAGAGGATATCTAGAAGCATACTGAGGAAATAGCATGGGTGGCATTCCCAGCAGGAGGGGAGGACTGGTTCCATGCTGCACAGTCGCAGGAGAGGAGGAAAGGTGTGCTTGGGCTGACTGTAACACTTGCAAAGCTCCATCCTGGTCAGTAAAGTGGCAGAAGCCAGCCAGCAAGCACGGTTATACGGTGTCAGTATTTGCAACATGATTTCTGGTATGGCAAGTTGGGAACTCATTCCTCTATACATGGGAGATTTCTGGAATGTGTGGATCAATGGCTTTGTGTCATGGGAATTTGAGTTTATTTGTCGTCCCACAAGCTCTAAAGTTTTTTTGACAGTTTTCCCCAACATGCATGATGTAGCTTCTTCAAGAAGCCTTTCCCCTGCTTGGTTATGCCTCTTCTCCTATGAAAGCTTGGTAGACAATTAGAATTTGGTCAGTCTTCCTCAGACAAGACTAACAGGGAGGGCTCACACAGCCAAAAAAGGATGGAATCATTCACCATCCAGACTTCTCAAATCCTTTCATAATTTTATTAATAGGTCCATATCTATAAATTCAGGGAATAATGTTTCAGTTTAGCCACATGGAATACGGATGCACAGAAACTCAGGCTTGTTAATGGTTCTGTGTGCCACGAATAAGAACTGCTCACCAGTTAGAGCTGTTGGTGGTTTCTGGTTTCCTAGAGGCAAAAACATTAACCTGGAGGCAGAGACAGTGTGGAACACACGATGTGACCTGTCCTCTGGCCTCTTTGGCGCTGTACCTGGCCAACCCTGGGTTGTCTTTGTAAGCCAAATTGTTCATCAAGCTGATGGACAGGTGCACAAACCTTAAAGAAATGGCAGTCTGAAAACTTAAAAAATAGATATTCATGTTTCAAATGTAATTTTTCAAAGAAGAAATCATGGCATACAGTTCAAATTATTCCCCTACACTGATCTAATTGCTATAATCAGCTGATAATGCAATCTGCTGGCGAGATTGGCCATCATTGCTATGGAGATATATTCACTGAGAGTAAATGTTCTTAAATAGCTTTTCCAGTGTATTAAGAATAAAAACGCAAAGGACTCTTTTCTGCACTCTTTTGGGAATTCTCACGTTGCTTATTTCTTTCTGAGTTTATGACTTTGCTTCTTTGTTTCTGTAAGGTGTAAAACATGACCTTCTGTTATAGTAATTCCATTTGTTTTCTGAAAGGAAAATCAGTAGTTCAGGAAGAATCAAAAAAGCACCCGGTACTGTGTTCTCCTGATTTCCATTACTTGTGCATGTCCAGTTGTCTTGGGGCAATTCTATGACAATACTGTACTCCCCATCACCTGCTTGATTTCTAGAAATGTAGCTTGTACCTTTAAACTGCAAAGGGGGAGAAAGAAGACAGAAAAACTCTTCAAAACTCTTCCAACACACTGGTGTTCCCAGCAAGGGAGTGGATGTTCTCAAAACAGTAGCTAGGATCAGATAATTTGGAAAAAGCATTTGCAGGCACATGATAGGAACAGTCACCTTAGCCATGCAGATCTTTTTCCATTTTCTAGAGGAGAGTCCTCAATAGAAGAAACATACTTGTAAACTTCTCGGTTTAGCATATGATGGTCTCTCTTTTACATAGATTATGAAGTAATGTGAATTACTTTAAATGACTGACAAGCTTAAAAGACAATTACTGTAAATATTATATCTTTAGTAGGCCATGGATTTCATTGAAATGATTTCTGAAATTGGAGCACTGCCAGTGCAAAATTCTTGGGAGAGAGGAATTTTTCACATATCATTTTCTGCTGTATTACTTCAATATTAATATTTATTTGAATGGTAATGTGTAAGTGTGTCTACAGCTTTCAAACATAAACTTGAATAAGCAGGCTGGGCTTTGCAGTGTAAGCAGTGGAAGGTTTCCTAGGCTTCCCTAAAAAGCCAAATATCATCTGCGGCATCATTTGTCTGGGAGTTTCCTTTTCGTTTCCTTTTTCTAAATAACACTGAAATGGAGCACTATTCATGCCTGCGGATGAGCAGTTAATGGCAATTAAAATCTTTGTTTATTTGTCTTTTATTTAGGTGTACCATGGTATGTCTTTGCATCTCTCCTGGGTCTGTGGTTGTCTTTATGAGAAGCATATTTTATTATCCCTTCATAATGTTCACAGGTCTGTTTAGCCAGGTGCTAAATGATAGATGCTACCATTAAGTAATGTACTCCAGTTCAAGAAGAAAAATACTCTCACAACATACTGTTGTATTATGTGATATGTACTCATATATCCTTTTAGATTGTAACTGTATAGCTAACTATTTCTTTGCTTTGTTTACGTTAATTTATTTGTGTTTACCCCACAGGTCTTGCAAGAGCTAAATCAGTTCCTAGTCACACATATTCCAATGAAGTGGTAACCCTATGGTACAGGCCTCCAGATGTCCTTCTGGGATCAACAGAGTATTCCACCTGCCTTGACATGTGGTAAGTGTAGATGACAAGATTCTGTAGCTGCTTTAGCCCTTGGTTCTTTCAGACATGTAAAGCAAATATGTAGTGAGATCATTGGCACAGGCTAAAAACCACGAGTGCAGTGATGTGTGTGGTTCAGGCAGTATCTCTCTAAAGGGATCCCCTGCTGCCGCCCCACTGGCTGGCAGCCGATACCAGCTGTTGGCTCAGCACCCATTGGTGCTTTGCAAGAGACTGAGTTATTGCTTGACTTTTGTAGTCTTAATGTGGTACTTTCATACGCTATGACATTGGTTTTGCAAAAGATAGATTTTCACCATGCCCACTTGTAGCAAGGAGAAAACAAGAATTCTCTGGTCGTGAGCATAAAACCTCAGTTCTTAACCTACTATGCTTGGTAGCAGTAAATATCATAGAATAGTGTTCTTTCAAACCTACAGATTTTATTTAGACTTGCAGGTTTAGAAGAGTAGTTTGATTTGTACACTGTATATCACCTTGCTTGTTTTTGATGACATCATTTAGTCCTGTATTGTATAAAGGAAGGTATTTGGTGTTTTGACTGTTAAAAACCATGCTGGAGGTTGTTTATTCTGTAGGTTTTGAGGCGACAGGATCTCTGTAATCTGAACAAATTCTGAAATATGGAAAAAGAACCTCTTCCTTACAAAGAAAGGAAGATGCTCTGGGATCTGTTTGGGTTTTGTTTTGGTTGGTTGGTTGTTTGCTTTGAATTTTATTTGGTTGGTTGACTGGTTTGGTTTTGGTTTTTTAATGCATATTCAACTTTTTAAACTTTTGCAACTCATTCATTTGAGAAAAAACTATACTGAGAAATTTTCAGAAAAATACAGTAATTTTTTGCAGTTCACTGAAATATCTTTAATACAGGCAAACCAAAATTAGAATTATGATCATATTAAAATCTAGAGGTAACTGTAGGATAAGGTTAAAAGCACCTTATGTTTTCATATGGTGTGTGAATAATATTTTTAAGGTAATCTTGCAGTGTAATATTGAAGCTGAAGACATAGTAGGAATATTTTTTTGCTGGGGAAGGGAACTAAACACGAGGTCGTATTTAGTCCTGTAGCTGAAATCAGAGATTATGGGATGAAAACTTAGGTTTTCCTGAAAATCTTGACTCCTGGAGGCACGACTTAGAAGTCACAGGATTGTTTCATGTGAAGGGATTACAGAGTATAAATACTGGGATATCTCATACTGAAGTGAGTGGTTAGTGTAACTGGGCCCTGGCTGCTGCAGGTTCTTGAGCTCTAAGGGAATGGGAAGCAAGAGGCAGGAAAGGGAGAGTGAGAAAGCTCCACATGTGGACACTGTGATATTACAAGTGTGCCAGAGAGGCAAAGGCAGCATCCTCTGTAGCAGCTGTCTGGTTTTCCTCAGACCATTCTCTACCTCACAGCTCTAAAATAATTTCCTTTTGCACCTCAATTTCTCATCTATCCTAAAACTGTCCTGTTTTCCTAAATATTGAGTTCAGCCTGGTGTCTTCACATGCAATGTCTGCAGCCCATCTGCTCCTGGTGTTTTACAATCACCTCCTTTCCAGGTAATAATTATGACACCTTCTGCAAGAAGCTCAGCTTCCTTGGGGTGAGGCAAGACAACTGACTCAGAGGATGGAAATAGCTGGGAGAGATAAATAGTCCTTTCTGCTCACCGTCTCACAGTTCCCTCTACATTTGTTCAGTTCTTGTGTCACACATATTTGTGTATGTCTGCACATACATGAGTCAACTTGTAAATTACAGAGAGAATATAGGAAAATTTTTAATGCTTTAATAGGGCAAACTGCTCAAAAAGCACTTTAAAATGCTTTTTTTTTAGTTAAAAGCAACATTGGAAATTAATTTTTCTAACTTTTCCCAATTTACAAAACACTGCACTATGAAACTGAACAGAGGATTTTAAAACATTTTTTATGATTGCTGAAAATTTTCCACAAATAAAAATGGTTCTCTTCAAAGTTCAATGTCAAAAATAGATCTTTTAACATTCCCCCCAGTGATGATTTTAGTAAGAGAGCTATTAGAAGGTCCAATCAAAGTATGTGGTGTTCCTGTATTAAAGTCATGTAGCTAATTAAAAGCATTTAAAATTTACTATACCTGCAGACTGAGCATGTCCTTCATAATCATATGTTTATATTCAAATTACATGGGCAGCAGGGAAGACCAAGGAAGGGTTAAAATGCTACTTCAGCAATCCAGGTCATTATTTTGTCTCCTGACAAAAATGACACGAGTATTGGGGAAGAACACAATAGTTATATCTTCAGTGATACCAATAAATGATGCTCTCTTGCACAGAGCATTTTATAAAGGCCTAAAAAAAATCCAGGTGCTGAGGGACAGAGGTGGTGTGTCATATTCCTCCTGCACTCACTTTGTAGCCCTTACAATATTTTTTCTGCCCTGTACAAACTGAAGAACTATGAAGGGCTTAGGAAAAAGGGACCTCGTAATACAGTTTCTTTCACACGGCAGCAATTTGTGCAGAGGCTCAGCCTCTGCCACATCAGAAATCGGGTGAGAGCAAACGTGTCCTGTGTGTGACAGAAGAGCTTTAGGTTTTTATTTCTGTGCTTTGCTGGGTTTCCAGTTTGCCTGTGAGAGGTGTAGCTGCGTGCTGAGGTCACCTAGGCTTACTTGGCACATCCGACCGTGAGCCCTGCCCGAGCACAGGCAGGCTGGGGGCTCTGCTTGCACAATGGCTGTGCAGAGCTGAGCCATAATTACATTAAAGCCATTTAGTGGCTTCCCAGAGTGGGAGGAAGGGAGACATGGAGAAACCCGTCTACCGTCAGATTCCAAGATAATTTGGTAATTTGTTATCAAAAGTGTGTTTGTAGCATTAGCATTTTTATGCAATTACTGGCATTATGTCCTTATGGCAGATAGTGTGTGCTCTCCTGTGTCATTATTGATGATCTACATGATGACAAAACTAGGCAGCCACTTCACTAAATATTTAAATAATGTTAAGGTAGAAAGCACAGCTGTTTCCTCTATTTAGAGAAAAGAAAAAAAATAAAGTCACAGAGCTTTTTCTATAGCCATGATAAATGACATTTCATGGTGGTTCCCCAGGAGCAGAAAGTGAGGCTCCCACTGAGTAGAAGACCAGCTGCATAAAAAAAGAGTCCAAATATTAACCACTGGACAGTGGCTGGGAAGCAGGTGGCAGAGGCTGCAGGCCATTTTTACACTTCATTTGCTAGTGTAGAGAATTAGAATAGTAACTAAAAGCTAATGATCCACATGCAATGTTACATTCTCCCGCATTCTTTTTTAAATAGCCACTGGCAATAAAATAATATTAATGAAGATGTACATGCAGTAGTGGTGTCAGGCTGGCGATGGAAATCAGTGTGTCAGGCTTTGTGATTTAGTGCTGACAGCGTTTGATACAGCAGCATTATGTGAATGTATTATACTACCCAGGACTGCATCAAAGAGTTGTGATAACCTTTGATATAGCTTTTTTTTTTTCCCCGTTCTTGATGAGGACTTACTAGTAGCTAGGAAAATGGTTTTGCATTGCCTCTGGTGTAACTTGTCCTAATCCTTGAATTTTACAGTCCTTTGAAAGTCAATGCAAGGAAAATAGGCCTCAACACATAAAGGGTTTATGGATTACTAAAACCCATATATAACTAACACAGAAACATAGGGGGAAAATCCCCAAATTAACCTATTCTATTTGTTCCTTACAGGAAGAGTATAATATTACTAAATGAAGCAATTTAAACAGGCTATTAAATCCATTTGATTCTGGTAATGCATGTGCTGCTGCTACATCTGGGTTGCTTACATCAAGAAGTCACTAGGGATATTTTATTTTGAAGTGCAGCTGGCTCTAAACTGTGTTTGCTAACAGCTGGCAATTTTTTTTCATGTTGTTTTGTTTATAAAAAAATACACTCTTAGTCACAGTACAGGTAACCTAAGCAGTTATGGGCCCAGATATATTTTAAATTCACTTTTATTAACTAGCATCAGTTATGTTTAGTACTGCAGACGAAATAAATTAAAACTAGGCCAGGAAAATGTTACAAAATTGCTTCTTAAATTACAGTTGTTTAACTTTGTTACATCTGGGCTGTTATATGTGATTTCAAATCTGAGCTTAATTTAGGGAAACTTCTTCATATGGAGTTTTTCTATCCTATTATTAGAAAAATAAACGGTATTTTTCAGGAACACACCACTTTTCCCACATAGCCCGATATGAGTGTGGATTTGAATGCTCACTATAATTTCATGCATGCTTTCATGAATATTTGACCAGTGAAGATCTGCAACCATAATTAAGACATTTATTACATAAAAATGGATTTTGTCTTAGACACAAGTGCACCAAATTATGGTTTTTACACAGGGGACATTACAAAGGCATCTTTATCCTGCTTCTCCTGTAAATAGTTTGCAGTGAGAGATATGTGAGAGAAGTAGTCCCAGTATGCCCTGAAGAAATACTTCTTGGGGTCTGAGAGAGAAAACAGCGTGGGGAAATTAGCTCTTTTGCCCTTGATGTTCCTCAGGATTATGACTTCCACTCCAAAGAAATGCTAATGTGTAGGATTAGGGTATTAAGGTGATATTGCAGTAACTATAAAGATATTGTTAATTAAATTTCTCTCACTATCAGTGAGTTCTTCAAGAGATTTATCAGCTGAATTAGCTTTTGATTGGAAAATTCTATAGGCTCAGATTCATGGAAATGCTGTGTGTGAGGAAGTGAGGAACTGTCTAGAGCTGCAGTTATGGGAAGGGCATTTCAGTTCCTATTTGAAAGCTACTTTTATCTATTTGGAACATCAGATTTGCTGTTACTTTTTCATTGCTAGAAATAAGTTTAATGTGTAAGGAAAGTACATTATAAAAGTATCTGAATGCAAAAAAGAAAAAGAGGAAGAATATGTTCAATAAGTGTCTCCTGGTGAAATGTTGCTCAAGGTTGAGGAGTATTTTCTTGAGCTTATTTTGACTCTGCTTTTACCGAACGAGCCAGTCCAATAGAAAGAATCCCACAAGAAGGGATCATGTAGATTTTAATCCTTCATGAATATAGTATTTCTTAATATAGAAACTGAGTATTGCTACAAAGCAAAAAAAAATTCTGGAGCTTTTATTTCTTGGTGTTCAGTGAAACAGGCAAGAACATGACCACTCTGTTCTTTTGTAATTACAATTACTTCAAGTCTGACTATGAAGAAATACCTTGAGCTATCATGCTCTCAAGTAAATTAGTTTTCATTTATTGCATATGCTTCCTGCACAACTTTTAATGTTTTTTTTCATCATGAAAGGGGAATTTTGATTCACTCATTACTTCTCATATGAGAACTGCAATCTGTTTGCCTTATTGCCACTGTATTTTTTATCAGACTGTGTCGTCCATCATGTTATTTCTTATATATCGAAGGGTAATGGTCATGAAAGACAAATTTCAACCAACTTCAGCATTTGTGGGTATTCCGGAAGTCTGCCCCTGTAGAAATAAATCAGGTCTTTTTCAGCTAAGGAGAAAAAAGTCCCTTGCTTTTCATTCTTTTCCTCCCAAAATTTGTTTTCATAGTTGTGTTCATAAGCAGGATGATAAAGGAACATGACCTTTTTTTTCCTTAATAAATCAGACAAGATAAAAATCTCTTCACCCTTACAACATGTATATTGCTAGGATTTTATGGAAGGTGCTCCAGTATTACATCTTGTTGACAAATCCATAAAAAAGCAAAGCAGCGCGATTTTGAAGGGGAGTGTGTGTGGGTTTTGTGGGGTTTTGTTTGTGTTTTTGTTTGTTTGTCTGTTTGCTTTCTAATTCTAATATATTTAACATTACAAACAGTGTGTAGTTTGGGAAGCTTGAATGAAAACTCTGCTGTTCCTTTGAATTTCAGAAATCTCACCAGGGGATTGCTGAAAGGAATTACTTAGTTTTCATAAAATGCCTTCCCCCTCTGAAGCCAAACCCTGCACACAGAAAACAGGTTTAATGACCAGACAGAAATATTATGTGAAGACCCAGCATAGGTTTTCACTGCGAAGGCCATGATGAATATTATCACCTGCACTGAGTCTGCTACAAAGCAGATCTGTTCAAGGCAGAATATTCGACAGCTTAAAACATATATAGTAACAATATAGGGTTTCTATATCCTTGATTTAAGTATAAACTAAAACTTGGTTTGGAAACAGCTCCTCATTCTGGAGTGTGTCTGTCCTCTCTTTTATGACTCCATCAAGAGAAATCATAATATTAACTGAAGGAATCATCCCTTATAATCTTTTATATATTATGCCTTACCAAAGCTGTTATGCTTTGCTTTTTTTTTTTAAACAGTATTCAAGTACAGATATGCTGGAGATTCTTGTAGCAATAAGGATCTTTGTTACACAGAGACAGGAATGTGAATGCCTAAGCCAAACATAGAAAACCAATCCACCAGAAAGCAAGTTAATTTTAAGGGAATACCCATCTGAATTATAAAAGCTATGCAGAAAAAAATACCAAAAAAAAGAAGGTTCCCAAGGCATCCAACTTCATTTTTACAGGCTCATTTACTGTATCAATTCAAATGCAAGAGAAGCCCTTCAGCTATGCTAGTAACTCTTACTCTGGATAAGGCTGTACGGTGACAGCCAGAGTCCCAGGAAATTAAGCAGGACAATAGAGGAGCAATATTAGATGGCATGGCCATGTACGGTCTCATCAATATATCAGTAGGTTTAGTCATGCTTTTTGTCATCAGAGAGTAAAACACCCATTTCAGCATTAAATGGCTGTCACTTTTACTTTGCAAGTTTATTCTGTGTCGTTGCATTGGAAAGATCTCAGAACAACATTGCAGCATTTGGCTTATTAATCCAAACTCAGAAGTCCTATAAAGAGAGTAGGAAAATCTGAACCGAATACCCTGAAATTTGTTAAGGTAATATTCTTTTGTCAAAAATTATTTGTAAGTGCTTCCTGAAAATGTCATTGTATGCTGAGCATGCACAAATTTACCTAAATAACATACCCTTGGAGATGCACACACCTTAAAGCCTCTATTTCATATTTTGAGAAGTAATTTTTTGCATCATAGAAAATAGAGATGGGAGTGATGTGTGAGATCATCTTATCCACTCTACTTTTAATGCAAGTCTGTTTCCTGAAGAATATTCTTAAGTATTTCAGCTTGTCTAGTTTTACATGACTGTAACTGGGCTTCAAGTCCTTTGGGAGGCTGGGATATAGCACAATTATTAATTGTATTTCCCTAACATTCACCCTAAAATTTCTATTTCCTAAAGGCATTCTGCTATTTCTAGTTATACTATTTTGGATCTACCTACCATTCCGGGAACTGTTAAAATCCTAATCAGTTCTTCCCAGTCCTTCATTTTGCGTAATTTTAAATACAGAGTCATCACATTCTCCCTGTCCCTTGGTTTTCCTGTAGCCAAGAATGACATCATTTTCTTAATTTTTCCTCAAAAACCAATTCTTCTAGCATGGAAATAGTTTTTGCTTTGTTCAAAAACATCTCTAAACTGTCCAAAAGTTTGTGAGGTCTACAAAAACAAGACAAAATTTCAAGGCCTTGTAGAAGCTTTATTTCTTTTCTCGTTTGCAGTGTGTGTACTTACAGTTTGCAATGCAGGGATCCTATTACAGACTCGAGTTTCTACTTACCATGATCCTAAAATTCACTGATACCGCTATGACATCTAAAATACCATCCAGCCATCTTCAAGCCTTTATGTGCTATTATGGCTTTCCGGGTATTTCCTATCAATTTCCTAGTTCAATGTCATACTTCTTCTGTATTACTGCTTTCCCTTTTTTTAGTACTTATTTAAACTTCTCTTTCTATTGACTTATTTGTCAATGTGCTGAACACCGTAACCTTTGAAACCAATCATAAGCTTAATTTTCAAGTGGGCTGAAGGGAACAGCAGACTTCGGGCTCAGATCTTGAAGGTTGCTTGTATTTCTCTCCCCAATGATTATAATACCCTTTTGATTTTTGTATTAGGTGTTTCTTTAACTCCAGTACTCTTTTATTTCAGCTTGTGACTACATGGAATTCTAGGCTGCACAACAGTCCAAGACATATAATAGGATTCTTCTTTCCAAGCAGGAAATTTTTCTTCAGTGTTGTTTGCTGTTCTTACTTGATTTTTTTGCTTATACTTGTGTCAGAACCACTAAAAGTGGACAAATTTATAAATAATGTAAAACAATACAAAATTTGGCAAAATCTTCCTGCTGCCCTTAGAGCATTTCTGTTCAAACAGCTAGATGAAGATTCCCTGCAGATTTGTATATGTTCTCAAATGATACGCTGGTTTAATCAAATGCCTGTTTTCTGGTTGCAAGAATAGAACTGTGATCCTCTTTTCTTCAGTCTAAATGCAATTGTTTTATTGCTCATCTTGAATAAATGGCTCCTGGCTAAAATCTTGAATTTTTCCTTGCCTGAGATGCTGGTACTGTTTATAAGTATTTGACTAAGATATATTGTGCCTATCTGTGCCTAATGAAGCACTAACCAGCCTAAATGATGAATGGCAGTTTAATCAATTCAGTTCATTTGGTAACCAGCAGAAGCATATGGAACATAAATTTTAACCTCTCTTTTATAAACACCTGATTTATTCTAAAATTTGAGCTCAGCTATGCTTTCCAAAGTTTTCTTCCACTTTTCTATGCCAACGTGCTGCTTTACTTAAAACATCTACTTAAAACAGCTTTGGGTTGTAGAATTAGAAAACGGTGATGTATATTTAATTTTCTTTTTCAAAAAATTTCCAAAAATTCATTATTGGATATTTGTCAAAGCCTGAGAGATGAGTAAAGCATGGGTTATGTACTGATACTTTTAGTTAAGTGGTATCTATAAGTACTCAGCTCCAGTCTTAACGAAAATACGCAACCTGTTTTCATTAAGTTGTTTTATTCTAGAACCACTTCCTCACCAATATATGCACACATATCCTAAAATTAAGTGCTGCTTTCTGAATGCATCATCATGATGCATAAGCAATGAAAAAGTATGTAATTACTACATTCCAAATAATTTACTTCTAAAAACAAAGTTAAATTAGAGGTTATTGCTGGGATTTTTCTGACACAGAAACAAAACTCTCAGTTTCAGGGGGAGGTGGTGCCATAGTTAGTGTTGCAAATTCTAAGTTCATTTTGATATATGTTTTGGGGATTTAAACATGTTATTACTTTGAGTGAAGAGTGGTTTTGTGTGGTTGCTTACACAGACATGTTTGTACAGCATACGTGGGTGTTTGCCTATGAAAGTTGTAGAAAAATGTATGCAGAAAAATGTATAATTGAAGAAGTTGAAGTATATAATCAAATTCTGTATCCTATTGATAACCAAGAGGGATGTTTTCTCTTAAAATTGTTTGTACTGAGGGAACAAGCAACTCTTGAGCTTTTTTCATCCAGAAAAGATACACGTGCAAGTTTGTAATTTGCTTTCCTTTTGAGATGCAGGAAGTTTACAGTTTATCTGGAATTTGAGATAGAGTCACTGAAGCTTTCCTCAATCTTTGAGAATTCATTCTTTGTGCTGTAGTTAGTGTGCCTCAGATATTTTTACCGTCTGATTTCCCAGTACTTCTGCCACTGGCTTAACTCAGTGGGATGAGAGGGAGTTGTGTCAAGTACTTTTTGTGGGAAGCCAAGGACAGGAGCTGTAAAGAAGGTGGCTGTTGTGTGGAGAGGAGGCAGCCCATGGCTTCTCAGCCCATTGCAGGACCTCTCAGCCAGAGCTTCTGGGGAATGGGGTCAGCAGCTATGGGCTTTGAGCTGCTTTCATTTGTGCTGGAAGAGGGAGAAGAAAGTCCAAGCAAGTACATCCCCAAAGTTACCAGCATTTGGGCAGTCGCTAAGTTCAGTGGCTGTAAGCAGCCACGTGCTCTTTTCTTTTTTACTCACCTTTTCCCAGATTCTCCTCTGATGCTAAGCCCTTCCAGTGTGCTTGGTTATTGCTGGGATGTCCCCACGTCGTTGGTCTGTCCCCACTCAGCTTCTCCCAAGGATGCTCTCTCCCTGCCGTTCCCACATCTCCAGAGTTCCTTTGGGAGCATGACTGTTCTGCTTGGGAAGCACTAATACAGGAATCAGCAGCTGCGCCTTTATTGGTCTCAACACCCACCAACCGTATTCCTGCTACCTCTACACCTTTCTTCAAACACCTGAGAAGTGTTCATTTGTATACACTGATTTTAGCAAATGCACATGCCTGTCCTTCCACCTGGCCTCAATTTAAAAAAAATTATTATTTAAATACTGGTGAAGGATACAAAAGCATTGTTGTTGGCTTTTTGGTCTATAAGAAGTCTTTCTAATGTTGCCTTTATTTTTTTCCTTTCGTAGGGGAGTGGGTTGTATCTTTGTAGAAATGATTCAAGGGGTCGCTGCTTTTCCAGGAATGAAAGACATTCAAGATCAACTTGAAAGGATATTTCTGGTGAGTTCTTTATTGCTGAAGTAAAACAATAAAGGATCAATTGATAAATGTTCACATATTTCTTTGTGTTAGGAATTAACTTACTGATAGAGCCAAGGACTAGAAGCCCAGTCCACAAGCTAGATACAGTTTACTTGATATATTTTGTGTAAAAAGTTCTGTTTCTAATTTTTTTCACCTAATTTTTTTTTTAAAAACAAAGGAATTTATGCAATTATGCAAAAGCTTTCCAAATGTGAGGCAATGGAAATCCAGCCAGTTTGTCATCCTCACTTTGCAGATGACAACTCCGGATGGCCTTATTAATATTCTACTAATATTGTAGTGTTAATGGCAAGTATTTTTTTGTTATATAGATATATAAAGGATAAATAAGATAGGAAGTGAGGTGAAAAACAGAATAGGAAATTTGAAATCATGCTTGTACTCAGGCTCAGAAGGGGTCTTTGACTACTGCTTCTGCAGCCTGGTTAGGGCCTTCGTGGGGGTTGCTCAAAGGCACTGATGACACATCTAAATTGGGAGTGAAAGAAAACGTAATTTATCTCAAGCATAATAATAACTTACACATTTTTCTACCCGGGGTTGTGGTTTTTGAGTTTTGTTTGTTTGCTTGGGATTTTATTTTCCTTTGATCTTTTTTCCGTTGTGCTCAGGGTTTGGCAGTTCCCTTACAAAAGGTTCGGGAACAACTTTTCTTGACTCCCAGTAAAGGTTTATACCTACTCTGATGCCTCCTGGGAGCTGTGCTGTTGTGGAGTGGGTTTGTTCGGGGAAGCCACTGCTCACCCAGGTGAGCCAGAGTGGCTCCTGGTACTCTTGGGTGGTCATCAGGGAAAGTATCGTGGGAGCAGCATCTTACCTTAACCTGTCAATCTCTGGATTGCTTCTGACTGTAAATTTAGAAGGGAAACATGAGCATATCCTTGCTTTCCAAGGTTATTTTGTAAGTAGTCATTTATTTCAAATGCAGAGTATTTATTTGGTATTCTTTTTTGGTCCATGGGGAGAGAAAAAAAGTCTTTCATAATACATTTTAAAAATTTACATTCTTCACTTTGTTCTGACTTGCTTCTACTATATGTTGGGACATCAGGGAATTTAGAAAATGCTTTTAGGAATGAGTCATAAAAGATATCTCTCTAAAACAAGGCCTTACTTGATTGTGATATAAATATAACTCATTTTCTGTAAAATATTTTGTTATTCTGCCCTGTTGGCTAATACCCTAAAAATTCTGTGCTTTGAAAGAATAGCTGTGCTGCAACATAGACTGGGAGCAGCAGCTCTGAGCAGTTCCTGTGACGTGTCTTGTTGCTTTGTTTGTTTGCCAGCTTGTGTATTTTAAGCTAGCAACTTCCGAGCCAGTTTTTGGCTTTTGCTTTTTGAACTTATTATGCTTTTCATTTATTAATTTGAAATTTTCTCCTTATTTATAGAACAAGAAATTTTGAAAGACTTAAATTCCTCTTTGGGACTTCATCCCATTTATTTCAGTAAAATCATATTGACTGCTTTTGCTGTTGAAATTAAGGGCACCTGTAACAGCAGAAATCAGATGCTTCCTTTAGCAGAGCCTTATTTGCGATTTATCATATGAGATTGTAAGATGTAGTGCAAAAAGTGATAGTGATAAGTATATCATATAAATCTATTCTTGTATGCCTTCTGCAAATGTTTTGTATACTTCTGTTTTTTTCTCTGCTCTCACAACTATTTGTGTGTTAAAATGTCAAGATAAATGCAATCTAGGATGAATTTTGAGGCCTGCCAATTTTTAATTTTTTTTTTTTAAACTGCCGTTGCAAATACTGAGAACAGTGTTGAAATAACAAGGGATAATTTATTGATACTCTTTCTTTAATTTGATCTTTTGCAAACCATCAAATAAATAGATAAAATTTTGGTCTGGATGGTTTTATGGTCCATTACAAATCAGAGTTAATTTTAAATCACAATTAATTAGACTTTCTAATGGTAGTGTCTAGTTACCATTAGCTAAATAGTTTCAGTGGGTGCCTTCCTAATGTACTCTAAGCATCATTAAGGCTTTGAGTTATCTATTTAAGACTTATAAACCAGAGGATTATTCTTGTTTGGTTTTGTATTTGAACAGAGGGATTAAATTTATTAATGATCCAGTGAATCATATATAGTATGGTAGTTAATAGCACTGAAGTACAAAATTAATCAGGTTGTTTTACCAGATAACTAATATAATTAACTCCCACACAGTGAGCACTTACACAGCTGTGAAAGAAACAGATCAGCCAATAAAAGACTTTTCCAGAAAGAATCCCCATAGTTCGTGTTTCCAACATCCACCAGTGACGGTTTTCTTATAACAAAGGGTTGTCTTCTGAAAATGACGGAAGGTGCAGTCCACCTTCACGCTGATCCAGTAATCCTTTTGTCCACACCTTGTACACAACTTGCAACAAGGAGGAATATTAATCTGTGTCATAGCCGTTGCTGTTGTTCCTAGTCATAGCTACGTGTCCTTAGCGGGTAATGAGCCAGGTTGCAGCTTTTATGGAATTGGTTACATTGTAGTAGGAAAGTGGGAAAATGTCAGAAATAGCGGCCAAGAAAAGAGAATAAAATCGAGTAACTGTTTAAAAATCTTAAATGGCTGTTTGATTTCCTATTGTTTAGTGGCCGTTATTATGTAAATGAAATTAAAATACGTTATGTACGTTGTTTTAGTGATTATCAAGTTGAAGTCAGAGAGATTCTCTAAATGTTTTTGTGTGTCTCTACTGCTGGCCTTCTTCACATATCTATATAGCAAAAATAGATGCGGCACAGCACACCTCATGTGTTTCTTCCTCATTATAAATAATGTTTATTTACATTTCATAACAGCTTAATCAAGTGATTGTGTATAGTAGATTAAGAACAGTGGTTGATCTTTCAGTTTTGTTTAAGGACTTTTCTCTTTAAGCTTGTCTTTCCCGAGTTCTGTTGATTCAATTTGTGGGTTTTTAAATGGTAATATACACTGATTCTCTATTTCTGTTACAGCAGCTGTTTTTAATAAGCGTACTCAGGTTCTATTACAACCACAGGCCTCAATATAATAGCAAGGGTTTATACACAGGATCTGTTCTCAGAATCAGACCAGCACTTAGAGATGTTGATGAATAAGCAGCTGCAAGTTGTTATTGTCACACTTTGGATCTGATAATATGAATTCTTTTTTCTGCCTAAAATTAAAAGTGTTGATAAGCTCTTTTAAAAAAACTGTGCTTACCAAATGAAATGGTAATCACATGTATAAGTAGGTTGCTTTTTCAAAGAGGTTTAAGAGTGAATGAAGTGCCTTAGTGCAGAGGTGTTTTGGTTTAATCAGTATACTATTACATTTTTGCTCCTGCTTTTTTCCTGCATGTTGGAACTTGGGTTACTTTCCAGAATGTAACATAGAAAATAGAAATAGAATGTAACATAGAAAAATGCATCATAGAAAATAAGAGAGGAAAGTGGAGTATCATAGAATTAAATAATAAAATCATTAAGGTTGAGTCTAACCTTTGACTCAATACCACCTTGTCAACTAAATGATAGCACTAAATGCCATTTCCAGTCATCTCCTGAACCCTTCCAGGGATGGTAACTCCACCACCTCCCTGGATAGCCAGTTCCAATGCTTGACAACCATTTCAGTGAAGAAATTTTTCCTAATGTCCAGCCTGGATCTCCCTGGGCACAGCTTGAGGCCATTTCCTCTTTCTCTGTCGCTGGTTTTTGTAATTATAGCCTGTAAGAGCTAACAAGTTTCTTGCCTCGAAGTATTAAACTAATGATGTGTCATCATCATTTCCAGCAAACTTTTTGCTTTGCCATTCTCTGAGACAAGCAGCTTGGGTTTTTGTTGCAAGGTGCTAAGTCTGATGGACTGAAGACAGGAAGTGGTAATCTTAGCATTTCTATTTAGTCTTGCAATATGTGCACAAGACAGGATGAAACTTTGATCAAGTGCACATTGAGCAGTAAAACCATGAGAATAGGAAAAATATGTGAGGCAATCTGTTGAATCAAAATTAAACTACAGAAAACTGGGAAATACCATTTGGCTACTAATAAGGAGTAGCTAAGATCTTTATCAGTAGTTTATTTCTGTTGATCATTTATTAGCATTCATATCTCTATATGCAAACTTTGATGTTTCCAGATCAAGGAGAACGTGCCATTGTAAATATAAAATTTAGTTATGTCTAGAAGTTCAAGCTGCACCAAATGCCTTCAAGCTAGCCCTGTACCACAGAAAATTGACGGCTCCTTGGATCTGGTGATGATCAGTATGAATTAGTTGAGTGTTAAAGCTGATTACACTGAGCAGCCTGCAGTATGCTTGTGCACGCCACACTGGAGATAGCAACTTCGTTACAGCTCTGATTTTTATATAAGCATGTGCTTTTATACTTGCTGGTCTTAACAGATTTAAAACAGATCAGAGTTGAATCTCTTGTGTTAGCCAAATTTTTCTTCTGCAGAGATTTTTTTTTTAAAGTGGGAAGGTATTTCTGTCTTTTCCATTTTATGTGAGCTTTCTGAGAGCCACAATTGATCAAAGTGAATTTTCCTCCCAGGCTCTGAAGCCTTCTCGATAAGGAAATAATCTGTGCATTGCCTGAACTTTAGCCTTGGTGCCAACTACACTGCAAATTAGATTTCACTGCAAGAATAATGTACAAAGAGTTCTCCTGGTACTTTGTAGCTTTCTGCACAGGCAGGACAGTGGCATTTAAATGCTGGTTTGTCTGAAAATGGGCATTCTCTCTGCTAACCTGGTTGCAGGAAGCATGTGCACCACAGGAGCATCACACTGCAGGTAGTGTGTCACAGCAGGAGTGGGAAATCGCATCCAGAAGCTTCTGTCTTTCCTGACACACGTATTGAACAAGCTGAGGACTCCTCTCTGATACTGGATGCTATTGCACTGTTGGGTACTGTAATACACAGTATTAAAAAGTAATTAAAAGAGAAAGATATGCATTGAGCCCAGCAGCCTGATCTGCCAGAGGGCAACACCAGAAACATCAGCTTTCCGCACGGAGCTGTGCAGCAAGGACTCACAAGAGTTTGCCATTTCAGATAGCTGTGAAAAATGACGTTTTAATTTCAATGGGAATGGAAGTGTTGCTTCTGTTATTTAAGATTTTAAAGGCTAGCAATATTTTTTTTATACATATATGCACACATGCTTGTAATAAACGGCTACAAGCCTGAAGTGTCTTGTAATGCAGGCTAGCATTGTTTCTTACATGACTGATGTTAACAGGCATTTGTGAAGCTGCAAAGCTTTCTCCCTGTGGTTCCATATCTAAAGGTTTGTTTCATGTCACTGACATCCTCTGAAGCCTGAAATAATACCTTTCAAGAGCTTTTAAGCTTATGATGGACCCAAAGAAAATGTGCTTTCTGCTACATTGTATTAATAGCATCTTTTGGGAAGCTAGCAATGCTAAACCCAAGGGAGGAGTACTTTAAACCATTGGATTTTGAAGTTCATCTGTGTAATCAGGTACTTAGTCAAATTTATTGGTCTTTTTTTCCCTGTTTCATTATTTAAAATATATTTTTCTTTCGCTTGGTAAATAGTTTGGCTCTGAAACATAGGTCGTTCATCTCTGATGGAATAGATGTAATTGCGAGGCTGAACGTGAGCTGAAATTTTATTTTGTGTAGGCATGGTGTCTATGGTGCCATCTATTCTTCTGGTTGGATGAATCTGTTGTAATATAAATACTTCTTGCTTAGAGGGCAAAGTTTGTGTTTTCCTCCCATATCTTTCCGTTTGCTTCCCACCAATGACTTCATGAGGAAAATGAGGGGAGGGGGGTTTGAAACTAATTAAGTAAAACTTAACTGCTGAGTTCTATCTTCTATAACACAATACGTAAGTAGAGAAGTGCAATCCTGCTAATAAATCTACCTCTCCTTTGCTTTATAACAACAATACACAAAATATTTCACTTCTTTTCAGCACCATTGAAAATTAATTACAGATATAGCAGGCTTCTCTACCTATGGGTCTTCTCTTTGAAGCTGTTAGCATTTATTCAGTATTTTACTGTAGTTGCTTGCAGATTTTGCACTGTTACCACTTTTACAAGGTTCCTCTCTGGGCTTTATGTCTTATGCCAAATGTCAAATGAAAGTAATTCTAAACTAGGCAAGTATGAGCGAAATTAACCTTTAAAATGAACTTTAAAAAACAAAGTAAATTTTCTATGTGTTCATGCATTGTAAAGGATTCTGGTGATTTTTAAAATTTCTTTTTATGGAGTTTCAGCTCAATTTTTGCTCTCTGGCTGCACTGTATTTTTTGTGTATCACTGTGTGAGTAGACTTTTTCCCATCTAACAGGGCACAAGGTAAATTATGCTAATTTGCATTTACTTTTTATGGAGAGCTCCCATCCTCACCATGTTTGAGTATCTATATTCTGTGCTGTTCTTTGCCTTATACCATTAAACTCATATGGTACTGGGCAAAGAAACTAGGCCTGGGATTTACAAACAGCAATCTTGTAAAAATGTGGGACAATTTCTGGAGGAGTATTGCCTATGTGTGTTAGGAAAGGAGGCTTTAAAAAATATGTATCTCACACTCTGTTAACATTTCTTTTAAAAATTTGGACACGCAATCTCACGTTCATCCATGTTTAAAGTCATAAAAATACCCGCCAGTGTATTATGGACACTGGCCAGAGGAGCTACCAGCCGGTAGCAGGAGGGAAGAGAAGGAGAGGAAATAATAAATTAATGTGTAACCCCATCTTTTCATTTTGAGGGTTGGCTGGATTTCAGGCCAGCCAGTCACACAACCTCGTGCACATAGGTGTCATCTGCCTGCAGGATGTTCCTGTCCAGCCTGCAAATTCTGAGCAAAACCCTGAGAGTGGCTGGGCTGGCATTGCATGAGTGTGGCTTGTTATCAGCTTGGTAGCGCAAAACATGAGGAGTAATTGGCTATCAGAAAAAGAAAACAAATTAAGACATGGTTCAGTGGAAAACAATGGCTTTGTGGTTTTCTTTGGAATCAGAATGTTTACTTTCTGCCATATTTCAGTTGCTGAATGAGAAATGGGCTATAATTATAAGGAAGCATTGTTTCTTTTCCAGACTTGCCTCTAGCCTTTCAGAGGGTGTTTACAGACAATACATTGAAAAAAAATGTGATGAGACTCAGCTGGTGCAAATCAGTACCTGGTGTAAATCAGCACACTGATTTACATCTTTGCGGGCACCTTCCTTCTTGGCCCCTTACATCACAGAAATATCTTCTTTGTCGTGTAAAATCTTTCTGTGTGCAGGTTGTGTCCACATGTGTTATGGAGCTGTAATTACAAACATTTTTGCATCCAGGTGACACTGAACAGAAAAGCAGTTGCAAGCAGTTTGTGTGTATTACAAATGGAGCTGAAGCCCACTCTGAGCAGAAGTGTTTGTCTGCTATCCAAAAACTTATTCTACAAGAGAATATGGTATTATAAACAACACAGGCACATTCAAAAACTTACTCTGGCATGCTGGCTTTATTTGCTAGGGAAGATAATAAATGATCAGGCATCAAATTGTCTCATTGCTTTCTCTTTCATAGGTAAAGAAACAATGTTCATTGCACTTAATTTTCCCTTCTCCCTTTCTTCTTTTACTTGTGTCTGAATTGCACATTGCTTGTCAAAAGTGAGTTTTCTGTATAGTATCTCGATGGCCAAAATTGTTGTTTATGATTTGTAGCAAAAGTTGAAACATCCTTGAGGTTGAAAATGTCTAAAAATCAATGTGAGGCTGTTTTAGATGATGATTTTGGAGATGGGTTATGAGGATATAAGATTGATATGTCTTGCCCGTCTGCACATGTTTCTTAAAAGGCCTCAAATACAATAGCTGATTTGTTCTGCCCTCCTAAGAACTAGTAAAAGTAAATAGCTCTCTCTGTCATGGTGTCTGGGCAAAACTTCCCTTTCAGCCCATGCACATGCTTGAGGTACCATTTGCAGTAAGCCTAATTTGAATAGACTTTAATACCTATTCTAGTGTTGCAATAATCAATGCCCTAGACAAGCTATTAATTTAGCAAGATCTGAGCACTTGCTGTAAGATTGTCTTCACCTATCATTTTCACAAGCTGCTGATCGTTAGTGAGCTAAATGTAAATTTTGATATAAGCTTAGTGATTTCAAGAGGCTTCAAGTTTTCAAGGGCCAAACATTAATACACCTGGAGTAGGACAGCTGCTTTTCTAGCTCATTAAATGGCAATGGTTGAATAACTTCAAATAAAATTTTAAGTTCAATTTGAAATTTAAATTTTTTAAGCATAAAATTTTCACGTTGAAAATTTTGTATAACCTTGTCTAAGTTTTAAGTACACATATAAAAATGCTGTCACACAATTTCTGTGTGTCCACTATTTGCGCATTGCCATTTCTTATGAGACTTGCGCAGAGAAAAGAAAATCCTACTGACAAAATCAGTATTAATAAGTAGGAAAAGGAAAGAAAAAGGGCTATAGAAATGAAATGTATTCTGCTACATAAGAAAATGTTAAAAAAAAAAAAAGGCCTCATAAGATATTGAGAGTAGGGGAATTACCTGACGAGGATCTTAATGCAGTAGGTATTCTCAACACAGTGTGAAATAAACAGAGCAGGTTCTGAGGTATGCAGTATTATGTTTTATTCTTATGCTTTGGTTCTTCCTTCCCTAATTTTCTGAGCCCTCCGTTTAAAGTGACTTGGAGGCTAAAGAGAACAGGATTCTCCAGCTGTCAGTTGCAGGAAGAAAAATGCCCTGCGTCCGCTGTTTGTCTTCAGAGTGTGCATGTATATCACTGTGTAGCGGTATTTCTGGCAATCCAGGTCTGTTTCCAAGTACATCACAGAAAGCTGATGGTATATTTTGTGAGACCATAGTGAGAATTCTTCACAGTACTTCCTCAGGGCAGAATAGGACCCGAATGGCTGAGATGCAAGCTCTCAAACCTGTCGGTGATGGAGCAGAACAGCATAAGGTAAATTCTTAACAGACAATGTAGTGTGGTGCAGTAGGTATGTTCTCACATAAATATGAGCACCCTGATGAGTACAAATCAAAGAAGATTTTTAGCATTTAACTTAGAACCCTGGAAGATTACAGTTGGATTTCTGTATCTTTTGATGGGTGAGCAATCAGTTGACTTTGAATGCTTTCAATTTGATTAAACTTTATTACATCATAAAGAGGGATTTATTACTTTAGAATAATGCCTACTTCCTTTCACAGTTATTTAAAAATATTCTAAATTTACTTCCCTTTTTCAAAATGGTGCTATTTGAATTATAACTCATTTTCATTTTAGAGCATATTATATTTGGATTTTTATCCTGTGTATCCTGAATGTGGTTGTTTTACAGTAGCTGGTAACTCTGCTTTTCTTGTAAAAGAAACAAAAGTACATAAATTTTATATCACTGAACTGGCCCTTCATGAAAATCAGAGGGAAAGCAGCCAAGGATTTTATCAATCCTTTAAGTATTCTTTGTGTCTCATCTTGGTGTGCATCCATAAGACATATTGCCCTAATTACTTAAAGAGACCTTGATAATTTGGATGTTGGAGATTCTGTGCATTTTGGTATAATCTGCTCTGGTCTGATGACTGAGATATTTGGTTAATGACATTGCTATGCTGCTGAGCCAGCTCGTTAGAGTGTGTTAGTATTGCTCCTTCCTCTTGGAAAGGGAGGGGTAGGGATGAGGCCCTGCTGACCTCACTGCATCATATCACTTTATCAGCTGCTCAGCAGTTCAAAGCAGTTCAAGCTGTAGCCAGGGAAAATCATCTTTTGTTTGTTTAATTGGTCTTTTCATGAAAACTCTGCAATACCCAATTCCATAAAAAAAAAATTCAGACCAGCGAATGTAGCTGAAAACTAAGGGCAGTGAAACACCTGTTTCTTACTAAAGTATTCTCTTCATTGGGCTTCATTTACTTTCAGTAAAATATACTTTCGGTACAGCTTCCTACCACTTCTGCTTTATAGTATCTTGTTGCTAATGTTCTCATAGTTTTGTTGCTTTTGTGGCCTTTTAGCAGCTTAATGATAACACTGTGCTGCTCATCTGCATTCCTCACATAGTCCAAGAGATCAGCTGTGCCTACAGTGTTGAGAGGTTGATTTTTCTCTCTGTTAACTTGCTTAGTTGATTGTTTCTTCTATTTCAGTGAGATCTTTAAAATTTACCTTTGAAACACCTTGTAATAGCAGAATTACTCATGTTAAAGATTAAAATTGTCATTTTACTGTTCTCATGTCTGATCCCCCCATTATTTTTCAGCCTTTGTGTCATCAGTATTTCAGGCCATGCATTTCTGTGGACCTTAATGTACTGGGGATGGAAGATAAGAGATTGTAACTCCAGTCTTTCCCTGCCTCTCTCTCATTATTGACTGCTAGTGGCACTGAAGCTCATTGCCATGTATCTGTGCAAATTTTCTTCTTTTAATTTGTGTATCCTTCTTATTTAGTTATCCATTTCCCCCTCTGGATTGTTTTTATTCTGTTTTTCTGAGAAGAAGTGGAGCATGATATACAGGTGTTAAGTAGTTCAAATCTTTTGAGAATTTGCTGTCATTCTCTCACACTTCTTTCACTAATTATTTCAGTGCAAGCCCCCTCAATTCATGCTGGAGCTGTAGGCAGTATGTTCTCCAAATACTGTCCAGTCCTCTCAGCTCCTTTCTCCAGTGAGGAGAGAGGATCAGTTCCAGCAGCTCCTGGGAAGTAGTTTCATTTTGCCCAAAAGTAATGCTACCAAGAGTAGGAGCTGCCACTGCAGCTGCCCTGCAGATGGCTTAAAGTTTAATTGGAGACAGGAGATGACTACTCCCTAATCCCTCCTGCATGGTGCCTTTGATAGCTCAGAAGTCATGGACGAAGTTACCAAGTGCACCAAAGTCAAAACAAACAAGAGAGTTCACTGAAGCTGGCAGTGCAGCTGCCTCTTTCAGCTGAGATACACCAGCTTTCACCTTCATTTAAATAAGCAAAATGAAAACTCTTAGGCTATCTGCCATCTGCTTATTAAGGCCACAACTCCTAAATGAGCAATAAATGGGTAAATCACAATTTCCAATTTTTGAAAATTTTATCGTTTCAACATTCTATACTCTTGCAAAACCCCATTCTGATCTCAGTGTTTGGGCAGGTACGTCATGGTATCAGGGCAGTGAACCCCTTCTTCTTAATGGATTTGCAAGGAAATTGGTAAAGAAAGGGTTAGGAAAATGGGTAGATGTTTCAGCAAAGAATTCACTGGAAATTTCCAAAGTGGTCTGAGTGAGATGCGCTAGCTCAGTAGGCTGCAGTGGAGGATACAGGTTCTGTTCAGCCAGTCCTCCCATAGATCTTACCATCCTCTGGATGAGAATGCATAACTCCCTGGGATCCTGCACTGACCCCACTTAAAATGTGTCAACTGCTTTTATAGCCACTCTCTCTCCATGAGACGTAGGCTGACATTTCCCCCATTTTTAGGAAAAAAAAATATTTCTGTGCTTCCATTTTTCATTCTGCTTGCTTGCTCTGTGCCTGTGATTCAGAAGGATAGTATAAAACTCTTTTCTTTTGTAGCAGCAAAATGCTGCTGTTTGGAGTGAATACACCAAGCGTCATGCTGGGTTTTGTTGTAGGAGGCACTCTTCAAACTGTATCACTTGAAATGGATTTTAAGTGATAAGGTTAGACATTTTTAAAAGGGATTTGATTTGGGAATTCTGATAAGGTTCAGTGTAGGAATCAGCTGGATATTTAGACATCCAAGAGGAGTACTCTTATCTACCCAATATATCTATCACAACTGGAGCTCATTATTAATGCCCTCACTGTTTCAGAAACATTGTAGCACCTGAACCTGCACATTCTTCAAATGGCAGTATGACTGGCTGCCTTCATTTTCTGCAGATTGTTGCTTAAAAAAACTTGACAAAGTACCCACTGCATCACTGAGCTCCATGTGGCTTCACAAATCTATTTAAAATTGAGATTATTGCAAGATCAAGACCTTAATTGGCAAAACAAGGAGATGGCAAACTTCTGGATGATCTGATCAGTTTCTGCTGTCATGCTGTTCTGTGATGCTGAGCACCAGGCTTCATATATAGGTCTCAGTGTATGTTACCTCCCCTGGTTTTTTAGATGAGAAAAAGAATTTTCATTATATTTCTCTTTTGTTACTTTTTTGTTTTGTCCAGACAGTGAGCTCAGTCAGCCCAGCTCTAGTATTCTATCTGCCTTAGCACAACAGCTTTCCTGTTGTATAACAAGTATATTTCTATCACGCAAGCAGCACGTGTCATGAGCTTCCACTGTGCCGTGCAGATGCTGCTCCTTGGGCGTAAGGAGTGGTGAGTCCTGGTGTGCTGTCACAACGAGGCTCAGTCGTTCCTCCAAATGTGTTGGGACTGGGCACCAGGCCAGAGACAAAATGTTTCCAGTACCAGAGAAGTGCACTGTGCATTCTCTGCTTCGGAGTGGAGGTTTGTCCTAGGGAAGCGTTCATTGGTTTCTGTGAAAACCAAGGGGTCAGGTCCTGGTGCAGAGATAATCCTTGTGGGGAATGGATGCGATCCCAAGTGTCCTGGTTTGTTTAAACAGTTGTAGTTAAATGACACCATAGTGAAGAAACATAATTTTCTTTTAAATAAAAATATTTTTCTTGCTATTTTTATGATGATTCATAGGAATATACGTTCTTTGGTCTGTTAATTATTTAAATAAGCTTTCCAGCTGAATGGCAGCTTTAAGCCCTTAAGTATCCTGATGCAATGGTGTAGCTTGGCCTGTGCCAATGAGATTGAACGCTGCAACACTAGGTAGGAATTCATGTGTGTTAACTGAGCCAGTTTTATGGTCTTCAAAAAGACCATAAAGCCAGCTTTATGATCCAAAGGGAGCATTGCCTTTCTGATAAAGCAGCGTTTCCAAAAAACCCCTGTGCAGTGCATACCTGGAATTCAAATGAGCCAGCTGCTGAGCCAGCACAGCAGGGCTTCTGGAAGTACATTTCATAAAAGGCTCCCACAGGGTTTTGGCTTTTGTTTATATTCCCCTTTTTCAGTTTAAAGAAAAGAAGTTAGTATAAAAATTAGAAATAAATCTTTAAAGAGCATGTTTAGGAGAGGACTGTCTGTTTGGGTGGGTTGTTCCAAAGGCTTTGCAACCTAGACAGGATAGGAAATGTGAAATGCAGAGTATATCCCTATGTGTACAGAGTAAATCAGAGCAGATTTTAAAGAATATGTAAACAAGCATGACTTGTGAGCCATGGGGTCCTTCTGGCAGAAAATTGCTGTCTTTGCAGTAAAGAAAACCATTCTGTTTGTTCCCAAACAGTAAGGAAGAGACCTTCCAGCACAGCTATCAGCAGCAGCTGCTTCTTCACACGTATTAACACCAATCTCTTCCTTGGAGAAACCATTCCCTCTCTGTAACCTTACTTGAGAGCTCACAAGCTCTGTCAATGCTAGAAGACCAAACTTTTCTTCTTGTAGGAGGGGGAGAGAAATCTCTTGAGGTCAGCTTGAGTCTTCTACATGAATTTTCTTCACCGTCTTTTCCTAATCCACAGCTTTGAGGTCTACAAAAGTTTTCAAATTCTTTTCTCTTCTTCCTAAGGATCAGTTTCATCCTGTTGAGGTCTTTTATAGTTTCTGCAGCTCCAAAGCAGATATCAGAGACACTAAGTCTAGTTTAATGTCAGAATTTTTAAATTCTGCTTATGGGATTGTTTGCTGATGGAAGGAGACTCCTGAGCTGAGATGGCTGGGAAAGCTGAAAGGACAGGTTCTCTGTTCTGCTTTCAGTAGTTCAGTATGAAGCATCCTGCGCAGGGGAGCCGTGCTTTCACTTTGGAGCTAAACAATCTCTTTTCACCATGTACATCATTGTTTAATTAGCTTTTGATTTGGCAAAATTGCTGCATGGTTGCCCTGGTTTGAGGGAAAGTGCAGTCTCTGTCAAGAGTTTCCTTTTTCCCTTTTTGCTGCTAATTTCAGATTGTGTCTCTACAGCCTAGGCCCCTCTGTTTTCAAAATAAGTTTGCCAAATCCATTTTTCTTAGGTTTTTTTTAGCATTCATCTCATTCACATAAACATTTTAGTAAGAATCACTAAATTAAAAAACCAATTTCTTCCACCATGTGAACTTTTCTGAATGTTGTAAGTTACTAAAATAGGGCCTTATGATGAAATGTGCTGATTCCCTGTAGGAAGAGGATGTCACAGCCCTGTACGAGTTGTTTCACACTCGCATTTTTCTTGTTGTGAAATTTAGATTAAATACTCTAGTTTTGTGCTCATTCCAGTTCAGTTTGGATTATGGACAGAATTAGTTTCTAAAAGTCATCTCATCAAATCACAGGAACAGCCCTGTCAAAGTGTAGTAAGTATTTCGTAGGTACTTTTTGGAATAAATAAAACTCTTCCCTGACTGAGCATTTGAGGACACTGGCATGTCAAACCCCCGTAGTGCTTTGTTGTAGGGCTGGGGATCTCATTTAGTCTGGTCCTGGTGCTGTGCAGTGCTGTGTCTGCGGTGATGGCTGCTCGGTTCCTCCTCCTCCTCCTCCTCCCAGCTGTCGCTCCCAGCTCGAGCAGAGCGCGTGGGTAGAGCCTGGCTCTGTGAGGGCGGGCAGGCGTGTTTGGGCAGGCTCCAGTGCCGTTGTCTTCCTCCTGTTGGCACAGTTGCAGTGGTGTCTCTGCCAGGGTCCCTCAAAAAGGTAGCTGTGGTTACCATGGGTATGAAGAGAGTGATGAATTTACTTGTGCTGCAAATGGTATGGAAACAGTGTTGGGATAAATTTAACTTTGCAATGCAGACAGCTACTAAAATATTGTTTATATACATAAAGTAAGGATGGAAAAAATCACATATTTAAAAGGTTTCCTGGCAAGACTTTATTGTATTTTGCCTCTATGGGGAAAGGAAGTTAAGAACAGTTGGGCCCTCTACTGTTTCGAGTACCTCGTTTGTCATCCTTGACAGAGCTAAAGCACAAATATTAGTTGAGCTTGATTTTTTTTTTAATTTTACAAATGTGCGTTATTAGAATTTTGTGGGAATGTTTTGCTTCCTTCATCCATACTGGCACATTACTCCAAGGTTTTAGAATACAGCTTCAGCATAAATCACTTCTTATGCTCAAAGAAAGTGGTTCTATTACCCATATATAATGGAATGATGATATTCCACTTGATGCCTGGGTCAGGCTTTTGTTGAGCCTCATTCTGTTCTTGTTGCTTCTTTTTTCACCTTAAAAAATCAGCCTCAATAACTTCCATTTTTTCACAAAACAGCATCACTTTCTGTACAGCAGGAACAAGACTATGGGGTTGGTGAGGAGGTGCCTTCTCTCTTTTGTGTTGCTGTTATGGCCCAGCCTCATCATCTGTGTAGCAGGTACTTCATAAGGCTCGTGAAAGAATGAATACCTTTCTNTTTTTTTTTTTTTTTTTTTTTTTTTTTGGTTAAGACCATGCTTAGATCATTCACAAAATAATTTGCAAAAGAAATACTCCAATCAGTTTGTTTTCTAACCAGCCTTGTTTTCTCTTAAATCTATAATTCTGATTTAATTTCCTGAATGAATGCAGATCACATTAACAATACTCTTTTGCACATTACCATTGTGCATATAAAATGGTGGCTGTTGAATTTCTTTTTCCTTTTGCCATGTATCATCATCATAAGGATTTTTTCATTACTTTGGTAGCATTTACACATGAGGAAGCAAAAAAATTACCACCTGTTTTACACATAAAATTAAAAATAAGAATTTGAAAGTCTGATTTTGTCTGTAAAGAATTATGTGTTCTTGTTTAACACTTTTGTTCAGAAGAGGAATCATACAGATTATGTTTTCTGTATGTTTAATCTGTTGCATTACATTTTCTGTATTTTTAACGTGTTTCACTGATATTTCATTTCTTACCTGTGTGGGAATAATGAAGGGATGTATTGATGACAGTTGACTGAAAGAAACACAGAAAGTTTGCTATGTAAGAAAAATAATTTTTACTAAAATATGGTTTTCAGGTTCTGAAGAAGGCCTTGGTTGCTTTCCACATGGGAAGAGACTGCCTAGATTACACAATCTTACTTCAGTTGTTTTAACTTTGAATTGGCATGGATTCCTGGTTTAGGAACTGTATATAATTTTTTATATATATAATTTTTTCCATTCATTTAATTAAGTAAGACTTTAATATTCTAAATCTCAAGGACAATGAATAGGCATGTGGTCTTTACATTTTATGAATCCAAATAAATATATTCTTGCCATCTTAGCTGATAGACATTGTTTCTTTAGCGAAAAATGAGGTGACTTTTTCACTGCAGCTGTGAACCTTGGAACTTCCACAACATTCCCAAGGGTAAAATGTGTTCAGCCCCAGTCTAACAAACCTGTAAGTGCGTTACACAAATTAATAGCTTTACAGGCCCTTATGGAAACTGAACGGCAAAAGCAAACCTCTAAACTCCAGATGGGAAGAAATGAAAGTATCGTGGTATTGAGGCAATGCCGTTTCTGACTCTATCTTTTGGATATTAAACTTGACACTCAGCTGTCACCATTGTGCCCAGCAGAGAGTCGAAGGAAGCCTCACTGCAGTTGTCAGTCAGCAGACTCTGAGTCAGCATGCACAGCACACAAATAGTTGCTGAATGTTTTTTCTAACCTATTACACTGAAACCAAATGCTAAGTTGAAGGATGAAGTTCATTCTTTGGTCTTCACTGCTACATGTACTTTGTGCTCACTGACATCACTGGGTTGTAATACAGAGCTTTCCCAGATTGTGAAGGATGTGGTTCAGATCTACCTGGCTCTGCTCCTCAGGAGGGCAACGTGGCTGTAGGTGGATCATCTGGACAAAAGATTTAGCACCAGGACAGGCTGTGAGAGGAATGATCACATAAGCTTCCCGTTTTCCAGAGCAGAAATTCTGTGTTCAGAGGTGGCTCTGAGAGTGATGGAGCTGCTGTAGAAAAACCCCGGAACTCACACTGCTCCTCAAGAGGCAAATCTAAAGCAGTAATGTACTTTCCTCTAACGCAGAGGAAAAGATCATCTAGGTCTTTGACTAAGTTGAAAGCTTCATTAGATATCTATGTTTTGGAAGAATAGAGCAGATTTTTGTTGAAAAACCAAACATCTGAAACCTCCCAGTCTCACCCAACAGAAAGAGATTGCTGATTTGGAAATGGTCTGCAATGCTTATTCTCTTCCTCTTTTGATTAAGTTCAGCTCCTCAAACAGCTGTAGTCTCCCATGGTACATTACAGCCAAGGATTCACTAAATGCAGTATGTTTTACCCAGCTAACAGGAAGACTGGAAAAGAAATCTTGAACATCCTTGAAAGGAACAATAAAATAAGCAAACATTTTTACATCCAACTTGTAACTTTTCCCAGTTAAAATTCCAGGGCATTTTTCAACAAACTCCTCTTTTTAAAAGGGAAAAAAAAATGCATTGTCCTGACACTTTTTTTATACTAAACTTTGTTTGTTCATCAAGTTGACCTAACATTAAAAAAATTTAAAATTCTACATATTACTTAGCCTGATTTCCATAACTCCTGTCTAAGGAAAGATAGCTCATTTGCATTCTGGTCTTGTCTTTCATTCTGCTCTGAATAATATCACAGGCTGCAGGTTCTTTGTCTTGTTGAAGTCCAAACCCTTGCCTTTCTTGAGGATCATCAGCTCTAACAAGGGTTAAAGCGTTATATCAGTAATATGCAGCTTTCTATGTTCAAAACTTGTAGTGTAAAGGGAAATGCTTTTCTTTATTAATTATGCCAGCAATTGGGAAAGATCTGGTAGAAGGATTTGCACTGCTGCTCATCTAATACATGGCAGTAACGTGGGATATTTTTGCATTCAAAGGAGAATACAGGACAACATGACTAATTGTGTTGGTAGAGTGGTGCGAAGCTCACTGTAAACTAATTATTCCCTTGTACGCCAGGGAATGGTGAGTCTTTGCAAAACCAGATGCTAACCCCAAAATTTTTCTTGTATTAAAAAAGACAATGCAGTAGCCCTTGATGCATTTTTTGTTGCATTTCCTAGGAGATCTTTCTGTCTCATGCTTGTGTATGGAGATTTGAACAGCAGGTTCTGTTTTTATAACTTTCTGCCAAACCCTAACGATATCAACTGGCAGTACAAGTATTTGACCCTCAGTACCCTGATGTATTGTAAATCTGTTATTTTTATATAAATAGACTTGTCACCCTACAAATGAAATTAGAATCTGGTCCTGATTTTTAATAGCAAGTTTCAAATGAGATCATTTTATCTCCCTTGTCAGAGAATAAAAGATCTCAGAGTGTTGTCTGCAGTGTGGAACAGCAGAACCCCAGTAGATTTTGGAGTCTTCTTTGCAGAAACCATAACCACCCTGGTCCCTGGAAAACATTAAATCCATTCCAAATCTGAGAATTGTAGGTTAGTCTTGTGTTAGTAATTCAATTTAAAGAAAATAGGATATTAAACCATGCAAGCTGAATTCTTACCTTGCTGAGAAGCAAATTATCAGCAGAGAAAGCAAAAAAGTTAGTCTTATTTTTTCAAATAATTCTAAATGCTAAATAAAAGTTTATTTCCAGTATTAAGTTGGGGCTTGATTGCCATGACAGCAGTAGTTATTTTTATGGTTTTGGAACACGAAATGGAAAGAAAAAGTGTTAAAATGTAGAGGAGGCAGAACTCCTGGTGGCATGCTTGGGATGAGAAGTGGTGGACCATGAAAGTTGGGGCTAGGAGGTCACCTGTAAAATGACAGCTTCTGGTGTTCAGCTGTTGTCTGCGTAATCAGTCTTCACTGCTAAGTGACAGTGTATTCCAGTAAAACCAGAAGACTGTTGGGTTCTCCCTTCCTCTCCCTTCCCTTTTCCATTTCGGTGCCTTAATTCTCTCTTGTAAGCCACAAAACAAGGCAGATTCTTCTCCACTGTGGTGTTATGTGTGAACTCCACTTTGCTTTGTTTATAGCAGGTGTCAAAACCCCTTGCTTTGGATTGCTTAATCCCACTCATCACAATGGGATTGATTGCTGTTTAGGAGAATAACTTACAAGGTGATGGTTACAAATCTCTTGATGTTGACTTACCTGTGGGCAGTGACTGTTTCATCTTATCCAAAACCACAGTTGTTTCACTGCTGCCATCTCCTCCTTGTTTGTGGGTTGTCACATACTGGGAATTTCTGTATTGTGTATGCTAAAAATTGTGTGTAGGAAGGATGATCTTTATTGCATTTGTACCATGCATTAAAATAAAGTGCTTGGATCCTTGCCTGAACTACCAAGTGCCTCTACCTTAACAATGGTTGGCATTTAGATGATAGGAAACCCGCAGTTGTCTTCAGCCTGACTGCTGCCCTTGAGAGAATGTATAAATATAGTAGGTGGTTTGAGTACTCCAGTGCACAGAACTTCCTTGTAGCTGGCTCATAGACATATTATTAAAGAAATAGATTGGAAAACTAGTGAAACAAAAGATAGTGAGTCAAGTATGGTTCCTTTAAAAAGTGAAAATTACAGATTTTGTTAGCTGGTTTTAATTTTCATCTGTACAGTCCCATAGCTGCCTCTGTCTCATCTAAAATAAGAGGGAAATAAGAACACACTTTTAGAGAAATTTGGCTAATTTTTTTAATATTCAGAACAAATATATTCATAACCAATATATCTTATTTAATAAGAGAATATTCCTTTGATTCACTAAGAGGAGTTGCAAAGTTGAGAACCTTGTTTCTAAATTTAAATTGATGCAAGAATCTCTGTTTTTGATCCACGGGCTCCCTCTCCTGGTCTGGGATGTGCTTGGCACCAGGAGCTTGATTAATGCAGAAGGTAAGTGGAAGGTATTTGCAAATTGATTTTGTGACATAGTGTCGACGGTGTCTCCTAACTTCCTCAATGTTTAATGACAGAATTGTGCTCTCTCTAATAGCAATAATCAGATGAACACGAGTGTTGTCATGAATCAGGGTTACAGGGCCAGGTTTATCTTATTCAAGTGCCAATAAAGACATATCACAAGGACTGAAAACAATGTGCTACAAACAGTATTTACAAATAAAACCAGTGAATTTGCACATCGGAATAACTACACGAATGTATACTCTCTAGTTGCATTGATACTGTCATCTTTGTCACCTTGATGCTGTTTTCACCTCCTACTGATCGTACTGCATCCAAGCTGGACTGTTTGTTGTTGTATTTGATTGTGGAGAAAAAATATCTTTGTATTAATATTCCTAGATTAGAAGCACATTACTATTGTAAACTATGCAACAAATTTGAGGCCTTAGACTCATAAAGCAAACCTCGTAGGTAAAAACTGTCTATTTTAAAAGTTACTTACTTTTGCCTCAAGTTTTTAAGCTCATTCCTAAATTTAATTAAGTAAATTTCTGTCAGAGTTGAAGAAAATTTTTTTTGTTTACTTTGCCAGTCTTGCTTCTAAGATTTTTTTTCAACTTGAATTTATCAACATTAACAAATGTTTTCATAGCTTAAGAAATGAAACAAGTATTCTAGAGCGATGTCCTTCCTTTAATGCTCCCAATTCATATGTATATTGCAGCAAACACAAAATAAATCAGTTCTAAATGATTTGGAGTAGGTGTTGTTTTTCACATTTTTTGGAATAAATGTTTTCACGCTAACCTTGGACTTGCTTCGTGCTGATGTAAGTGACCACAGAATGTCACAGGGACTCAAGATATGCAGGTCCAAAAGATTTATTCAGATGCCCTGCAGTGGAGATAGGGGCAGAGCTGGGAGGGGCTTTTGTACGTTGATGACAATGCAAAGCAAACACCAGGCTAATGTGAATTACTTTCACTTAGAATATCAACCTTTTATTCCAGGGCCTGAGCTTGTAACAAATACTCAAAAGCATCTCTAGGATTTTCATTTGTGTTAGAAGTTGAGTGTAAATTTTTGAAAAGAAAGATCCTACTAGTGAAATATTAAATTCCACAGTTCATTCAGAAATTTATTTCTAGAGCTGATAATTTAAGTGTTCTTCTTGGCTTTACTTAAAGTAAGTCTTGACAGTTACATGTTATGAAGCAAAACCAGGTTTGGGAGAACTGCTTATAGCAGTTCTGTCAATTTCCTTGCTACTTGTGTCAAGGACACGGAGAGTGAATTTTTCATGTGAGCAGAGAATATAAGATGCATATGAGAAGTGTAAATACTTTGATGCTGTAAGTTGGTCTGACTTACGTTACAAGGAAGAGAGTTGAAGTGAATAGAAACAATGCATAATGCACGAGTCAATAAAGTCAGTATCTCCTAAGAATTTACTATTTTTAGGTATACTGCAGCCACGTTAAAATAACAACTCTTTGCTGTGCATTCTTGTTCATGCCACACTCTTGATCATCCTCTTTACCATATGTGTAAATCTTTTGTCCTAGCATCTATTCATTATCTGTTTATCTTATCTTATTTAAGTTTATAAGGATTGAAGTTATTTCTGAGGAAATTTTCTAGCCTCTGTAACACCAGTGCTCTCATATAGCTTGATACTTGTCAATGGAATGTAGCTTTACCATCCATTGGTTAAATAGGCAGCGTGACAGGAACACAGCACTCCCATCTGCTTTACTGAGTCCATTGCTACCTTGGAACTGTTGTAATCATTTAACCTCTTGTACCTTCTTCCTCCTCCCCATACCCAGTTAAGAAGCCTGTTTGAAGTTTAGATTGTAAGGTACATTGAGCTTTCGACAGTGCTATGACTTGTTAATTAATTTTCCATTAAAGCAATGTGATTTTAAATTTTTTTTCTGTACAGGTACTTGGAACACCAAACGAAGATACGTGGCCTGGAGTCCACTCTTTACCCCATTTCAAACCAGGTAGGTTGAAGTACCAAGTTCCTCCAAATTCCCTCTCTGGAAGTACACAACAGAGATAATTAATCCCTGACCACAAGTGATCAAAATGACCTGGTGTGCAGTGTGTGAACCAAAATGCACTTCTTCCAGCTGCTTACTGTTTATTGTGCTCAGGGTGGGACATTCTTTTTTCATTTAATTTCTTTGCTTTCTTTTTCATTTCCTTCTGTTCGTTACAGTATGAGCCCTGACCTCCTTGCATTCCTCAGCCACTGAGTATTGTACTTTTCAGACTGCCAGCATGCTGATTCTCTAGTCAGGATTACTTTTCCAGCAGAGCACACCAAACTTCGACGAATACTAAAGGAAACTAAAAAGTAGAGAAAAGAAATTGTGAAAGCTGAAGTTATTACTAGATTATCTATTAGTATCTTTCTGCAAAGGTTCCGTTTTTTAATAGGTGTTGTATATGAAGTTGTCATAATCTATAACTATCCTTGAAAAACTCTTTCACCATCTGATACCTTTTTGTAAGAAGGAGCAGTTTGTCTCCTAGAGACTAGAAGGATGTGGTCAGCTTCATTATGCTATATATGTATGCATGTTTATGTATGTAATATATATAATCTTGTGAACTTCTGAGTGGGGATCTTAGAAATACGTTTTTTTAAACGTGGCAAGACAGGTGAATGACCAGGCAGGAGATAAGGCAGAGCAGTTGTAAAGGACGAATAGATCTAGATAGCTCTCAAAATACGAGTGAGTTAGAGAGAAACAAATATATTGTGGGCTTACCCTGATAGAGACACAAAGCCTTGAGAAATAGGAATGCAGACAGCTTTCTTGCATGTTGCTTTTTAGTCTCTGTCCTACTGCTCACTTACTGCTGTATAGTGAAATCACACTCTAGTGCTCTCTAGTGAATTAGTAGAAACTTCTTTAACAGTCTTTCACTGAAATACTAAAAATACTACAGTGTTTTTCCCTTAAACAGTATGTCATTAAGTTTACAAGCTTTTGTGTTTCTTGTTCTTGATACGGTTTGAAAGCTGAGCATATACAGAAGTCCTTACAGAAATGCAGTGGTCTGTAAAACCAGTCCAAAAACATTGGTTTTAGCAAGAATAGTAAAGAGACGGAGAAAGCTTGAAGGTGTCAGTGACTGTTCGTTGGGTTGGTTTGTTTTTCTTTTCTGTGAGATAAGGAAAATTTTGAACAGTAGATGGCAGCCAAGAAATTTCCTGGTTTCATTTTTTGGTTTGGCTTCCAAGTGTGTCAAGGGATGTGGGTTTATTACCACAGAAGAACATCAGGAAATAAATCCACTGTAGGCACTTCATTAAATCTAATTTTTATACAGGCATTGCGTTAGAACTGCTCTTATTTTCTCCATCCCAGACTATGTATTTTTTCAGCTACGAATACATAATATTTATACAAATGCAGAGCAGGGACAGGAGGAAAGGTGCCTCCGAGACAGAAAATGATCACTCAGTATTTTCACTGTTTCTGCATGGTGTGGCCTTTGTTCTCTCAGATCCTTTCCATATCTGTGAAGTATGTAGATTTGTAAGTCAGAGTAATTACTATTCTTGCTGGCAATCATTTAGTCTTTTTAGGGCCTGTTAATGCAAAGCACTGAGCTCCTTAATTCCCTTACACTCTGGAGGTCTGGGAGCACTCAAAAAACAAAATCCCTGATCTGTACACATACTGTGCTGTGCACTCCCTTTCTACCACCCTATAACCTTGATGACCTTGGTAAAATATTTTTTGTTCGTTTTACAATTCCTTATTTACTGTTCTTAGAAATTACAGCAATAGAAAGCATCATCTAACTGGACAACCAAAACTGGCTTACATATCCCAAAACGGAGTAACTGGATTTTATGCTGGTAAAGTGTAGAACTGTTAGATCAGCAAAATACATCCTTCTGGGATCATTCTGGGGTACCAGCATCTAAGGTATGCTCTGCACAAAAAGCTCTGACCTATGGGCTGGAATGAATACTATTTGCTCAGGCCGTTAAGGTCATTGGAAATGTTTGGTCAAGGATACCAGGTTCTCTCTTGCTTCTTAAAAATGTTCTTTCCTTCATGCTGTTCTGTGCAAAAAAGCTTTCTGGCTATGGCAAGGCTGCTTCATCGTCTTACGCTCAAGCAGCCATGCTCCCTTCCCTGATGGTCTGAAATTGCTGTTACACTCTAGCTTTCCTGACTGACTTCTTAGGAGCAAATATGAAAGTTGAAGATTTATTAATACATTTGACAGTTGGACTCAGTGGTCCTTGTGGCTCCCTTCCAACTCAGAATATTCTGTGATTCTGCAAAGATGACTTAATCTTTCCTTTTCTTAGCAAAAGAATGAAGGAAGCATCCTGAAATGTCTTGCCAAATCTGATCTAATTCCATTATTCTTGAGGATTTGTGAAATGAGCGTGTTTAAGTATATGTGGTATGGGGTTAAGTAACTCCTTTACTTCGCATGTGTTTGTAAGTTTTAAAAGTTCTACCTGCTAACAGTAAGTGTGATAAATTGAGAAGTGCAGAGAGCATTGATGGTGAGGATGTCAACGTTTACTCAGGCAAGGCTTTGATTCTATAAACTTGAGTTGTGTAAGCATAAAACAAAAGCATTTGAACAGAAAATATCAGATAAATTGTTACTATAGTTTAAAAAATGCTGAGCACATTAAATGCCTGTGGATTTGGGAAGACTATTGAGAGTCAAAACAGAATTTCATTGTATTTCTTGTTTGCATACAGACTTCAATAACTAATTTTCGTGCCATGATTTGATAGGGCACAGTCTTGTGCTGCAGAGAGCTAATCACAGTTTACTAGGAGAAACATGTCTGAAAAATGTGGTATTAGTCTCTTCTCTACTATGGTGGCCAAGGGCCTTGATTATTATGGAAAGCAGCCAGTGCTTTAATAACTGTGATCTCTGACATCTTAATATGTAGGAACATTTCTGAGCCTGAATAAGAAATATGTTCCTAAGGCTACTTGTGGATGGCTCTAGGTCATTTAAACCCCTAACCTAGGTGATTTTAACAGCTTATAATAGTGAAAATAAAATGGTCATAGTTTTGTTTGCCATTTAAAAAGTCAGAAAACAACTTGTATTTTATCTGCCTGCTTCGAGATTGCTTTCTGTCTTACAAATGCTCTAAGTAATATATAAGATATTTAAAGCTAAAAGTTGGCTTGGTCTTTGAGCTTCTGCTGTGCTTCAGCCTCCATCCTCTCAGTTTGTGTTTACACCTGTGCACACAGACACACATGCACACACGTCCTGCTCAGTAAGTTACTTAAGGATAATCTAAATAATGCATTTGAGAGTCCCAAAATACTTCAGGAGTATTTCAGTAATTTTGGGTTACCTCTGGGATTCACTCTGAAGCTGTTATGAATGCTATAACCTTGAGAGGGTCTATCTGTACTCAGGTGTCACCAATGAAACCCAGCCATTCTGCATCCCTGTGAAAGTAAATTATCTGCCCTCAAATAGGAAAACAGTTTGAGGGAATTGTGGAAAAAGTGCTAGTTGCTGTTTCAATAAAATCTTGATGTTTCATCCACACAAGAAGCCCCATGTTACAGGCCATTGGACAGAGACACTTTAAATGACGAACATGACCCCGTAGATCTTGGAGAACATGTTTTCACTATTTACTCTTTTGTGGCAATATTTTAGGAAATACGTAGATTTGCTGAGCTAAACCAGATTCAAACACCAATCATATCAGTGGACCTGTATCTCCAGGAATGAATTAAAGTAGGCATTAACTGTGTCTTATCTATATGAGTAGAGATGAAGCAGTATTCCCAAACAAGCTGCTTCCTTGCCAGTCTTGTGTCCAGGTCTTCCTGATTTTTTGTGCATTATGTTCTTCATTGTTATGAAATCTCCCATTTTTCTTAGTTTGGAGTCCTATCAATTTTCCCTCTCCAGCTGTTTCTCCTGGATTGAGTCCTGTCCAAATAATTGAGCAGGATAAGCCTTTGGATAAGTACCTACACTTACATCAAGTTTTCACTTTTCTGACATTCTCAGTTAGTGTTTGGGGCTGATGCTGTGTAACCTCCGTCCTGGGAAGTTAAGTAGAGATTTATCAGGAGATACTGTCAGTGAGTAAAGTGGGAGAAGGTAAGATGTGGTCACAATAGAAGATAAATGAACTGACCGTGGCAATGAAGAAATGGTAATGGTCAAGGAGAAGAAGGAACTTGTTAGGAAGGTGGAAAAAGGCATGAGAATGCTTTGTAATGTTCACTGTGTATCAGTTTCTTTACAATACTGTTTCTAGGTGAAAGAAAGTTAAATATGTAATCTTGGGCTGATGGTGTAGGAGCCTGAACCTCACAATGTTCCACAGCTGATCAGATACGATAGAGAGTAATACACCTGAAAAGGTGCCTTTATGAGACAATGGAAGCGTCTGCCGAGCACTGATTTTTAAAAGAGAATCCCTAAAGTCAGGATGAAAAGAGGTAAGAAAAAGAGTTTCTCCTTAAGGAGAAAGCAGAACATAAAAAGAAACAGTGAGAAAAAGCATTCATAGGAGATGGTGCATAACATGGGTTTTGCCAGGGCCTGACAGGTACTTCATGGACTTATTAAAAAATCACGAGTCTATGATGGAAAAAACCACTGCAGAGCTGGTGTTCTAACTCAGGAATTCTACTTTGCTTCCCAGGTGACCAATAAAGATAGACTTGGTTTAGAAATATGATCTACCTACATGCATCTTAACAGCTGATTGACAGCCAGATTTTTTCAGAAGATTAAGTCTTCATTTAGAGTAGGGCTGGACTGAGAGACTAAACTCATTTGGCACAAACACATGAACATACTGCATATGAGAACATGTGGCTTTTCAAACTTTCATAGCTATTTTTCTTATAGAGTTTCTCCAAAGCCTGTCGACATTTTGTTACATGCTAAATCAATATCTTGTTTGTTTACATCCACAGTGATGCCAGGGAATGTTCCCAGGCCATGTGGGAGCCTCTGCTGTTAGACTGTCAGAGCAGCCTCTGGTATGCCTTTACCTCATGACAACTAGCACTTACAAATAATGAATTCCTGGGCATTAGGAAGCTTCCTTAGGGTTAGGAAGTTAGTGTGGGCCCGGGACTGTTCCCATCTAGAAGTCCCCATCTCCTGTATTGGAAGATGGAAGTGGGAGGTGCTGCAGCAGTTCTATAGGCCAGTGATGGTGCCTCGGCCAAACAGCAGTCTCAAGCTCATTTAGATTACTGGTATAGATGTAGTCTTCAAAAATTTGAGTACTTGAAGAAAGGAGGGCTATTTGTAAAGGAGAATTAGTTTCAAATTTCTCCCCCTCTTTTGCCAAAACTAAACTGTATTATTCAGTGTTTCTTCAATCTGTGGTATCTGCAATGCAAGGGAAGCAAAATTGTCAGTGTTTTCACCATTCTTTAAAGAAAATTACATTAAGCTGAAAAGTTTAACTTACTATATATGCAGAGGAGGCAAGGTGAGCTCTGCTAAAAGGTGGAACCATTTAATTTAGAACTCTAGTGCTTCAGACAATGCTGAGTATTAAAATTGCATTTTCTACTCATGTTCAGGAGGGAGTCTAGAAAACAGCAGCTATTCTTTCTCTTTACACAACCTGTGTTCTTCCAAAGCAAATGGAAGGAAGAGGAAGGGATGGGATGGGATGAGTTGTAATTTTTCCCAAGATGATAGACATACAAAACTCCAAAGTCTAGCTCATGTATTTGATAAAACTCTGATTGTGACTGAACTTCAGTAAAAATTGCACATCAATGCTGCAAATATTGTAGTGCTTGACAATTTTCTTGTCAACATGGATGCGTGTCGTTATATCTTTAGCTAACATAATTTGAATAATTTTAGCATTGAATCTTTACTAAAAATAGTATATAAGTCTTATATATCACAATACAGCATTAGTCACGTTAGACTTTTAAATTCAATGTAAAGAAAACCTTTTCAAAGAAATCATGAATTAGACTTTTCAAAATATTAATTATCGTGATGTTTAAATATTTGCATTTAAGCTAATCACATTTGGTTTTAAATAGAGAAGAACATTAATCAAGGAATGCATATTAGCCATCATGTTTTGATTAACAACATGAAAAATGCCTTGAAGTCAAACTGCATTTTAAGTTCTTTGGTTTAGACTAGAAGCTGATTATCAATACTGTTATAAAGAAGCTAAAAATCAAAATGTATTTTGCCTCTAATTCCTTTTGTAGCTTTTCTTGCCTATCTGAGGTCCTTTCAAAGCAAATGTGGCACCGGTATAATAGTTCATGTGTTTTTCTGACTGATAAAAGAGGAAAAACCCTCATCTTGTTTTATGTTACTTAAAATGCAAGTGCTTATTTTTTCAATTCTCACAGCAGACCAGTATTCCTGCAGTGGTCTGCTAATAAGCTCACTAGCGAGTTCTGCTGAAATTCACTGCCGTTTGAACCTGCCCTTGATGCAGGGCTGTCAGATGGAGCATGTTTGTCAGGCAGATAATGATGTTTGCAGTGCAGAACATGTAGGTATATACTTGTAGGCACACAAGTGAGTATGCATATGTAACAGTGTTGTTGCAGAGTGGTTGTATAAAGGAAAAGAAAAAGAAAAGAAAGAGAAAGAAAGAGAGAAAGAGAAAGAAAGAGAGAAAGAGAAAGAAAGAGAGAAAGAGAGCGAGAAGGAGAGAAAGAGAGGAAAGAAAGAAAGGAAGAAAGACTGTTGTTTCTAAGACCAGTTAATACTGCTGAGTGTAATGGATGAGATTTCTGGCCAGTCTTTTTTTTAAAATTTTTTTCCCTGGACCTTCAAACTGGCTAGAATTTGGAAGCAGTTGTTTTAAAAACATAATTTTTTTGGTGCTTCAAGTTTGTCAAATCAACTAGCTCAAGAAATTTCCTCCCTCTCTTCCTCTGGTTGCTCATTTCTGCTTCCATTCCGCAGTTGTTACTCCAATAGCCTCGTTGATGCTGCTGTTTGTGGGACACAGTCCTAAAAACTTCCTTGGCAAATGAGGCATTGAGTAAGCTGTGCTGCAAGGTCTGAAGCAAAGAGCAGCTCAGATCCTTGTGCTGCCAGAAGAACGTTTGTGTAACTGCCCCACTCACCATCTCTGAGCAGGTTGTGTGGAGTGCCCAGCAGAACAGTGAGTGTTGGCTCTGAGGCTGGGCTTCTGAGGGTGTGGAAGTGACATGTTAGCCTAGTCCTTTTGGATACTCTTGGGACATGCTGAGAGTAAAAGGTATGCTACAGGAAAGTGTTGCTACATCTTTCCAGTAACAAATAGGAATACCATATGTTAGCTGTTATTTATGCAGTCCTATACAGGCATCTCTTTACACGGCATTTGATTATGGACATGCCACTTAGTCAAGATTTGCCTAGCTTGGCTTTCTAAGAAGCAAATGGGAAACACTCTCAAGGTGCTGTGGGATTTAAACAAAGCTAAAAATCTCTTCCTTCTTTTGTTTCACATAAGCAAAAGTTCACCTTCTACTAGGTGAAATACAGCACCCATGTGAAAAGCCAGCTCTGTAACGGTGAGACATAGTTGCTAGTGAGGATGATGACTGCATATTTGGGATAAAAATGCAGACGATGAAATTTTGTTTCCTGAATTTGTTCCCAAAAGATTTGCAAATATTGAAGTGTTTGCATAAAGAAAATTAAAATCATGCTTTTTACTTTAAATTTCAGATGTGCTTACTGTGTTGGTCTTCCAGAGTTTTTATTCAAAATAAACACATTTAATAATAATAATCTAAAAAATTTGAACTCCAGTATATATTCCTACAATTTGAACTATAAAAATTCAAGATACATGTGAGATCAAATCCTGATGTGCAAACATACAGGTTTTCATGTTTCTTTAATCTCAACCTGATGAGAGTGAGCAGCTGCCTCAGCAAGATGGTGCACCTTGTGTTCTTGAGAGTGGTTTGCATGTGCTGAAGGGTGGCTGTGTGGGTGGGTGATCATGTGAGTGTCTGCATGAAATTCTGACATGTGCATGTTTGCTTTTCAGTTCTGAGGAAGAGGTATTATATTTTTGCTACACAAGGTTTCTTCCACAAGGTTGGACCGAGATTGGGATTGCCAGTACTGCTGCCTCTCAGTACATCAGGCAAAGTTTTCTTTATCTTACGTACAGACTGTTCTGTATTACTGTTCTTTATGAACAAATCAGTGGGAGCTTCTGAAAAACAAATACCATATGCTTGAAAGTATCATAAAATGTAACTTTGTGCAGTTGGTCACAGTCAGATATGTCTAGCTTTAGATTTGGTTTTATTACATCCATCGAGCAGTAAAGGACAGAGGCATTCATACAGGTATGTGAGAGCCGTTCACTCTTAAAAGTGACTCAGAAGCAAACTTGGGGATGTAATTGTGAGACTGAATTCCAGTTCTGTGATTAATTGGACACAAGCAGGAGATGCACAGATAAAAGTTGCGAGGTTAAGTTGTGCCTTTTTTTGCCTATGTTGGGACTACAAGTTTGGTGGTTTTAAGTACGTAATTTTGTGGTTTCACAGTTCAGGACTTGAAAAACTGCACCATAGTGGAGGAGCTCAAGGACAAAATTACTGTAGCTTCTCTATTCTGGCAACTCTGAAATCAAAATCAGCTGGTTTCACTGCTTCTTTATTCTCTAAAGGATGAATTCAGGGAAATATTGTGAGCTGGCATGTACATGAGGCTGGGCTTAATTAACACAATAGTCCCATCTAATTATCTTGTCCATGAAAGTTAGTAAGACTCTGGTTGGAGCCATGACCCCAAAATTATGTAGAAAAATGTGAGCTATATTTCATCAATGTGTGGTTCCTTCCTGCATAAAGCATGTAAAGTAAGCAGCCTCTAATCTGCTTGAGTAGAGAGGAAGGAGTTGATACCCATGGTTAGGAGAAGCATGGTTTGCAGTCACACAGCTTATTCAATAGAGTTTGAAATTAAGGACTATGGGCTAACTTTTGCCTCTCTATAGGTAGGGGTTTGCCCTCTCCATGTCTTCTCCCCCCAGTTTTTTCTCTCTCTGCCTGATAAATATGATGTACTTACTTAAATATGAGGTACTTAAAAAAATGTTTAGACTGGAAGCAGTAGACAGCAAAGGAAGATCCCTTTGAGAAGTTTGTTTTGCTCCTGTGTGTCCCTTATAGCATTTGCATAACTGATTCCAGTGTGTCATTTTTTCAGTAAAAATTCATCTGGCATAGCAATAGTTTTTCAGGTTTTTGCAGAACTGGAACAGATCTTTGGGCATTAAAGCCTTAAGGCAATTTGGCCAAGTGGGTGACTCTGGGGCTTTCCTCCCACAGTAGAAGTAGCTTAAATTGATTAAAATAAACACCTGATAGTCTGGTCAAGAAAATACGTTATGTGTGACACTTCTCAAATGTTTTAAGTGGACGTAGCTCTGTTGAAGTCAGTGTTGCTGTGCCAGTTTGAACCAGCTCGGTATCTGACCAAAACATATTGCAGAATGACAGATAAAATCAAAATCTGTCTCGCTCTAGGTCCAGGTTACCTTTTCAGCAGTCCTTCAAGTCAGTTCAATTCTCTTCCAACCCAGATTTTTCTGCACCAAAATAGATTAATGTGTAAATTTGCAGTTTATTAGCTGAATTCCCATGTGTATCTCAGACATGTTGTTACACAGCACTGTCTAGCTGCATTTTATTTTTCAGTCCTTTGTCATAAATGAATTGACAGCGTTATGGTTGGACAATTTACTTAAAGAGTATAGAAAGTCTTAATTTTTTTCCAGTTTTTATAAGTAAATATCTGTTTGCTTATATGTATTTAATTCCCATTTGCAAACTAAAAATGAAGGGTTGTAGTCATGTAGCTTCCAGTATCCAGTCACTTGTCACACATATTTAAAAGAGAGTGATTTCATTTCTTTAACTGCATCAGTATGGTTAAAGCAACAAAACCTGTAAACGTGAAGTGGCCCACAGACACCGTTTGCAGGTCTACTGATTATCAGTAACTTCCAGTAGTGAAGTCAATGAGATTTGAAGCTTCTGCATTTGTCTTTTTAGTTAAAGGGGCAAAAACCCTAAAAAATAGGTATAAGAAAGAAAATCAAAGCATCCACATTGATGCTAGGATTTTGCTTCTGCCTTGGTTTTGGCATCTTTAGAGCGGTCTGTGTATGAAGTGTGCACGACAACTTTAGAAATGATACAAGCAAGTATACAAATACAGGAATTTGAACATAACTCTTTCAAAGTTACATTTACGGCTGTTTTTCACTGTAAGATGCATGCATATCTGTGTGCATATATATGTAAAACATACTATTGTGACTGTACAGCGGGTCTATTAGATGCCATGCATATGGATAGAGAGGAAGCAATTTTTTTTTATTTTTTTTTTTTTTAGATGTTATGGAGTATTTTGTAAGTTTAGAACTTTTTCACGGCAACTAATGCAATCACATTGGGGTAGTTGGCCACGATGAATACCAGTCTACAGGGCAGGATTTCCATGCAACGAGTCTCCATGGAAAATGTTGTTCTATTCTCCAGCTGAACTGCATTTGTTGCTACCTGAGAGGCACTTAGCTCCTGTTCAAGAGGCTAACAAAGGACTGGCCCTTCATTTCTGCAGCAGCTTACATTGCATCTTCCTTTTTCAGCTAGAGTCCTACTGCAGATCAAGCATCTTCTTGGATATGAGAGAGAAAGTGCTTCTATCTGAACTGAAGAACTTAATGTTTGAGTAAATAAGCTGTCATTGTACTTGTTACTCCTGCTCATTATTTATATGTATTCTTTAGAAAATAGACTCTCACGTGGCCATCATGTTCTGTGTGCCCCTTTGTGTCACAGAGACCCATGCTTACTCTTATGCTTCCTGAGAAGCATAAAAATATGACAGTGAGGCTGTAGAGAATGGAATTTGTCATGAAGAAGAAAAAAATACTAGATTTCAGGCTTCTTTTTTTCCTCTAGCAATCAAAAACTACTTTAGAAATAATTGTAAAACTTTCTATTTCTGGTGATGCCACAGTAAATGAGCTTTAGGTCATGCTGGTTTGGTTTGATTTGGTTTAACAAGTTGGGGGCTTTTTTGGTTTTGGTGTGGGGTTTTTTTTCCTCTGTTTGTATGGCAATTGCTTGTAGGTTCGTTTTGTTTCCTTGTCTTAGGACTTGAGCTTCAGGAGATGCATAGAAGTGATGAAATTATGAAAATTGACAGTAAAAACATATTTTTAAAAAATAAACCCTGGGTTTACTGAAGTAATTGAATATACCCCTTTTTCTTACAGAACGGTTTACACAGTACGGCCCTAAAAACCTTAGACAAGCATGGAATAAGTAAGTATTTTTTTTAATTGCACTTTTGACTCTCCAAGGGTATGCTGAAGTTATCATATCTAACTTAGAATGGCTCTATTCTTTTCAAATAAGCCAGATTTGAATTGCCAGTTGCTTGTAAATAGGAAGAAACTGCAGAGCACTGTATTTCCTTCTTGGGGGTATTAGTTGGCAAGTGTACTGAGCTCATGGAGAAACGCTCTGTTATTGCTTTGGGCCATCAGTTTTGAATCTATAAAAATTAAGAAACGTTTAAATAATATGTTTCTAATCCACTTTTGAGTGTTGTTTCCACATAACTATCCCGTGTTGCCAGGTCCATCTGGTCATTGCTGTGAGCTGCTGACCATACTGTTGTAATCTTAATTATCATGTATGAAAAGGGTCAATGTAAATTCACCACTCTGGTTTTTTTCCTTTCAATGTTTCCTGAGTTTGGTCACATTTATATCAGATGGACATTGATATAAAGGTATTATACTCAAAGTCCAGAAAGGTTACCTGATGAGCATTCAGATTGAATACCACACTACTGGCACTATTCTAAGTAATCATCTGTGTAAAGTTTGCCAGAAGATTTCTCAGCACACGTAGAATCTTTGTAGACAGGATATTTGGACCGCGCTGTCTTGAGCAATTAATAGCTTTTATATTTTGAAGAAAGCATACAGAGTTTGAGTGGGATGACTGCAGCTATGAGAATAACTTGTCTTGCCAGAAAAACTGTTAGAATTTTTTTCCACTCTCTTTTGACCAAAAATTTTGCAACAAGGCTAAGCCTTTGCTGCACCAGCATTGCTGTTTTCTTTCTGGTGCTATTTCAAAATTTTATTTTTGCTACTAACTGGCTGTCTTGTTGGTAGTTTAACGGGGAGTTCAAGAGATTAATCAGCAGGAGACTGTAACATCTTTAAGTTCACCACTGAAACTGAAGACACAAAATGTTTTAGTGAAGGAGCTTCCTTGTTGTAAAGGAAAAAAGTTATTGATAGAGTAGAAATCCAAATGCTTTTTCAATATCTTAAATTATTAGCAATGAAATGTATCTACAACTGCAAAATACATAGCATGGTCACTTTTCCAAAATGTGATTAGTTTATATTCACTTTGCCGGTCTATTAGTTTTTCTCCATCTGCTCCTTCCCAAACCCATTTGGTCCAATGTTTTCATTAAAAAATAAAAAGCAAACAAAAAAAAAACCCCAAAAAACAACTTTTGAAATTGTGGTTGACTGAAGGAGGAGGAATCTCTTAACACAGCAGAATTGTTGTTAAAATTCGGTGTTAGTTGTTGAATGTGATACCATCAATGTTTGTCCTTTGAGTCAAAACCCGTACTTCTGTAGTGCCAGGCATCTTCCATGACCCCATAGCTCACTCTGCAGTACTACTCGATCCTTCTTGGTGAGCAGTAACTTCCCAATTCCTGCAATGAGAAATAAGGCTGGCACTGAAACCAGTTCAGGCCTCCATAAAGGTTAAGTGTCACCAGCCAGCATTAATTGACTTTCAGTAGTGTGTAGAAAAGTTCCTTGTCCAATTCAACATGGAGCCTAATTTGCTGGCTTTCATGGATGAGCCCATCTCCTGTTTTCTGCAGAGGGAGCAACAGGAAGATTAACTCCACTTTTATTTGGCTTTTGTAAATATCTCAGACCATTTTGCCAATTGTGATCCTTGCAGGCATCTTAAAATGCCTGACTCTACCTCAATCTTACTGCTTGGAATACAATTCAATTTCCTGAAAGTCACAGCTTTCCTTTTAAAAATTAAGTCACTTTAATTGTCTGTATTCTGTTCTTTTGTAATCAAAAAAATTGCGAGTTGATTTTTTCTTTAAAAGTAGTTAATGAAATCCAAAAGCTTGGAAGAAGCAATTATATTACAACATAGCAATTAGATCTGGATTGGGAAAGAAGGACAAGGAAACTAATATTGACTTGAATGTGTTTGCTTAGAGGCATATATTTGCCTAAGTAATGTGAATAGATACTGGCATGGAATAGCATGCCATCCTGCAGGCCTGGACTGAGCTCTTTTTTCTGTAGTTTCACAGCAGTTAGACTATTAAAATACAGCAGTTATGTATTAATAAGTACAATAATTGGTTTGAATTTGAAAAATTGCTGTCTTATATTTCCTTCGAGACCATTGCATGAAATTTCTCTTTTCATAAAATACAAAAAAAAAAAGAAAACAAAACTCAGTTTGCTTAAAACAGCTTCAGTCTCTGAGATTTCAAAATTGACACAAGTTCTGATCACATCACAGGCTGACTAAAATAAGACCAGAGCTTTTAAAATTCTATGAAACCTCTTCAAAAATATTTATACATTTTCAATGCTCTGTGCATGAAGGATTTGCAATTTTTAAGCATAAATGAAGGGATTGAAAGACTGAAAGCAATGACAATACATAGAGTTCAGTGCTTCATATGGGTATTTCTACTATAATCGGAAATATTCAGTGCCTCAAAATTATGTATCATTTACATTTGAAATGTAAAGGGCTTTCTCTTTTTCCAGTGTAAAGCTTTATCTGTGTGCTGTATTAGAGCACTGTTTGCTTGCACAGCTGTAGTTAAGGATGTATAAACATTTCCGCTACAGACATCATATTCCCAAGGGTTTATAATCCAGCTGTGAAACTTAACACATGGACAGACTGATTCCTTCTAGAAATTTTCTTTCTTTCTTATCCTGTTTCAAAAAGCAGCAATCTCCAGTCTTAAATTAAAAAACCTTTGTAACTTCCTGATTTAATTCGTGGAAGATTTTTGGTGACACAAAATGTGTCACATACATAATTGTTTTAAGGGCAACGAACATGAGACCTGAAATGGAGAGAAAAACATACAGCCTTTTGTTTTTAAATACACATTGGTTCTGGTACAGATTTACTTCCTCTCAACAACTTAGTAGCTTTGAAAGATATACCTTAAAGAATGGTGTTTATGGTTTTGTAAGGATTTCCATGTATGCTTAAACTTCTCTTGAGGTGAAGTCCCATTACTGCATTTTGTAGGGGAGGAACTGCAATACAAAAAAAATTAAAGAATTTTCACACAGAAACTGCCATAGAAACTGTACAACTGTGGTTGAACTTCATGCTCCTGGACTGGAAGAGAACACCTTTAATTTTCTAAACACAGTGAAGTTTCACTATCTCCTGTTTTATCTTTCAGGCACAGGCTGATCCTTTATCTTGTTTATATATATGTTTTGGGGTCATGGCATATAAGGTTGAGAATATGGGTTTAGAAGCCTTCAAAGAGGCTTTTACCTCAAAATGTACATTGTAATTCAATTTATGTAAGGGGAGGTTTGTAGGAGGAAGAATAATACTCTTCCAATATCTACAGAGCCAACTTCCTGTCTGTAAGGCAGAAGGAAGAGAGGCAATAAACTCCAACCCCAAACCTTCCAAAAAGTCACAGATAGTAGTTTGAGGGCAAAATAATTGCACCTGACCAACGTGAGCTTCCACAAGATGATTTTAAAAGCAGAGCAAGACAATGGAACAGTATTGGACACAAGTCAATGGCTCTTTAATTCTCAGTCTAACTGAAAATTAGTTAAAAGCATGGAATTTAACAGCAATGACAAAGTGAAACCCAGCAGGATCATTATATAAATCAGATCCCTAAAATTCTTAAAACAGAATTGGTTAGTATTAGAGGCTACTTTTGGGAAGTGTTTGAGGGAAATAATATAACTTTCACTTACAGTGAAATAAGTTCCTTGGAGACTTTAACACTGAATTTCTTCACTGGTTGTCAAACTACCTAAAGATTATAAAGAGAGTATTTACTAGATAAGATGGAATCTATATGTTTTGTAGTAATGCTTACAAAGTTAAGAAACAAAACTTGCATTGATGTTTGCTTCTGTCTGGTACGAAGCTTCACCTACCTAGCATGACATAACATACTGTGGAATGTAATTATAAAATACTGGTCTAAAAAGAGCTAAGATGTGGTAATCTGATCTTCCTATAGAGTTCATAATTAATTATATTTTCACCTTTTTTTCCTGAACTTTTCTGTTCAATTATCTCTACACAATAAAAACCAAGTACAGCTCTGCCTCCAGAATGCAATGCAACCTCTTTCAATTTGCGAAAGCTTCTCCACAATAATAAACCCTTACAGAAGAATAACAAAAGAGAACTAATTATCCTTGTGTATATTTGGTAGGATATAAAAAGCTTTTTCAGATCCTTCTGCCATAATGGGTTGTATTGTGAGAAATTAGGTTGGAAAGAAAAGGTGCAGTTGAAAACAAATTCTGCTCTGCATAAATAGGACTACTACTTTGTAATTCCCCAACATGGCTGTATTTATTATATAAATAACACTTTATTCTCACAGCCAGTCCCACTGCTGAGGATTTCTTCCTTTAACAAGATGGCCTCTGTACTTGAGACCTCCCTTTCTGAGGCCAGGGTGTTTAAAAGTTGCATTCCAGGATGGACTGGCCTATTTTGGGATTGTTATTCAGTGAAAACTTCCTGAAGAAAGCAAAGTGAGTGAATAGAGAGACAAGTTCGTGTAGCTTGAGTCTGTATTTTGTTTCGAGCATGGCACAGACTATGGAAATGTTTAGAGCTGAGACTTGAGAAGCATTTTTGGTTTGGGGTTCTGCTGTTTGGGTTTTTAAGAAAATCTTTGCCTTAGCTGGGTTTTGATGAAAGAAAAAGCGCTCTTCTAATTGTCACGTTTATCCCTCCACCTCCTGTCCCTTCACCAGCATTGCTCATTGCAACACACTCGGTAGTACCACTGAAGGAATACTCAAGCTCTCCAGCACAACAGAAACAAAAAGCTTTAGTGTTGTTGCAGAAACCTTTCTGATTGATAAAGCCAAGAAGCAGTAAGGATTTCGGGCAGTTCCGAGCAGAGCTGGGCTGGCCGTGTGCTCTGTGTGCACTGTGAGCGCATCGCTGCGGTGCTGGGGCCGGGAGGGGCCACGGACCACGCTGGGGGAGCAGGGGCGGAAACCGGACACAGGATGAAAATATTTTCTAGAAGTATTTGTAAATAGGCATATAAACCTGCCTCTGCCTCCTGAAGGTTTGCAGTGATACTGATGCACTGGAAACAAAAAGCATTTCGTATTTTCCGTCTTTTTTCCCCTTTATTTTCCGTTAATTTCCCACAAATGTCATGTCACGACAACTCCTGCGATGGGCAGCTCCCGCCGCTGCAGTGCCGCGATGCCCGCGCCAGGGGGCGCTCGGAGCCGCCGGCGCCGCGCGGGGCGGGCGCGAGCGCGGCCCAGCAGCGCCTTTTGTTGTTTTATTTCGCTCCTTAGTGGGGTTTATTAATTAATTACTTGTGGTATAATTAGTAAAATTAACTCGTTATAAATTAATGTCGGAGTGGTGGAAGCTGCTCGTTTCTGGCGGCCGCTTAGCGCCGGTTTCCGTGCGCGCAGCTCCGCGGGGCCGAGCCCGCGCGCGGGGATTGTCAGCGCCTGGCGCGGAGTTCCGGGAGGCTCCGTTCGCTGAGCCGAGCGCTCCGAAACACCGCTGCGGCTTCTCCGTTTATCCTCTCGCCAAGCCGAAATATCCCTTCCGATTTATAGCCCGATCTTTCTTTCAAATTGGAGCAACTGCAAAGTGCTATAATGTTATACCTTTTAAAACTTAGGGGGAAGATTATTCGTAACAGACCTCATTGATACAATGTTTATCCTGACAGTCGATTTATTTTTGCTTTGTTCTAAATTCCCCCTCTTTTGTGTCGCTACGCTTTAGGTATTGTGTTACATCCTCTTGTCCCAGTTAAAAATACTAATAAGCTTCCTAAACTGGACCACAAAAGCTTTTGCCATTTTTGTTTCAGAGTACTAATAACTCTATGCTGCTTCATTACTAAAATTATGTTGTTACTGCCCTATAGCTTTCCCATCAATGACAGCAGTGAAAATACAGCTCCAATGTACATGGATGTTCTTTGTTGTTTTCTGCAACATTTAATTCAGTACCTGACGTTGGACTAGAGTTTGTTGGCATTATTAAGTCTGGACCTATCCATATTTGGGGTTATTTTTCTATGGAAATAATTGTTTGTAGTGTTCTATGCTCTATCTTTTGTTTAGATTTTCTGCCCACATGTCTCACTACTGTTTCTTTGTACTAATGCCTTTGTCTTTTGTGGTGATTTCAGCATTTAGTGTCACCTAAGAGCTGATTCAGTATGCAGGGTATCCCTTAGTCCAGGTCATTAATAAAGATGTTAAATAAAACTGTGACTAACGCTAATCCCTCTGGCACACAGCTGGACACTTCCCTTCCAACTCAGTACATTGCCACTCATCATTACCCTTTGCTTATGGTCTGTCAGCCAGTTTTCAGTCCATGAGACAGTGCATCACATCCTAGCTCTTTGGAGTTTGTCCACAGAGCAAGATTTTTTAATAGAAATTGCATCAAACATTATCTTTTGTTCTTTTGTTCCACCAATTAGTAAGTCCACTTTAAAAAAAATTTATATGATGTCTTATTCATTAGCCACCTCTTCTTTTGATTGCCATTTTGTCTGATTTCTTCTGAAATCTAATTTTGCTTCCATATTGTCTTTTGTTTCTGTTGTCCATACTTTCCTTCTATATTGTGTGCCAGTGTCCAACAAATATTTGCCTAGCTTCTCTTATTTTAAAACCAGAAAGGAAATATGGGCATATATTTGTATTTTTTGAGGTCTATTACCATACTGTAGAATGTAGAGCAAAATTAGATAATGTAACAGTAACATATCTACAGTAATCAGCCTATAAAGAAAAATGAGGAAAGAGAACTAGCTATTCTTGTGTAGAATTCCTGGAAAGACTTTTAAAGGATACCTTACATTTGTTTGCTATCCTCACTTATTCCTTAAGAATTCCTTAGGATATTGAGACGTATATCAGATAGACATGTTTATTTGGTGTTTCCAGGTATGACTTTTTTTCAATGTATGTTCTTCATTAACGTTTTTGAGTACTTTCTGATCAACTGTTCAGATGTTTCCAGTTGTTCTTTCTCCTTATGCATTTCTACATGCCAATGTTTTATTAATTTCTCAGAATTATGTTTTTAGTACTCTGTTACTTATATGTTGCCATGGTGTCTGTGTTCATTTCTGGGTTTGAAGTGTAACACTTTCTGATGAGAGGCACCAGGCATCATTATATCCTCACATTCTAAATTCTACCCTCTCGCTTGAGTTCTGTGCTGTTGGCTTATATGCTGAAATCTGTCTTCTCCAGATAATGACATTGCTGACAAAGCTGAGTCTCCGAGATATGTTTTAAAAATATTTGTCTAAGGAATTAAAGACATAATATGAAGGTAGTAATACAAATGAAGTAGACCTTACTGCTGGCTCTCTCATTATTTGCATGGAGCCATTAAAGGCATGATTTTTCCAAAAGAAGAGTGAAAATCATAGGCAACTTGAGGACTGGATTGGCATTCAAAAGTGCTTAGCGCTAAGCAACTTCTCTTGGCTTATGTGGCTTGGTATTATCCTCTGCTGTTTGTTCTGTATTACAGATAATTTTTCTTTAACTGAACAGTTCCTTTGATTCTCATCTTAGGATCTCAGAAACATAGATAATGTTGAGAGATGGTGCAGACAGGCAATAAATATAAAAATACGAATAATGTTCCTAGGTTTTGTCACCACTGTAGATGGTTTAAGCCAATCTCAAAACTCATTATGTTTGTTGCCAGCCAGAGACTTATGACAATAGTTAAGATTTCTGCAGTGATATAAACATCATAAACTATCTTTGCCTTAGGCAAATACTGACTTTTATGAGGATTTAATGTGGGGGTTTTAGTGTAAATTTGACCACCACATTTTCTGTGGCATGATCACAGGTAATCAGGTATTGCCATTCTCCTATGGCTGTCTCTCAAAATTCATTGAAGAAAATCTTAATCACTTCCTTTCCTGCATTTTTGGTAGTGTTGCTTCATGCATCTGCCTTCAGATTTCTGACATCTTGCACGCCATAAAGTACAGAGAAAGAGAATTTTTGCTTTTTCATGCAGGTTTTCCTTTTTTTTTTGATTAGTGACACAGAAACACATATTGTTGTAGGAGACTGGTGAAAACAGTGATCTTTTCATAACTTTAAGTTATTTGCTAGCCAAACAGTTTAATACTTAAATTTAGTGATTTCTTTAAATGACCTAGCTAAGAAAGTTTTAAGCTATTGTTTGAGAATTTGTGAAAGATGCTGGCTGCAAGCAGGTCACCATGTATGTATGTTCAGTGCCTGCTTGACCCATGTCAGAGTGGGGAGATGGGAGACTCTCACCCTGCTGATGCATTAAAACAGAGAGGTTAGATTATGTATCTGCAGCAGCACACTGAATAACGAGCCTCAGCACAGGGCTGGTGCACCTGTCATTGCTGGAGGGCAAAGAGGCAAGTGGTTCCAAAGGGAACTGACCTTTCTCTTTCAGGCACTGAGTCAATCCCATATCCTAAGGCACACATTCTGCGTTAAAATTATTATAACTCTCCTGGCATTAGGCTGAACAACAGACTCTGGTGAAAATCTATGGAGAAAAAAACCAAAATATGGTGATGATGGTAGTTTCTCTATTGTTTTTAAATAAGACTTTATAGGAAATATATTATGTAATTTTGGAAAGCATCATTAAAGATAGATTATCCTCTGATAAAGATGAATTTAATTAAAGTTTAAAATAAAATTTTGAAATTTTTTGCCTGAATTAGCAGCTCACTAGATAGCAACATGTAAATGACAATGTTTATCACTAAATGTGTTTCACAAGAAGCCTGCATCCTTTTAAATTCTGTAATACAGTGTATAACCACTGGCTGCTACCTCAGCTGAATTTCTATCCCTAAGATCTGATTTACAAATAGACAACTTTCTGTTAAATTATTCACATCTCGTAATAATTGATGTAACAGAGTTGATCTTATACTGGAGAATATTTGATCATAAATTCAATGAAAACAGCCACCATCTTTGTGATGTTTGTCCAGCTAAATCCTTCAGTGAATAAAATAATAAAGATGCCAGCTGTGTTTGTTTTATGATCACTGCTGAAATAGGAGGCTGAAAATACAAATGAACAAAGGACCTATTTTTTCATGTTGGATTTATAACCTGAGAATCTAACTGCGAAGAATTTAAATTGAAAAAGTAGATTTTTACTTTTTTCACATTCTTATAAATGTATTGTTTGTTTTTTGTTCCTATTGTTTGGGAATACAGAATAGTTTCAAAATATTGATACCATTTGGATGTCTGTGGTACAGATATTTGGATGTCTGTGGTACAGATATTTGGATATCTGTGGTCCTTGGTAAGGAAATCCTGTAAAAGTAGGTTAAATTTATGCTTTTCACTCTGACATCATTGCATGTTAAGAATGGACTATCACTTTTGCTTTGCCTTCTTTGGTTAGATTTTACAGCAGTTTTAAAGTTCTTTTTATTACTATATACTGTTAGTGTGCCTCAAACTAATTTCAGTGCCCTGACATAAAAAAATCATGGTCTGGATCATTATTGGCCTTCCTTCAGCATCATGACTTTTGCAGAATACTGTTACATTCCTTTTATTTCTTTCATATTTGATCCTTACAGTGCCCTTGAGTCAAGCTTTATTCGGCAGCCATGAGGGCATGAATTTTCCTGAGATGTTGACAGATAGTGTTTGGTGAATATCATTTTTCTGTCAGCTACAGCCCATGTCTGTACTGCAAACTAAAGCAGAGCACTATGTGCTGGCCCCGAGGCCATGTGGCAGACCTTGGCTACAGCTCTGCTAAGTAACACTTGGGCATGCATCTCCTGTGGGCTCCATGTGGTTCCCATGCAGCTGCAGGTGCAGTTCTTATTTTGGGGTTGTTCAGCCTCAGGTTGTTAAATCAAAATTTCCAAGATAAAGTAAGGCTCATGTTGCAGACCACAGGAACTGTGTTTTCTAGTGTAATATGTGGTGTACCTTGCTTGTAGGAGCATTTTGGGAACGGTGCTGGCATGGGCTGTTCCCTGGACTGTGGCCAGCAGTGAGTTTGGAGCATGCTAGCTGACGTGGGCCAGATAATCCAGGGGCAATGTGGACACTCGGTAGCTGAGCAGTCAGGCTCTTTCACTTGCCCTGCTCAATTCAGCAACAAGGCTTCAACAGAGAGATTCTTACTATTCCCTGTGCACACCTGAGCTTATTCCCAGTGACGCTTCCTACTCACACTCTACTGCTTGGATTCTTTGTCACTTAGGCCTGAAGTCTTAGGAAAAGAAAAATAAGAATTATCCCTATCCTGTGCATCCAGAATGATATATACATTTAACTTCTTTATTCTTTCCAGCTTTTCCAAGATAATTTTTTGTCTTCCCCAACCAACTTTGTCACTCTGATCTTGATTATTGTAATATACTTCTCATGTCCTCTCCTGATCAACATCCTTCTTCAGCTCATATAACAAACACTCAGTAAATTCAGGGGTTTTTTGTGTATTGTTTAATTCTCATCCCAACACTATCTGTTTCATTCCATCATTTTTGAGCCTCTTCTTATCCTTTTCAAAATCCTCCATAATTTTGCCTCTTCCTCTCTTTCTTCACAAAGCTCCTATTCCCTCTTTTTATGTCAGTGATCCCTTTCTCATATTTAAGCCTTCTTGTGTCCCCTAGATAGTTTAGGCAGACTCACAACTGCTGCTTTCCTTTCTGGGAATCTGATAGGCTTATGCCCAGATAGTGAATTTATCAGTTGTTTATAAATATATATGTGGTCCTTGACTCCAGGCTTCTTGTTCTCAGTTTGGCATCTGCTAAGATTTGTCAGCCTCAAATATCTGCTTTTGCAAAAGCTGAGTGTTCATTTAACACCCTAAAATGAGACCCAGATGTTTATTTACCTGCCCATCCAATTCAATGAGAGCACACATGACCAGAGCTCCATGGATTCCACAATTCCATGTGTGCAATATCTTTTGAGAGTCCACCTGCTTTTTTGGGTTGTTATAAGTGGCCTGAGCTCTGCTGGCAGTCAATTTTTAGTGATAGCTGGCTCTTTGGGAAATCTGACCTTTAGCGGTCACTATTATAGATAAAAATTTTGATTTTAGTTCTTAAATCACCTATGCTGATTTATGCCTAAATAGCAGTAACTCCCTGCTTAGCTGTCTCTCTTTCATGATACTTTGACAGGATAGGATTTGCAAAAACAGTTCAGGGTTGAGTTCTTCCCTACTGCAAGCCAATTTCTGAGTGTCAGCACTACATCCTCACACATGTATAAGTACAGGCATTTAAGATCCACATATTTCAGTAACTGATAGCTAAAATAAATGGAGTTTGTGACTTGTCGATTCCCCTCCAAGATGTTTATAGATAAAAAGGCATAAACCCTTATATTAAATTCAAGCAACTTTCTAAAAGGACACTTCAATACAGGTATGTGTGGATATGTAATGTTCTCCTTTTAAAAAATAAAATAAATTTTAAAAAAACAGTGCAAAACAATGTTACATTGTCTCCAAACTAGAGAGATCACTGTTTTCTCCTTTCATGGTGGTCCCTGCATAAGAAACCTAGTTTTTTTCCCCTGTTTAAGTTCAAAGTCAAGTTCATACATTAACACACTTATATGTCTCTTAATAAGTATTACTGCCTTTAGTGTCAGGCACTGGATTTTCAGTCTGACTGGTTCTCCCTACTCAAAGAGGGCCTGATGTTCACTTTAGAAACTTTCTGTCTCCGTTAATGTAAAGAGAAAGTGGTGTGCTATGTCTGGAGAAGGAATGGCACTTCCTATGCTACAGTGCTGGTGTGAATGTGGTGTCCTATCCTGTTTCCTCTTGTGACATCACCTGAGCCAAGTGCCTGAGGGTCAGGGAGCTGCAGCTAGGTCTGTGTGATGTAAGTCTGTCTAAATACAGGCGTAATAATACACGATAAAGTATTCTTGACTGCACAGCTTGAATATATTGCCTGTATGCTGTCACTAGAACCATTTCAGTCTCCTCCCCTCAGTGTTTACTAGTGCTGCATCATTTCCCTCTCGTGTCTTAGCTGAGGAGTATAGTTGCAAAAAGACCAGGATGCCTGCTTTTACATAATTGCTCAGTCTCATTGGGATCAGCCAGGCAGCTCATCTGCATACAGTTAAATACATGCATGTGCCTGGGGTCTGTCTTCCTGAGCTTTCCAGGCTTGGGGCATTCTCTGCCTCCAAATCTCCATCCACCTTTAATGAGCTGTATAAATAAATACAAAGTACTCCTGTTAGTTCCATAGCCACAAAAATATGTTTTATTAGCTGAGAGGTATCCATTAATAGAAAAGATCAGACCCATGCAATGTTTTAGGCAGCAGTGGGAGGACAGGACAAGTAGCTGCTTCCAAGTGGTTGGTGGTGAGGCTGTGGTGAGGCCCCAGCAGGACAGATTTATAGGTTAACTCTGATAAATGATCTTTGGCTTCACGGACTAAAGCAAGGTCACCCTTCTCAGGGCACTGCCTGCATGCTGCAACCTTGTAGCAAAGTCTTGTTGAAGTACTGAGCAAACAGACCAGTTCTTATTTACATCAGAATGAAATTAAAAGTTCTCAAACGCAAGATGTTAAAATATCAGACAGGAGGGTGGAGATTCATAGAGCAGTATTAATGTTTATATACCAGCACTTAGTTCTGTCTTTGTTTTGTTTGTTTTCTAAAGGTAATAGGTCCAAAAAGAGCTGGATAAGGGAAAACAAGGAAGACTTTGTTTACTTCCCTAATGGGTGCACCCACTTGACAAATTTGAAATTCAGAGTTTGTTTTTTTTCTTTTTCTTTAGAATATCTTTTGCACGGGTTTATTTGGAGAGAAGCAATTCAGGTTGTCGAGGGTGGGATGAGGAAAAGCACAGAGCTTTGACTGCATTGTATGCCAAAGGTTTATTTCAGCTGTTTCTATATTGGGGGCTGGGGGGTTATTCCCTGCTTTTTTTTTTTGCTTATGGCCAGCCAGTGAGGAAATAAATATGTGAAGAAAGAATACTATGGAATGTTAACTCCACTGCTATATTTTCTTCCTTTTATCATGCCCCAAGATTCACTGAAGTTGATATAAATTCACCATGCCTTATTTTAAAAAGCATAACAGAAAGGCATTCTTCCTTTAAGAGTCAGACTGTAAAAGGTGATTTTCTTTCACTCAGTTTGGTTTAAGCCTGTAAAAAGCATTAAGTGAAAAATCTGATATATTTGTTAGGGCATTTATTGCATTACTAACTTATATTTTCAATTCTCAGTGAAAGGTTTATAGAGAACATAAACCTTGAAGAGTTTTGTTCAGGATTAAAGTTATATTTTCTCCATTTTCTGGTGAAATAATAGCTCATAAAATGATTGGGGTGTTAGTAATTATTTTTAGCTCCGTTTATTTTCCAAGGTTATTCTGTTTAACGTGCTGAGGTGCACACAGCCAGCCTTTAAAAAACATTCACCTTGATCAGAAGATTCATGCCCTTCAAAGAATTTCAGAATAATCAAAAGCTTCTGACTAGATGTCACCACTGTATTGTTTTTCTTCATTAATTGCACTTACAGCAAACAAAGATCTTCCAGTAAACTGTAAATCTGGCATACTCAGTAGTGGTCTGTCATGGTGTAAGTAATGCACTATGTCTTCTATAGTTAGTATCTTTAATACTGGGCTAATTGGGATGCTGAAAGAATTAAAATAGTTGATTGGTGGTGGCATGTAAAATCAAAAAGAAGTAATTGCTAAATTCTTTCTGGGACAAAATAGTAAGGCATGTTCCAATTAAAATTTTTTAGGAAATACTTTTTCTGGGAAATACTTCTATCTAAGAGAAACTGCTGAAAACTGAGTAACATAATGTGAATTACTTAAGGTAGTCTTCTTTTAGTTTAATGACTTAGTTCTGACTTTAAACCCTGTACCCAGTAGTCATGCTGCCTGGAATATCACAATCTCAGAATTCCTAGGAATTAAGGAAGTTATGTGATCATATCACAGAAAACCACACTCTCAAGAGCTTAGGGTGTGTTATCACTGGACATACATTGTATGTTTGCTGTTTAAATAAGCTTTTCTTCACTTTAGTGTCTACCATGTAGACTCCATACTTCTTGCTTCATTTGATGCTCCAGCATATGTTACTCTGGCAAAAAGATGCCAAGCATCAAGTATAAACCTTACTCAGTGTGAGAATTGGAAGGAACAAATAGGAAAAATATCTGCAATATTGTCAATGAACAGTATAAGCAATCTTCCTGCCCAAAGCTCACAATAGTTGGTGCTGGGTTTCTTTGGAAGATTTCATAGCTCAGCATATTTATTCTGAGGCATCAGAGCAAGAGCTAGCCTGGGTGCATGTCGGGATATAGAAGGACAAAACTCAGGATACTTTCAGGTCTGTTGAATATTGGCTGATTCTCCTTCAGCCTTTAAACATCAAATCAACCAAATTCAGTTGTTAAAAGTGGTGTGTTCTGTAATGGTGTTAATGTGCTGCTTCCTCCATGAAACAGACCTTCCAAGCTGGAAATCACAAGCATCATTGTGCTGAAGAAATACAGTAATACATCTGAAACAGACACTAAAAGACATCAAATCTAGTGCAAAAGAGTCAGGGAGAAATAGACTCATATCTAAGTTTTTGCCTTGAGTTGCATTCGGTGATGACACATACAAATGATCAAGTTGTAATTGAGCATAATGGCTATTGTCAAAAGTGAATTGCCTTGAGAGGTTGAGTCACTTCATTGTCTAGCTTAGGTGTGACCAAACTCAGTGTCGAAGCTTAATGTGACTCATGAACAGTTTAAGCATCTTAATTCTCTGTTCTGAGAAGTTCAGGAGCTGCAACTGTAATTTTGGTTTACATACTGGGTCAGTAGATTCTTTAAAAAAATTTACCAAGTATATATGATTATATACCTAGGGCTAAATCTATATAGTTAAAATAGAAAACCTAGTTGTCTATATTGCTAGAACCTTCATTTGTTACGTGCACCTTTTTTCATGAAACGCTATTCATCTTGGCTGCTTTCCAACTCACGGCATCTGTGCAACTGTCAAGTGAGAATTAGTTCAGACGGGCCAGGGTTCTTATTGCCTTCCTGGAATGCACCGAGTGAACTTACCTCCATGGCTTTCCAAATGGGGCTCTGACCCCTGCTACATCGACATTAACAGCAGTGCCAAGGAATCAAACATTGACACTGCTGCTTTTATCTCTGTTCCACATCAGTGAATACTTACCATTGGTTGTCATGGCTTTTATTGTAATAATAAATATTTTTACCACCTTTTCATTACTTTGGTGGATAAGACTGCTCATGCTGTTATATCGTAATATAGATAAAGGGGATCAAACTAATTTTTAAATTTCCAAAGAGATCCTTTCATACACCACCGCGGAAGTCATGATGATCTGGAGACTGTGGAGTGCAGTGCTGTGCAGGAGCACAGAACAAGGACAGACACTGGGAGCAGTATAGCCACGTTAGTGCAGATTTTGTCCCAGCCTAGCTCATCCAAGAGCGGGATGTTGTGCTAATGTGGCAATCTTGCTTCTATTCAGGTGCTGAGCTAGAAGAGTACAATTAAAGTGATGGCCTAGGGAGCCTGGAGGCTGGATTTTCCCACCCTGCATGTGTAGAGGGCTCAGTGTTTCTGAATCTAAACTGTTGCCAGCATCTCAATTTGGGAAGAGCAATAGGGGCATCAGGTGTTTGGAGACATGCCTTTTCTAAGGAATATGCACAACCCGGGACTGCTGTTGGCAGCCTCATGCAAGTGTGGAGTACAATCCCAAGAGTGACATGTCACAGTGGCTCTGTTTGATTGTATTATTTACTGTATAGTTTGGCTTCAAGTACCTCTATATTGTGCTGTAGAGCAAATTCTGTATTTTGTGATTGATCAGCAACAAGTAAAACACTGCTTCAGTGAGCCTTCAAATGGTTTTGTCTTTCTTTGTTCATCAATTTTAGTCCTCAATACCCTTTGTGTAAAACACTGAAAAAATGGTAACATCTTTGCTCTGTTAGATTCTCATCTTGAGGTACTGCTTTATGCCTTCATCTGTATCAAAAGTTAAAAGCCTAGCATCAAAACTCGCGTTCAGTTGTTGTGGTGGTTTCTTGATGGCTAAATAAACTCTACAAAAGCTCCGTGGAGGCACACCAGGCACGTTAGGGAAGCGGCTCCTGCATGCTGGAGCTGGCGCGTCAGCTCTTTGAAGACGGTGGGTGTTCTCGGCATGGCGGTAACAACAGAAAAGGCTGTTGGAGTCCATAAAAAGGAAATGCTACTCAGGTAGGCCCTGCTCTGATTCGAACTTCACGTAGCTGCTGCTGCTGCTAGGATCACGTGTATGTTCAGAGGTATAAACTATCAAGGCACATGAGGGCATTTCTGTATCAGCTGGTTAGAAGACAGTGAATGAATGAATGAATATCAACTACGATGCATGGTGTTGTACAGTTTTGTACAGAACTCAGGAGAAGCTAAAGCCTTGGACGAGGGGGAAAGACTGCTGTCCTCAAGCAGACTTGGGTGAGAATGGGGAGTACCACCATTGTGGCAGCACTCTGGGAGGTGAGGTAGCGCAGGGACCGTACAGGAGCCCTGTTTGTGGGGACCAGAGCATCCTCTGTAAAATAAGCTGCCAGGGCTGCCGCATGGCCTGCCTCTTTTACACCAATTTGTTAGTTCTCTTCATACCATTAAACTTTAAACTCTGCTAAATGGTTTGATTGTTCAGGTTAACTGTGGTTTTGTCTTTCAGCACTTCAGATTGCAGGAGCTTGCTTAGAATAAAGGAACAGCTGAGATTTCCGAAGGGAATTAGGTGCCTCACTCCTCTAGGCCATGCTATAAATGCCAGTTGAGAAATGAATTAATGATACACTATGAGAATCATATCGTCACATGGAAAATGTGCACTGTAAACGATTTTTGCTTTGGGAAGTACTTACCTCATGCTGCTAGGAGCATATAGACAGCATATTATCTCCATTTGTTTTAATGCCCATTTGTCTTAATTATTAATGTGAATTTGAACTGCCTTCTTCATTGCATTTAAAAGCAAATCACCCCAAGTTCAGAAGTTCACTGCACATGCCCCAAACTTTTTTTTCCTTAAGAGCTTAAACCAAACTTCAGTGATCTTAGTCATGTTCTGCTTGACCAAATACTGACCTTGCTCTGCAGTAGAAAGACATTTAAGCCTGTTTTCTGAAATTAAATCAAATTCTTGTAATCCAATGAGATTTACAACTGCTCAAGTCTAGTCAAATTCATATATGTTTCAAGTGAGACAGGTTCATATGGTGTTTGTTTTTCTTGAGCTAATGCTGTATATGGCATTTGGGATTAAATTGAAAATCAACGTATTTCACAAATGTCATCAGAGTAGGTGTGTAAAAATATTCTCAGTATTTCTCAAAACAATATCTACATATTATTTAATGCTCATTGCCAAAGGTTTCTCTGTATTCTGCTGTACACCACATTTTCTGAAAGTATGTATGCTGTCATGGCTAGTAACTATTCCTCAGTGATTAGTGTGACAGTAAGTGAAGCATGAATATTGAGACTTGCCATATCACGCATGCCAAGTTCCTATATGGCCCAACTGCTGTGAGACAAAACATGCTATTATGTTTTAGACACAAAGCCATATTGTGTGAAATTCCATCCTGTCTCGTACTGAAAGAGGTGTATTTAAAAATGAAATCTTTTTTTTCTTCAGTTCTTTTTGTTAACTTCTCTATTAGGTATTTAACTACTGAACCCCATCAGAAAATTTAGCCTTTGTCTCTATTGCGGAATCAGGTTTCAAACTTATATCAGACAAATTGTTAATGTTTTAAGGAGGATATTTTAAAGGGAATATTGGCAAAAAAAAAAAAAAAAAAGGAGAGAAACAAAGCAATCACTCCAATGTTCCGACCATGGAGGTTATGCACTAAATGGGGTTTTCCAAACAATTCTGATATAGCAGATGTAATTTTATTACATGATCATACAGTACATTTTTCATAAGTAAAGAATAGCTTGTCTTTAAACAAAGCAGCAAAACTAGTCATGCATTCCACTAAGGCATCAGTTTTTAATATGGACAACCTTAGGAGCCCCCATGCATGTGCTTTTTGCAGTGCCCATTCATTTCCAGAAGTGACCTTTGCAGAAGACATGAGTTTTGGAGAAGAATTTTTTCATTGCTGTGCAAAGCACCGTAAACAAAATTAGAATTTTAATGGAGAACTTTAAAGATACAGCTGAGGTGGTGATTTGATCCATGAGTTACTGGGATGATCTTCTTTGGCCTGTATTACACAAGAGGTGACACTTGATCTTTATGGTCCCTTCTGAGTTTAAAATCTATAAATGCTTGGAAACATTATACTAATAATGTACCAACTGGAATCTTCAAAGCACTAACAACTAACATCAACCCCACACCCCCAGCACTACTTGAAATGTGATCAGGGCAGATAGATCTATTAATTATAGCAGATTGAACTATTTTTGCAGACTCTGCAATGAATTTAGTCTTCTTTCCACTTATTAATTATAAAACTGGTTCTAATTATGACTGATTTATTCATAATTATTTAATTAGCTGATGTGATTATTTTGCAGCCCTAGATATTTTTGTTGGATTTATATTGTATTAATGTATAATCTGCTGATTATTTGATGTTTATCTTTGGTTTCTCAACTGATTTCAGTAAACATGTATCTTTTTTGTGTCTAAACTGGGAAGGTGACTTTGGCTTTCTAAACTGTTCCTATTCAAAACACTTTCAATTTGCATTAGTTTTTCTGAATTTCTTGCAAAAAGATCTTAGCAGTATGCCAGGTACACTCGTGACCATTAATTCAGTCAAAATGTCAGTATCACTCTGTGCGAGGAACTACAGATGTCATCCATAATTTCACCTGCAAGTCAGAATTTGTTAGTGTTTGAATGTTATTTTCTTTTGCTTTGCTTTGCCTTACCTAATTAGCATCTCCACTATGTGTATGGATCAGCTAAGGAATGGTGTAATTCTTATATTGGAGGGTAATATTTCACTACTTAAGTGACGGCATTTTTCTGAAGTAACAGTAGTTCTCATTCAAGACGGAGCAGAATTACCATAGTTCCTAAAAAGCTTGCAGCTACCTCTGTGGGGAAAAATTACGTTGGTGAGATGGTTTGTCAGAATCTCTGAACGATTAATTGGTGTGGGGGGATTAGGACTTAGGCCTCACAGACTCAATATAATCACCATTCCATGGAAATTTTGGATGTGTAGAAGAATTAATACCAATTCTCCTTGAATATTTACCCCTCCTTTTCCTTTTCTTTATTAATAATAACCTTTTGTCTTGATATTTTGCTGTGTTCTGTAATGAAATGATCCATAATTTTCACAAAAGTTTACTGAACATTTTCAACAAGTTCATCATCATTAAATAGTCTGGAATTATTCTAATTTATGATGTAATTTATAAACAACGAGACTTTAATTCAAGATGTTTTTCTTTTCTCACAAACTGAAAATGAAAACAGAAAAAAAATATACCCATCAGAAATACTAGAGTTCAGCATCTGTTTAACCTGAAACAGCAATTCTGAAATCTAATCCTGGAAATTCAATAAGATTATGAGTGATGAGATACAATGTCTTAAAGTGGTCAGCACTCCAAAGCAATTCATCCCTGGTAATTTCTGGACATATATCCTGCCAGTTCTCAAGAAGAGATCAGATAGGCACAGTATTCAAATTTCCATCTAGCATACAGTTGCTAGAAATTAAAAAGACAGCCAGTGGCATATTTTTTGAATGATTGCAAATATCAGCATATCATACATATGCCAATACATAATTTAGGATAGATGCCTTTGACTTTTAATCTTTTAAATTTAAAATTAATATTTTAATTTTTTTTTTTTTCATTTTTCACACTGACTATAGTATGGACAGGGACAAAACGTTGTCTATGACATTTGTGACTTAAAAGTTCTTACTGTAGTAACTTTTTTTTTTTTAATTTAGTGTTTTCAGTGTTGTCTGTTCTTTGTTGAAGAGACAGTTTTCACCTGTGGCTATACTGATTCATATAAATTATGCCATGTCAGCCCAATAAAAGAGTAATGCTGTTTAATCTGTCTTCTTGAATTTTTTTCTGGAAAGCCAACTTGAGCTGAAAATGAATATTTTCACGAAACATGCTGTAGAATTATCGACTGTAGGGGATAACATAATCTTTTTCAAGTGCTGTGTTATTTTGGACTGCAATCTGCTATCTACTGGTTTTGGGAAACCAGTGCATTGAAAACACCTTTTATAGACTTTGGCATTTACCCAATGAGAGATCTTTACTGAGCAAAGGCATGGTTGAATTTATGAAGTTTCCTAGTAATAATAGCCACATGATGTCGACAAGATTCAGCATGTATTTTTTTGACTGCATATTACAAAAAATTTGGTGGCTTTGGAAATTTAGGAGGCAGCTGTAGGTTACTAGACCCAGGCCACATCTTGCTGATTACCATTTTACTCTCTCCACTTCAAGTCTATTACTTTTAGATTATATTTTCTTATCATATTGCCAAGGATTTAGCTCCCAGTGAAACAGTAAGTTTTCTCAGGTTTCTGTAGGAAGCTTAGAAAAGATAACTCAGTTAAATTTAATGTTTGCATTGCATTAACACTTAACAAAGAGTCAACTCCCTGCCATGTGAATATATGAACATGTAAGAAGTCAGTACGTCCTGAAAGACAAATGTCTTTGTGAAACATGATGCATGTGTAGCATGTTAAGCATCACTGGATTTTAAAATTTGATACTTCTCAAAGTTGTGTGAATGTTGCTGTTATTGTAAGCTTGGATTTCATGTGTTTGGATGGTAATAAGCGTTTGTTTCCAGCACTGTAAATTTTCAGTTTGTCAGTATGCTCAATAAAATGTAAATGGAAGGATCAAAACAGTTGCTTTCAAGATGCTGTCGCCCATGATGCTTTAGCATACTAGGCAGGACATATGTGATATGGTATATTATATGCTCTGTAATTGTAAAATTTGTATGAATTTTGAGCTGTCAGTACAGAAACAATTCATCAACTCCCTAACCTGAGGAACAACTTTCCTGGTAGCACTCCTGGCTATTAAGACTTGGTGTTTCAACTGTGCTGGAGATGGAGTTAAACAGAACTGTAAACAGAATAGTGATACTGTTTTTCAGAAAAAACCTTGTTTGTGTTTCAGGCTGAGCTGTGTGAACCATGCAGAAGATCTAGCCTCCAAACTACTCCAGTGTTTCCCAAAGAACAGATTGTCAGCACAGGCAGCTCTGAGCCATGAGTACTTCAGTGACCTGCCCCCACGGCTATGGGAGTTAACTGATAGTGAGTATAACCACCTCCAAATCGATTAGAAACAAAGATTCTAGTTCAGACAGATGCGTGTGTGTGCTAACCCTCACATACAGACAGCTTCATGGACACACACAGCCACACACAAAATACGTGACTGCAATTGTGTAGATTGAAATTACATAGTTAGCTTGACACAGGACAAAATGGATTCTTTTTTTTTTTGCTATCTCTGCTCTGCAGTCCGCAGCCTGCTATCTTTGTATTTGATTATGTGTGGAGCCAATAGAATTCTCTGAATTGTCATAAAGCAAAAGGAAAAATGCAATTTACATATTTAGTGCTTTTCACTTTGTAACATACAGTACTCCTTAACTAGCTGCAGCACACAGGATAAAAATCCAGCTGTGTTTGATTCACAGAATCTCTATGTGTTATAACAGTAACCTTTAAGAAAGGACTCGGCATTCAGAAGTCTGAGAAACACAAAGTATACAATCAGTTAATTTGCTGAATTAGACTGTGTACAAAGAGCATGGCAGATGATATTCTTAACTAAGAATGCTTTCACTATTTACATACATCCTTTTGCTTCTTTTATTAAACAGAATGCATTCCAGTTGACTTGGCAGAAATGTTCCTAGCATCACGCATGCTGTCAATTATCTTTTTAGTAATTTTAAATCATTTATATTGTATGTCTGCGTGTTGTTTTTCAGTGTTAAAAGCACACAACTATTTATTCTGGGGAAAAAATAGTATCATGAATGATATTTTTTATTCAGAGAAGGTTCTGTCCTTAAAAAAAGGTTTCACAAGGGAATAACAGTCAGCATTTTGCTTTAACTCAATACGGTGAAGAGACGCATGCTTGCATTATAGCACTGTATGTTCTTTTCTGTTTTCAAACATGCATCCATTAGAAGAAGATCTAAATCCAGTACCTCAAGGCAGAAAGTTCAGAGATGCAACAATGGAACATGTGTGTATAACTATGACTGATTTAAAAGTTTGCATCTAAAAACTAAGCTCTCTCTCTAAATATTCATCCACAATAGAATCTGTTTCCAGCAGTGTCGGTACAAGAACTTTTTTTTATTTATTCTATTCTTCCAAGTTGGAAGAGACCTTCAAGATCATCGAGTCCAACCTCTGTCCCAACACCTCAACTAAACTAAACCATGGCACTGAGTGCCACATCCAATCTCTTTTTAAATACATCCAGGGATGGTGATTCCACCACCTCCCTGGGTAGACCATTCCAATATTTTATCACCCTTTCTGTAAAAAATTTTCTCCTAATATCCAACCTATATTTCCCTTGGTGCAACTTAAGACTGTGTCCTCTTGTTCTATCAGTTGTTGCCCAGAAAAAGAGACCAACCCCCACCTCACTACAACCAACTTTTGTCTTCCTAAAGTTTATCTTTTCCGTCCTCAACAGCTGTAGTAGTCACATTTTGGTTCTGTGGCTTGGCTATCCACGTACCCTACCCAAAGCTCTGCTTTGAAGAGCCACTCTCCCATTTGTAGAACATGAACATTAAAATCAAAATAGCACCAATAATTTCTGTCCATCACTGTCATAGATTTTGTTCTTGCTCTGCAAAAAGATTCCCAGTTTCCTCCTCTGCCATGGTGACCCACTACTCAGTTTGCTGACTGTGGTACTTGATAAGCAGTAAATTTAAATGTTTAGTGTAAATTAAGGCTGCTGTTGAAAGTCTGCCTTTGCAGAAACTGATGCAAAGAGATTCTTTTCTTCAGGACTAATGAAACATCAAGAATGCCAGTTCATTTATCCTATTTCCACTAAATGGAAAACAAAAATCACTCTACGGTGGTGACATCTCAATCCTTCTGACTGTGTGATTTAGTCTAGCCAGGATTTTGAATTCTGAATTCTGCAGTAGTACTTCTCTGTTAATATGGACTTATTACCCACTTGCCACTTAGTTTATCAGTCAGTGGTTAAATCCAGTTCTATCAGTGAAGTAAATGCCTACACATTATCACTCTGCAGCAGGCTGCCAACAGAGACAGTCTTGTCCTAGTCATTAACAAGCACAATGTATGCAGAACACCAGAGGGGAATTAAAACCACAAAAAATACCTCAGGGTGGTATTTTTAATATGAGAATTTAATTTGTAATTTCACAGATTAAGAATTTTGGCTGCATTAATCCTTTTATCAGCTCACAGCAGGTTATTTGCAGAAGCATAACCATAAGGCGATATTCATTGGCAGAAACACGTCTTTGCATAACGTTAAACATCAGGAGCAGTGAAACCTTTTGAAGGGGGGAGAATAAAGATGAAAAATCATTATATTTTAAAGCAAGGTTCTTCTAAATGCCTCCAGTAAAATTTTGAGTTACAGAAAGACTATTTCTGTGTCTAGTAGATAATCATTATGAAGCATAAATCCAGATGCAAGAAAGGACAATCCCAGTATCAAATACTACAGTCATTTCTATTTAGTATGACTTGGATATACTTGTAAACATATTTACAAAACAAAGAAGTCATATACTTGGGAGAGTTGGGAAAATGTTTACAGTGTAGTGAAATTACCAGTTTTTCTGATTCTAGTTCTCTGTACTAATATTTTACATCAAGAAACACTATTGATAGTAAATTAAATATAGTTATAAACATATTGACTCTTTATGTACAAACAAAATTACTGCTTTCTAATTCGGACACCACTGTGATTTTGCAAATCTCTGCAGAGAATAGTATTCATCATGGAATATATTTTGTCCGATTTGGTCCTAATGCTGAATTGTAAATTTGGGGATTTAGCACTAAAAACGAGGGAAAGACTCATATGTGAGTAGAAAGGCAAATGGGATGAATCAGTCAAACAATTTTCCATCAGAAAATTGTTTCCTTGGAATTACAGTATTTCACAAAAGTATGGTGACTCTGCTTACACTGAAAAAGTGAAAATGAAGTTTTTGTCTTTCTATTCTGGTTTTGACTTTTAGTATTATGTATTTGTATTCTGTGTAATATTTTATAGTATAATTTTTTAATGGGGTTTATTTTAAAAATGTGTGCGAAGTTAGTTTATGTGAGAAGCACAGTTTTGCTTTTTTTACTTGGTTTAGTTTCAAGTCAAGGCATAATTTCAGTTGGGTTGGAAGTTCAATTTCCAGATAGCACGGTCTAAAAAGTAGCCGCTTTCAGTTTTTGCAAATAGTACATTAAAAAGGTAAGAGAAGTGCAGTTCTGCTAAAAAACACCTTGTCTAAGAATACAATGCAATGTATGGTGCAGCATAGCTTTCATTCATCTCAAAACTGAGCAGTAATCTATAGAATAATCCTTTTTACCAAATATGCGTACTTGTTATTTTCTATTAAAAAAAAAAGATCAGTCCTCCCACTTTTCTACTTTTATATTTGAGCACTCATATTCACTTATTTGCATAGAACATCTGCCATTCACAATGTGTGTTACTGAGGATGGCAGAATAAGAAATCCAAGTTGAGACGTCAAACTACGGTGGGAAGGTCTGTGCATACAGCAATAGCCAGGTCTTTTAAAGACATATAGATGAAAAAGTAGTTCCAAAAACTTATAGGTATGCCAGTTGTTAGTGCAAAAAAGAAAACTCTTATGGCCTTGATTAGTTCTTTAGTATTTCCTTATGGAATCATGCAGTGGCAGCTCTCTTGAGGATATTGTTATATGGAGGTTTGTTTTCAGGAGGTATTAAAAGTCATTGATTTTCCCCCATCAGATTGAGGCATCCTAAGTAAAAATGAGTTTTCATATTATAAATATGTTAATGCTTAACCATTTGCAGTTTGATTCCTGTGATTATTATCATCATGTCTCCTAATAATTAGTTGCCTGGTGTGACATTGAAGTCGTCAAGATTTTCTAGCTCATACAAAAGGGGATTGCTTCACGTAAAAGATTTTTGAGTTGTTGGGATATTTTTAACAATCCTAGTTGTCTTTAGCAATTCAAAAAAGAAAGTCAAACAAGGTAGTTCAGTTCTGCTGATATCAAGATTCTGAAGATGCAATATGTGATATCAAATTATTGAAAAACCTTGCATGTTTTACCTTCTTATTTTTAATTTCTCTCAGCAGAAATTTGAAATTGGAAGCTATTGATTGTATGGTGGTGTAGAGGACAAATAAACACACACAATCTGGAAACAGGGTTTTTTGAAGATGCATGAAGCTAAGAATGTTTGCATCATACAACTTCCATCATAATGCACTCAGCTTCTTTCCATTCAGAATTTGTACAGTGCTTACTTGCAGAAATAGGTGGTATACGTTTTTACTATGTTGTGTTTGCCATATATATTAAATAATTATTTTTAAATTACTGCTTTTACTGCAAAAAGAAATCAAAGTTTCTGAACTGACACTCTTTTTTACAGTGTCTTCTATTTTTACTGTACCGAATGTAAGATTACAGCCAGAAACCGGAGAAAGCATGAGAGCCTTTGGAAAAAACAATAGTTATGGCAAAGGTGTATCAAACAGCAAACACTGAAGAATACCTATGTTCACAACTGATAATGCAGGTAAGACATGATTATTGGAAAGGATATCTTTGAAAATGCTCTTTAGTTGTCTTTAGAGAAACAAATATGAAATTCAACTGCACGTCCATATGCAGGCTGATACTCTGCTTTCGCAGTTTTACAGTCCATATGAAGAGTGTGAGTTTGGAGCAGGAATGAGTGTCACTGGCAGGTTGAAAATATTGCAGTAGTTGGTGCTAGTATATTAAACAATAGTTTGCCTTTAATTTGAACTGATACTCTTTTTTCCCTTGGTAAAATAGGCAGAGAGAAAATACCTCTTGCCAGTTCTGTTGTTAAACTTTGGGGCAAGGACGAGAAATTCTATGATTCTATGATTTAGGGTCCCTCACAACCCTAACCATTCTATGATTCAGTTATTTAGAAGGTTGGTAGTATCGAGAGCCGAAGGATGTTCTCGACAGAGAAAGAGGTGCTGTCATGTCAGTGATTATGATCTGTATCACTGGATCAACTAATACTGGTTTTGTTTAACCACAGTTGTTCAGCAGTGAATTAGTGTGCAATATGACTTCTGCTAGTCTATGAGCAGAGCAGAATTTGGGAAGGCCAGATGAATAGAGAGGCCACTTACCAAATTATGCAAGGGAACATGGAGTTATATTATGGCATTAATTGTCTTCTGCCCATATGCACCACCCCAGTGTTTGTTCAGTGGGATTTAAGATTTGGCAGACTCTTCCAGATTAGCAATATTTCCTTATATAGCTGCTTTGCTTATTATGCTTCTCTAAATGGTTTCATACCACAGTGTTTCACAAAATACCTAAAGAGCAGATTCTTTTCATTCAAAAAAACAAGGCCTGCCTTTTTTTTTGCTTGTTTGTTTTTAAAGACAGTTGCTTTTGCATGTTGAGTCCATTATGATGGTTTGTTACAGAAGTTCTAGGAGCTGAGATAAATGCACATATTGCTCATAAACCTATTTTAAGATATAGTCTCATATAAATGTAGTTGATATTCACGTGATGTCTATATTTAGCTAAGTCTGCTTTTTACAATTCAGATATAACTTTCTCTAATGAATTACATTTGGGTTTACAATTGTATGCCTGTGTACAAGTGGGTTTTTTAACCCTGTAATGTTATGGAGTCTTTGCCTGACAGGCAGTAACTACTGAAAAACTGGAATGAATAGATTTTGGTGCTGACAGCCTGCCCCAGTTTTTGCACAAGCTCTTCGCCAACAAACCATTTAAGATTCTCTAATGTCAGAAATTAGGCTGCCTCAGAGCAGTCTGTTTACATCTTTATTGACAAGCTAATCCCTACTTTTTCCTGGCGCTGTGTCCCTGCAGACATCTCTTCAACCTTGTCTGTTCTAACGTGACATATCATCCATCTAAAGTATATTTAGAATGTGCCCATCTGTGCTAAAGACCTTTTGTGTAGAAGCTTATGTACAGAATCTCAATTCTCATGTACAGAATCTCCTTTCTGTTGCTTCCAAATAAATGCAATTTTTCATTTATAAAATATGCAATGGAAGGTTTTTGCAAATGAGCATGTAAAATAGTAGAAAAGAGAACCATTGGATCATTCTTACTGAATATCTATTTGAGCAGGTACAAATTACTGTTTTAAAATTTTGTATGCAAACAGAGAAAACCAAATGTAGCCTTTACATACATCACTGTACTGTTATGGCTGCTCAACCACAGTTTTAATACAGAATAGCATGTTTCATTGTGAAAGGTCTGAAACCACTTAGCAAATGTGATGGGTACATTATTGATTACAGTTTTCCACTGTGGCTTGGGACTGTGTTCTGTTAGGTGCTTACAGTGCAATAACATACCAGCTCCCTGGTGTAGCATTTGACTTGTGCCAGGAGATGGGGACCAGCAGATAATGGTGGAAAAGTATTAGTACCAAACAGAGGTCCTCTTACTTGTACCACATGGAGAGCTGAGGATTAATGAGCTGAAACTAAAATACATAGGGAAGCAGGAGAACTGTGGACGTGGAAAATGGATTTGAGTGAGGAATTATTAGAATGGGTGGAAACCTTTAAAGGGATGAGACTACCGAGCAAGTAGAGGTGTGAGTCAGTGTGGAAAACAAAAGGAGTTGGGAAAAGAGACTGCAGTTTTGGTAATATGAAAAGAAGGTCTGGTGAATGGCAGGTGGCTGTGATTTTAAGCAGTAGAGTAGTGACTGGCAAGTAGGATGTTCAGTCAGTAAAATGGATGAGTTGTGAGTCAGTTACTCTAGCAGAAGACTAGAGTTGCAGCCAGCAGGAAAGTAGCATTAGGGAAGGGGTATTTATTACAATATATTCTGTCAAAGTCTCCATTCACAAGGCTCAGTGAAGCAAAAAGATGGATGAATAGCAAAAGGAAAGATAGCAGTAGCTCTCCAGGGCCATGAAGTTAACAGGTAAACAAGGCAAGCAGAGTTAGAGGGATAGAGGCAAACAGCACCAGATGCTAAAATGTCTACAAGCATGATCAGATAACATCCCAACAAGTGGGATAAAGGAACATTAGAAGGGGCAAATATTGCAAGGAAATACATCTGACTATAAAAAAAAAAAAACTACCATAGCAAACAAATATTTCTAGCTTGTCTCCTGGACAAGGTAGGTATATATGTGTTTTACTCAACTTTGTGGGTTGACTTTATGCGTATATAGAGGTGGTAAGGAAGTTAGGAAGGGCTGGAATTTTGAGGTATTCCAGTATCCTTCAGGAAGCTGTGAAAGAGAAAAATCTGTAGATAGTTGCTCAGTAAATCCTCTGACACGTGTGTAAAGGAAAGGTTTTATTTTTTATATATTTATATACATTTATACATTGTAAAGGAATTTATTAGAGAAACCTACAAAGAAACACCAAAAAGGAACCACTTTCAACCACCTCCAGAACCTGGTGCTGAAGAAAATTAATTCCTTCCTTCCTTCCTTCCTTCCTTCCTTCCTTCCTTCCTTCCTTCCTTCCTTCCTTCCTTCCTTCCTTCCTTCCTTCCTTCCTTCCTTCCTTCCTTCCTTCCTTCCTGCCTGCCTTCCTGCCTTCATTCCTTCCTTCCTTCATTCCTTCTTCATTCCCTCATTCCCTCATTCCCTCATTGCCCTGTTTTGGGGGTAAAATAGGAAATGAAATTGAGAGACCCAGTAAAGATGCTGTGCCAAATCTTTCTGTGATAAGAAATTATCACCTCCTGCTGTTTTCTCTCACACTTGCCAGATGTTACTGCCCTGATAGTGCACTTACTGAATTAAATCCACTTTTCTTTAGGGTTTGGAAAGCAAAAAGATTAGGGGAAGAATGGCTGAGACGTCATCTGCTACCTTTGGAAGCAGCAGTCTCTGGCAGATTGGTGAAGGAGAGGGACTAAAGGCAGTAAATTTGTAATTGGCTCCATCATCATTTATTAGACCTTGTCTTAAGCCATCAGAAATTGGGGGATCTCTGAGAATTTCTGCTGTCTTTAAAATACTGTAGTGCTTCAGCTCCCTGTCTGCAACTCACAAATTAACGTAACACTTGAAAAAGCAGTAGCCTAGGATGTTTCTGAAAACTTAGATAACGTCTGTCAGACTTGGACTACTAATAGGGTCTTTGTGGACCACACTGTGTCATTGTCTTGGGCTCCAAGAGGAGACAACACATTTATTCCAGTGCCCATGGGGAAAAGCCTGACATTTGGAGTTGGCAAGGTCAATGCTGAGGCTGCTCTCTACTGGAGAAGAGTAGCAAATATGTGGTAATGAGCACCAGTGCACACAGAAGAATCTGTCAGCAGTGAATTAGATGGGGCCTTTTGACCATACCTAAGCATCTTTAAAGTTTTGTGATAAAGCAAAACATTTTTATTTTGTGCCTGATGGTTTTCATTGACTTTTTTTCTTCTCCATGGGGAGGAAGCATCTCTGTGGAAGCATTCCTCATCTCTACACATCATGTGGAGTTATACTGTATATACTATAGTCATCCATCTTCACAGATCCTGTTTTATTGAGACAAGAAGGGACCCTGAGAAACTCTAGAGCTCTGTTTTCATTTGACTAGTGGAACACATGGCTAAAGCTTGTTCCTCTCTGGAAAAGGATGAGTCAAATAATAATTGAAAAGACAAGGCATTACCTGATATCAGATAGCATATGATGTTTTCTTGTGGTGATTTATAATCCCCAGTTCCCATTGGTGGACCAGAGACACGAGATGTGTTTCTGGCCTATTGTCTGCTTCCTGGAGCCAGCAGGGACAGCTTCATTCAGGATGGTAACACCATATGCTTTTAAAGTATTTAACCTGTATTACCATAATGAGATCCCCTGGCTTTCTAAATCTCTTTGACAATTCACTGAAGCAAAACAAAAAGTGGTCTTTATTTGTATTGCTTCACCACATGCACATGCATCCCAGCAATCCTGAATTTCAATCACAGGACGCTGAATTCTTTCTTCTGTGTTCATTTAAGCCAGCAACTGACACCAGCCCAGCCAATTGAAGGGACGATGGCGTCATTTGGGCCAGCTCAGCTGTGTAAAACAGAATAAAGCTGAAGAGGTGACAGTTACCACTATAATGGCAAAAAGTGCTGGTTATTTGGTTGCTTCTGACTGAGTGTGTTCGGCAGCACAGAATCGTTATGTAAAATTACCTTTTAATCTTTGCTAGCTAGAGAGGTGACTGTTGTTGCATCCCTATCCAAATAGTTTCATTTTTGTTTGTCATCCTCAGTTTTACATTTATAAATTGTTTAAGAGTGTCTCTTCGGCACCGCTGTGTGGGAACATAATTTTTGTCTGCCTTGCCCTAGTCAAGCCACAGGGAAGCTGTCGTCCAGCAGAGTGTGTGTGTCCAGCAGTCAGTATTGAAAAGTCATTTTCACTCACTACTCCCCTGCATTTACTCTGTTCTGGGTATCCCAGTGTTGCTAAAACACTGTGGAAAACCATATACTGTGCATCTAAGTCTTCATCTCTGCAGCTTCCGGGGATAAAACTGTAGTAATTAGAGTGGAGAAAGGTCTGCATAAAAGAGAAATTCTGGACTGAGAGACTGCATATCAGCCAGATTTTTTCACTGTTGATTTAATCAAAAGCTGAAAGTAGCCAGTAGTGCTTTATATGTGTGAAATCTCAAAATTCAGTGTAAAACCAGATTGGGAGAGAAAAGCAGAGCTATAAAGGCACAGTAGTTACCACTTTAATTTTTTAATGCATTTTTTTAATAGATGGATTCAGATATATGTGCATAAACAGTCATTGTGCTGCTGCAGTTGAAAAGATAGAAGCCTAAGCACTGAAGATGGGAGGTTTAAATTTCTCTTGCATCTTTTAGTGCCAGACAGTGTCTATACATGAATGTTGAGGGTCAGTTTAATTATTTAACTAATACTGGATTTGCATAAATTGGCTTTCCTGAAAAGGCTAATAAGATGCAGTTGTGGTGGGCAGCTGAAAGCAATTTGGGTTTGAGTCCAGTAATGATAGTACTAAACAGAGTTGAAATTGTAACATCAATTTTGTAAAATGTTAAATTAGTATTAAGCTGTGAAAGATAACTGCAGAATCCAAGATATTTTTTGGCTCTCTAGTACTTTTAGTGCCATTATTTTCTTATGTTAACAACATAATGGCTTTATGAGACTGTTCCAGCTGTGCTTTACTTAATATTGAAGAATAAGATCACCACACTGCTAGAATATACCCTAAATATAACACACAAGGGAAAAACTCCAGGCATTGGTCTACATTCTCCTTGTGATATCTATTATCTTATTTCTATTAATCTAAAATGAAAGTTATAGACTGAATTTTGCCCTCTATTCAACCATAAAGAAAATCCCCCCCGTATTCTCTGGACTCTGCACAGCAGGTGAAATGGACTGAGCAAATAGCTGTCCAGTGCAAGGCTGTCTTTGTATAAACTGCCTATCTTACCTGAGTGACATGTGGAGACTGAGGATGGAGGAACTGTCCCTCGGGTCCCCAGGTGTGCCCCAGTAAAGGAAACCCACACCCAGTGAAGGAGCTCAGACAATATGTTTATGAAGGCTTACACAATAGGTTTAATGGTGCTTTTGTGTCAGTACTGTAACAGCTCACCTTGTTTGTTGTCGTGTGAAATGCAGTCGCTTGATTGCACTCCGTGTAAGTAGTAGAATGCATGGTCTCTTGACTTTCTTTATAGAAAGAGTTGGTAACCTAACGCACAGAGGTGTGGAAAGTGAAGTGGGAAGGGTGGTCTCGCTAAGGAAACTGAACACCAGTTGTGATCAAAGCCTGTCCAGCCTGCAGACTGAAAGCCCAGGACAGCACCTATGCCTGGAAATAAGTATACTGAAATAAGTAGGCATGATCAGGATCTCTAAAATAATGGGAGTCTCTTTAGGAAAGAAGAAGGAAAGAAAGGAAGCAGAACAGAGAAGGGAGGTCTTCACATTTTACTGTTACATACTCCACTTGGTAGGACAAGTATTGCAAACCTCCATTGCTAGGAGATACTGATTTCTTCCCTGCGGTTATATACTCTATGTCATTCTGTGTGAAACTAGTGGCTACATATTTATTGACAATATTTTTTTTAGACTGTAATGTGTCATGGCCAAATCAGCTGCAGAGCTGGCAGAAGGAAAACAAAGCATTACTACTATTACGGTTAACATTTTTCAGAGGACAATACTGTATTTCCTTGTACTATGGCATAGTATGGAGCCTATTTTCAGTTCATTTCTAATGCATGATAACTTGCCTTCAGCACTGTGAAGATTCATTTTCAAATAATTTTTAGTGAAGAGGTTTGTAATTTTACAGTCATTTATGCTGTAGGAAAGATACTAGAGATATTTGCATGGATGCATGTGCTCAGTTGCAGTGCTGTTTATCTGTCTTTCCAGTTTGTTTGCTCATAAATTTAGGAGACAAAAGGTGGAATCCTCTGTGCCGTACATGTACTATATTGCATTATTAATATTAGGATAGCAAGCAATTCCCACTAGACAGTCTTTGTGGTCTGTTCATGCTTAAGAAGTGTCTAGGCATGAAAGGCCATTTGAGTTCCAGTGGGCTGATAGTCTGGGATGACATTTGAATGCAGCGAGGACAATGTCTAGATGACAATGACTGGGAGGGAGGCAAAAGCGGGTCTCACTCTCCCTATTCTCCCATGGACAGTCACCTCTCCTTTAGGATTATTTCCTCACGTGACTCCTCAGTTAGGCTTTGTCTGAGAGGAATGTGGAACCACTGGAGGGGAGAAGCTGAGGTTTCCAGACAAAGCAGAGGCTTCCAGTGCTGACACACAGCCCATAACCCAGAGAGACAGCAAAGCTAATGAGAGGCATTGCCTCTCAGGCACCATTTGCAGTATTCAGAGTTAACAGAACATTTTACTTTCAGCCAAATTGTAAACAAAAAATGAAATTTAATAATTCCATATGCCAGAATCTTTTCTGTGGAGGACAAGCTTTGTGATGCTATTTTTAGTCTGTAGCTGATATTGCCTGATTCTCCATGAAATAAACAAACCAAACCAACCACTGCAAAATTAGGTCTTAAGGCAACACCCATTAAAGTAAATGTGCACTGAATACCCCTAGTTGTGGGAAGATTTTTGCCTAAAAATGTAGCAATAGTTTACAACTCAGTTAATAAATTACATTAACTTATTCTGCCCCATAAGTGGGATGAGGATGGATGGGTTTCCCACATCCTCCTAGTATTAATTGCTAAGTCTCAGGAAAACTCAAAAAATACTAAATTCTCAAATAAAGATATCTAACGCAGAAGAACAGCCCTGGAACAGCATCTTTGGATATTTTAAGAAGTGGAAATAAAATTAAGTATTTCCATAATTTTGTGGTCTGTTATAAATTATTAATGTTGTTTTGGGCCATATATGTATATTGAATTAGTAATTATGGGCGATCATTCTCTGCCATTAGTAACCTAGATTTTAATTCTGTATGGCCACTTCTGCAACCCTCTTTTGATGTTAATATAAAGTCTAGCTGTGCATTATATTTTCTGGCTTTTGTTATTCTAACAATAAAATCACAGCCTTTTTATTCAAGTTTTCCCCCTGAAATTTTTATTTTACAATTGCTTTTAATAGCTCTCTTGTTCAGTCTGTGCATTACATGTGTATTAAAACCTAGTGACCTTATTGTCTGAAGGGAAAGAAAATCTACACAATTAAATCTGTCCTTGTGTGCTTGAAAGATTCAGCACTGAGTAATCTGTCACATCATAAAAGGAGCAAAATCAAAACAACTGAGTCATTATCATGACTCTGCTTGGTTTCAGCCCATGAAGTGACATCTAGACTCTGCAGATACTGTATTTGTTGTTTTATGTATCTGTGTGCAGACATTTGTAAATACGGAGGTGTAAATGCTGCCAGCATTTAAATTAGGTTAAAAGTGCTATTTATGGCTTACATCAACAACAACAAAAAATTCATAATCATCCCTAGGTGAAGATAGTCATTTAACGAGCTTACAGCTCCTAATTAATTCTGTAAAGAACGCCATTTGGCGGAGTAGAATTATGAGGTTTGCATATTGATGGTGGCAGGGAAAAATATATCTGTTTTCTATTTATATGGTAAAATTAACTTCTGTTCTTTTGAAAATGGCACATCTCAGAGGTATTGCTTTCAAAATGATCTCAGGGTGTAAAGAAAGCAGTAATAACAGCACCAGGCATTCAGTTCTGTCCTAATTTTCCCACCAGTTTTTCAATGTTTCAGCTGTCTCAGAGACTTAAAGTACTCTCATTAGGTAGCTGCAGAGGCTGCCTGCTTGCCCGCTCCCTCACTCTCTCTAGCTGCCTCTCTTGCTCCCCCTCTCTTGCTCTCCCTTTTTTTCCCCCTCCTGCCTTGGGAGTGACTGTGAAGATCATTTGCTGGTGTGATTGGCAGGTTGGAGCATGCGATCAGATGAGTTCCTCTTAGTGCAGGTCAAAAAGGCTGGTTAGCAGGAGCTGTCGAAAAATGCCAGCAGCATTCGAAATGGGAAATGTCACGACTTCGAGGCAGGGGGTGCCACCTGGAACAGAAAGCCCCCAGCTCATTAGCAAGTTACAGGATGCAAGCTTAACTGGAGGGAGCAGAGGAGGAAAGATAATACCCAATAGGGAAAATTATTGTGAAGTGGAATTGATTTCATGTATAATTTGTTTATCACTAGAGGGGACAAATGCTGTCCTCCTGACATGTGCGGAGGAGTGTGGACTATGAATGAAGCAATTTAGCATAATCTCCAGGTTGAGCTCTGGGTTTGAAGAATGCCAACTTCTTTCTTCCCGACTGTGGAAGTGATCAGGTCATGTTGTATTAATTAAACCTGACATGCTCTCAAATGGTTTATCTGGGCAATTTTAGCAATTTAACAGAACACGGCAGATATGAGCTGCATTCATTATTAACATGGGGCAGTGGTTTGTCTTCTGGATGAAGTGGGGTTGGGGGCTTACTGCAAGCTGCTGGTGTAAAAAGACATGTTCCTGTTGCAAGTCGAATTATAAAAGCGCTCATTTTTAATGCTTAGTCGGACTTCATAAAATCAGAATGCAACTTCAGTTGCATGATATAATTTTATTTCCAAGAAAAACTACATACCCTTAGAAAGTATGGATTAAAAAATAAATAAAGCATTCAGGCTTACTGTATAAAATTTAATCTGAAATGAAGACTACAGGGTCTGCTGCCTGTCAGGGACTTAAAGAATGCATATATAAAATATCAGCATTACAAAATGCTTAGTCTTCTCGAAGATACCCTGTAGTGGTAAAATTGTGGGCAAACTCTTCATCTCGGGCAGTTTAACAAGCCCCTGGCTATTAATATTGCTAACCATTCATTCGCTTCACTTTATATTTTCATATAAAAGGCATATTGCATGTCAGCAGAAATGACTGCATAGATATTTTCCCCCACGTGTATTTTTTTCCAGAAATGTTAAGAAAATAAGAGGGGATCGTGGTACCTGCCAGACTGTTTTATCATGGTATCTCTGTGCAGCTTTGTGTCTAGCTCTGCTCCTCCTGAAGACAGTGGGAGAATTCCATAGCCTTCAATGGGAGTAGAGCTGGCTCCCTTATCAAAACTAACATAGACACAACAATACCATCCCTGGCTGAGAAAATGAGACTTAAAGGCTGAAATGGTTCCTGAGAACTATTTTGCAAACTGTATCTCTTCTTGTTAAGGAATTTTGTCTTTTGTATATTAGATTCACACTTCTCTCAGAAGTTTGGAGCTCGGGTTAAGCAGTCTCTTGGTTGGATGCTGAGGAATGTTTGCTTACCCTTCAGATCCTTGATTTTTCTCAGCTTTCATTTTCTTCCATCCATCAGAGTTTTTAATTTGGTAGTGGAGTAGCTAGCATTTGCTTTATTGAGTAACCACAGGCTGTTGGATTTCCCTTTCTCCACCAAATGTGATTCAGAATCAGATTTTTTAAAGGAGTTTCCTAATCAAAATATTTGTACAGAGTCATACAGATGACTGTTTTCTGTTTTGTATTTCATGTAAAAAGCTCAGCATTAACAGCCTGATAGTTTGCAAAAAAGAAAAGTTACTAAAGCACCATAAAAAGGGCATTCTTTACCTTCCAGATAGCTTTTTAGTTTAAAATTCTTTCAGATAGGCACTGTGAACACTGGCTGCTGTAGTCTGCACTAATGAACACACAGGCTCAGTCCTTTGCAAAGCCGAATAAAGAGAGCAAAGTATCAGAATAAAATATCCTCTGTGCAGATCCCATGGTTGAATTTTTCCCACCTTGGGTAGCTCTGCAGATGCTCAACTAGTGTTTAAGTATTTAAGTAAAAAACTGGAAGCTAATTTGAAAAGTTCAGAAAGTATTCATTACTTACTGTCTGCTCTGGTACTTTGTTTGGGAAAGTGATATGCATTTAAATTATTGGTATAGAGTTTGAAAATTAGGCTTCTGTTGGGAAAAGAGCATAAACTGGGAAATCTCCAAGTCTGTTAGCTCCATGGAGTAAAGACAAGGATCAGTAAGCACTGGACAGACCTGCTAGATTTTAACCCTGAGGTATATTTCAGGAACCTGTGGTAGCTGTAGTGTCTGTCTGCATCTGGCAACAGCTGCTTGGACATGAGCAGAAGGATGTTTTGGCTAGGAAATCTGGCAGGTGCAGATAAGCTCTTTTCTAGAACTATGTGTGACACAGGTTAGTGACCCGTGTATGTCCTAGGTTCATGACCAAAGAAGTTATCTCTCAGAATTAGAAAAAACAGTTAAACAACTAATATTTCCCACAAATCTACATTTTCTGGCAAGAAAAAGAAGTGTAGTCTGAAACAGAAGAAAGAATTTAACCATTACTCCTCATTTTTTAACCAACTTCTGGTTTTTCAAAACTGACACAAGTATTTTCTTAGCTTCTAGAGACTTGATAATTCTAATGAAGAATAATAGCCAGGAAGGAATTAGTAGTAAATTCCTTACTGCCCCTCAAAATTTATTATTCCTGCAGTTGTTTGTCATTCACTGAAATCCTGATTTCTCTATTCTAAATAAATCCTGGTTTGTCCCTTTACTCTCTAGGGAAGATCAGGCAGAAGCAATGAGTGGGAAAATCACATATTTGTCATCTGATTTTTATAACTTTTCTCCCCCAAATTTCTGAGAAATCACTGGAACTTGCTAGTGTGTATTCTGTGACATTACCAATCTTTGTGAGTCACTTTTCAGGTGAGAGGAAGCTCTAACACATGGTCCATATTCCATCAGTGACTCTTTTTATCATTACTTGCATGTAAAAACACTTTCTGTATGAATTGCCTTTGTCTTTTTAGAAGGTGGATATGTAGAGAGTGTTGGAAAAATCCAGTGGGCCCTGAGGTCATCTAAATAACTCTGTGTAATGTGAGCAGCTGTTGGTGAAATGTGGTTCAATCAGTAACATTTCATCTTTTGCTTTATGTATTATATTTCAAATTAAATAGAGCAGTATAAAACAATCCATAAATTGAACCTAGGATTGGACCATACCATTTTTAAATGCATGTGTGTAGTTCTTGACTTTGATATCATTCACTTTTTAATCTTCTTTTTCATCTGTGTTGTTAACTTGGGCTGCAATAAAAGGATATATCTCTCAAAATTCTTTTCTAAGGCTTTGCCTCACCACCATTTTGGGTTTTTTTACTAAGTCTCCCCCCCTACATTAAATATCCCACAAATTATTTACATATATTACTAAATCTTTAAAGAGGTACATTTAGATAGATTGAGCATATTGAAGATTTCTTGACCTGACCCTGTCAAAATCCTTGACCAGGAACTTTGTGCATAAGCCTTGATTTTGATTTTCTTAGTAGCTGGAGCATTGCTCTTGGATCATTAACCCTTGCCATTTTTCCTCAGATGACATAAAAGCTAAATTTTCAAGTCCTGGACTTGCTTTCTTGTGTAGGCTGTCCTCCTCTCTCCAAAATCATCTCCAAACCTCACAATTTTCTGGGAAACTACTGTACCAGCTTGTGTGGTACCAAAAGTAGGAGAGTTGCTCGTCAGTCACAGCACTGCTCATGTCACCAGACAGAAGGACAGGCATCTCTCCTTCACCCAGACTCCTAAAAGCAGGGCAGATAAACTGTAGCACACCTGGGGATTTAGAATGATGTTTGAAATGTGCCTCAATGGAGCAGAGTGATTTAGAAACCTAATTCTCTTTCCGTGAGTTCCTGGGGAAGGAAGAGGGTAAACACAATGCAGTCTAAACACACGGGCCCTTACAGAATCATCAGAGGTAGAAAAAACATCTTCAGGGTCTGGACTGGAGGAAGCAACACTGCTTCTCCAGAGCTAGAACACTGTGGGCAAAAAAGCAGGAGCTCCACCAGGTGAGATCTACAAAGCTTCTTATCTATGTGGTGTTTCTCACCTATTTTATTTGCATGGAAACAAGCACAGTTTCTTGCTAACAAACATCAGCATTTTCAGCTCATGTCTATTGAGAGATGCTCTGTTTTAAATTTCTGTTGTTAATCCACTGTGTGTTGTGATCACAATAATGCACAGAAGTTAAACAAACATCCCCCACCCCCAAACCTCCTCCCTTAAGAAAACAAAATCCCAGACCATGATGATAAAACACATCATTAAGAGTTTCAGCAGCAGCCTGTCAGCTTGGCTCTTAGTGTGTTTTTGCCTGCCATTAAAAACCATATCGAGCCACAAATTTGATACAGTCTAGAAAAAAAGGGAGAGGAAAAGGATTTTAGAAACATTTTACCCAACTTACTCTTCAACATTTTTTTCAGAACAGTGTTTGTACTCTAGTGCTTGAACCAAAAATATTGCAGTTTTGTAAATCTTAAATACTTTACAAGTTTAAAGCAAATGTAGTATATTTGTAGATGGATGCTACTAAAAAGTGAAAACGGGATCGTTAATATGTGGACATAAGCAAAATGAGTTGTTACATGACCTTGTATGAAGTTTTGCCCTCTCTCTTCCTTATCTCTTTCTTTCTTTATTGCCTTTATTTATTACATTATGCCTGAAATATGGAATATAGCTTGTGTAATTCACAGATCCTATTCACCTTGTTCATGGAAGGTCCTACCACATTTTGTGGCTCTGGAAAAATGCTGCATAAGAATAAGGAACCTCAGTGCTGTGTTTGGCCCTTCAGGCACAGTTGCTGAGTTTGCAGCGTTAGCACACGCTCCCCTCAGCACACACACACACACACACACACACACAGAGCCCTGTCATGCATTCTTTGCAAAAGCCAGTGATTTCTTTGCTCCTGGTGCACATCCAGATGGAAAGGAGATTGGAATGTGAAGACGCTTAGCTTTGTTGTCTCTTGCTTTTGTATATGCACTCTGCACATTTATGATGGAAAGGTGTCCAGTAGGTCCCAAACTTTGTGAAAGGCATGAGAATTTCAACAGATGCAAAGCCTATAAGTAAACAGCGAGTGCTGTCAATCCTTCCTTGATTTAAATAAACCAGAAAACAGATAAAGGCAGACTTGAGATCATATTTTGCCTTTTAAGGTAAACAATCCATGTCAGATTCCCAAAGCTTTCCATCTCAACAGTGATAAATGTGAGCCAGATCCATCATACCTTATCCCTGTGAGAATCCTGCTGCATGCAGTGGGACATGGTATATGCTTGTGTTGTGGGGAGGAGGGAGGAATAGTGTGTAAAGTGCTTTACATCTGCATAACTTGAAGATTTTAGGTTGTTCAAATACATATACTCTGGTGCTAATGGAAACAGAGATCATTTATCACCATATCTAAGGAATTAGAAATGTATATTCATGACTCCCTGTTACCCAAATAGCATGTCCATCATTCTGCATTAATGACATAGCTGTATTCTACTCATTTCATTTTTCTTTATGTTTTACCCAGCTGAATAGCTCAGTGCTGCCATGGGGTCCTGTATCGTATGGCAGACTTTGCCTTTTGAACTGCCCACATCACAGTTTTCTGCAGCTCTCTATCTCCATCGTCATTCCTTTTCTTTACTCTAAATGTTTCCAAGGAGGAAGAAAAGAAAGAAAGAAAAGATTAAATAAAAAAAAGGGCGGCGGGCTGGGGGGGAAGGAGGGGAGAAAGAGACTGCTGTGGAAAAATAAAAGTTTAAAAGAAAACCAGAATGAATGCTTCACTTGTTGGCTTTTAGCACAATTACCATACCTTAGGAAATATGCAGGGAATAGTTAATTATGACTAAATGAGCTCCTTTTAGAGTTCATGGCAGGCCCCAGCATCCAACTGTCAGTGTTGTGAAAGATTGAATTAAAAGGCTGGTCCCCCTGTCAGCCGATAGGATGGTCTGCTGGGGGAAAATAGACAGTGAAAAGATAGCTGGGTTAGAGTAGCCTCAGCAAGAGAAACACGTATAGCATTTGCATACTTCTCCTGCAAAGGGGGTTTAATCCAAATAAAGGAGGAGATTTCGGTATTGTCAGCCAAGGCTTTGTTCACTGTGAAGAGCAGAAGGAAATCTGATGAAGGGGCCTTTCTGAAGCCCTTGCACACAGACTGGAGGTTGTTCTAGTAAAGTTATGTACTTTGGGATTGTTTACACACTGTTGTCTGTTTGAAGATCTCCTAAACTGAAAGACTCAAACTATTCCTCTTTGCTAACACAAAAGCGAGGAATTTGTATGGTAAAAATTACACTGCAGACCTGAAGAAGTTCTTTTCATTATCTTCACAAAATACCATAAAGTTCTTTTTTTTTTGGTGTAGACAAAGTTCCCCAATACTTCTTGGCTGAACTCAAATATCACAAAATGTTTTCAGACTAGGAGAAAAAAGGGAGAATTATGTTCTCAAAAAAGCAGAGAGCACAAAAATCAGCTACTCCTCAGGCTTGAGGCAGATAAAACCTTGCTGCCTCCTCTAACATAGCCTTTTTAAACAAGTAGACAGTTTCATACCAACTAAAAACAGTGTTTTGAAATTTAGTTGGGGTAAAGTGTTGTGTCCCTACTAAGATCTCTTCTGTACTTTCTACGTTTTTTTCTCACCTGAGACATGAGCCAGAAGCCTCAAACCTCTTTTGTATTTAATCTGCAGCAGACCCAGTCCATGCCTTAGAGCTTTTCCAGATAAAATAACTGATTTGTGTTTTAAAAAAACCAAAACTATTTAAAGGTGGTGGCAGGCAAATTACTCCTCCTTAGAATGACTATCCACTTACGGTGTATTCTGCCAGCTTCCAAGGTTTTCACATGGGACCAAGAGCATCATCTCAGGGATATGATTAATATTTAGGGACCAAATAGGTCATCTAACAGCATAGAACCTGAAACAGATGGCTTTTGCTTTTTGTTGCTGCAATTCTTTTGTGTGCGATTGCCATAGTCTTAAAGATTTTAGCTAGTACTGAGTTAGTTATTTGGAGGGCAATACTCATGGAAATAGTGTATGTGTATATATATATATATATACACATACACACACACATATAATACTCTATATATATATATGTATGTATAATTTTTTCTAGAAATGTGTCTGTACATACTTAGCTCATTTTCTCATCAGCTTTGTCACTAATAATCATTGTAAAGCAACATATGTTTCTCAGTAATGCTTTGTGAGTGTTAGGGTGAGCAAGATCCTGGCCTGAATAGAGCTTGAATTTTCTCTAGTAAAACAAGTACTGTCTCTAAGACTTGGTGAAATTCTGGGAAAGAAGATGTAGCAATTTCTAAGATACCAAATAATATGATGTTGGGTATACCCGTATGGATATATTTGTGTTTACTTTACAGTTGCTTAATAGTTATAATTAAGGGGAAAAAATTACAATCCTGTTAATATTAATAAGTGAGTCCACATATGATGAAATTTGGCTCTCAGTTATACATGCTCTGACTTGTTGGAGTGGTATTTTTAACCTGAAATGCTTATTTATGCTCACTCAGAGACAGACATTGATGTTTCAGCTGAGTTTTTTTTCAGCTAATGATAAATGTGAATCATTGAATACTTAATCATCTATTAGCCTTATTTTCTCCCACATGGTTGTCATAAATTCTCACAGAAACACAGACAGAAGCAAGTCTGCAATCAATAGGCCACAGGGCACCTCCAGTACTCAGATTGTTGGTGCAACTTAAAAATCAGTTGTCAGAAAGCGGAGGTGGTTGATGGAAAATGTGCTATATCCTGTTGCTTGCTGAGCATTATCTGCCATCTGGACTCAAGAAAAGCCTGAATGAATTTCAGTATCTCCCTTTTTCTTCCACCCTAGGGAAAACTGAAAGGGGAGATCAAATTTTGGTAAAAACGAGAGCTGAATTGAGGCATCAGTTGGCACTCAGTGTGCAGTTCACACCTTCTCTTATTAGTTTAATTTATTCCTTAAAGTGTTTACCTTTTTCCAGCTGAAGTGAGTAGTAGAAAGTAAGGTACAGTGTTTCACAAGGGTTATTTACCAAATGGTATTTACTGCTTGGAAGCATAGCAGTGCAATCTGTAAAGCAGTTTGTGACTGCCTAAAGAGACAAGCAGCTTGAATCCAGCCTGGGTATAATGTAGTATGCAATTTCAAAACAGTTACTTTTATATTAACTCGTAAGTTTTTATTGCTTCATAGCAAAATGATAACGTGCTCCTACAGTGCTTAGCTCCTCATGGAGACAAACTCCTGTGACTTTCTCATGTGCTGGCCATCTTTGTGCAGCCTTCACTGGTTATAAAGAACTCATGCTCCGAAACACACTGTTGGGAAAACAAAGGACAGACCGTGGTAGTAATAAACATGTCATTTAAACCTTACAGGAAAATGAATGTGGTTTATTCAAACATCCCTTCTAAAGAATAGCTAATGATAATATTTTAGTAACACAAAGAGGGAAATCTTCTAATGCTCCCATTACTCGGCTCTGTTCCCACTGAAGGCAGCAGGAGCTGCACATACAGATCCAGAGGGCTTGCAACTTGAATAACATCTAATGCGGAGTTGAACAGTTTTTTAAAAATAGGAACTGGGCTCACTCCAACGCTTGCAGTCTGCGTGTACTGAAGTGGTGCTTTCACTTTTCATCTCTTCCTTTTTGTTTCACAGTAACGGTGCAATCTCCAATTAGAACTCACCCTTTGTTAGCACTGGTCAACGACGCCTCATCCCGGTTTGCGTTTTTCCTGTGAGAAGCGTGTCAGAATTTGGGGGGACTAAATATACTCCTTTGTTGGTGAGCTTGTCAAGCACCGCGCTGTGTTCGCTTTCCCACCAGGAAGGTCAGGCCGCTGGGGGGCCGCTCTATTTTCTGAAATGATCCCTACTGTCTGTCCATGCTGTCTGACAGATTGAAACAGTTGTCTGTGTCACTGCTTTCAATGCTTTTTAAATGCCTCGCTTTCCTTGAAAGACGTAAAATATGTAGGCAGTGGGGGGAAAAATGTAAAAGGAACTATACTTTTTCCTGCTTAAAGAATCATTGGGTTTTCTTTTCTAAAGTAAACTTAATTTTGTTTAAAATATAAGATGATTTAGGAAAAAAAAACCCCACCAGCTAATTTGGAAGACTGGGTAAGTCACAGCTTACGTATTCTATTTCTGAAACCTCATTTTAAAACGAGGGCAATAAAATTATTAAACACACATTCATTCGTAGCTGAAGTGAAGTTGTAAATTTTCTTTGTTCACTTATATTTCAGTTTAATATATTTTGATCTGAGGTATGTATAAAGCCTGAAGAAATTGGTGCTATGCTGAGCCTTCAATACTCTCTAGATAATTGAACTAATTAAATCTTTACCAACATTAGCACAACTCCAGCATTCCTTGGACAGTGGTTAATTATTGCATGAACATGGCAAGCTTAAACTAAACAGATGAAAATAGAATCCTGTGGAATGGGTATTGAGTTTATTCTTTATTCATCTTTTGATAAGGTTTAATTAAAACTGCCTCTCTCCATTGTGGTGAGAATGAATGTGCTTGTTTTCTTAGTGAAAGCCAAATTATTCACTTCAGCCATGGTTCAATAATCAAAGCATTTGCAAAGTTTTGGGTTATATTGTAGCTGTGGAGATATAATTGCTGCAATTCTCTATGAAGGCTTTATCTTTTTATTACATTGTCTTTTATTTTTTACTTTATTTAGTAAATTAGAGCATCCATTTTCTGATTCACTATTTTAGTGTGGTTTAAGCAGGGCATTTTTGTCAACAGGGAGTGAACTGATGAAAATAAAATTTAAAATACTGTTTTTAGTAATTGAAAGGCAATAAATAGTTTCCAAAGAAATCTATATTCCAGTCTTTTAGAGTAGTACACAAAGTAAAATTTAAGCACATAGCAAAAGCTGTCTTTATCAAGTGCTGAATTTTAATAAAGAAATGGTCACTTCTTTTTATGACAGTAACAGGAGGGTGGATATGGTGACTCCCCATGCTTATACAGTGGCTAATTGATCACTGAGCAAAAATTGTTGAAAGAAACAGTGATGGCTCGTAATCTTAGAATACACAAGATTGTAAAGTTGCTTGAGCTGCTTACTTGTGTATGACTTGCAATCTGCAGCAATGGTGATACAATGGAAAAAAAAATTCCTTGAGAGTCATGAAATTGTGAGCAAGAGCAATGGGGTACAGCTGAAGGAGAATAAGAAACATTTGTGAGTAGGTATGCATGCGTGCAGGCTGGTATCACTTGTGTTGCCATGGACTTGCCTTTCCACTTGGAAAGCTGTAGATCTGAACTTCAGCTCTCCTGTTGCGAATTCATATGAATTCTTTGAGAAATAACACAGCAGGTAGGAAATGGATCAGTGTTCATCTAAAAGAAAGTGTCCCACTCTCTTTTCATACAGTTCTGCAGGTGGTTTGGATGGACCACCAAAAGGGTCATAGGAAAAGTTGCACAGTTTTATTTGTATTCTGGTATCTCATTGTGTTGTGTTTTGGAGTGACATTCTGGCAGAACATTGGTTTCCTGACAGACTTTTCCATTCCCATTTATAAAATATTAATTTCACTTTCTGGGATTTATCAAGCAACTATGCCATTGTTCTGTCTTGGGCTCATGTTGTCATTAAGGGATTCCAGGCTGGCACAGTGGTTTTGATTTAAGGAAGGAAAACGTATTTCCTTTTTATTTTGTTATTCTAAGAGTTGTTTCTTTTAGAGTGAATTTCACTGGGTAATAAAAAATTTAAGACTGTGAGTGCACCAAAGGAGAAAATAAGCTGAAGAGGGAGACTCTTGAACCATTGAATTGCACTTGGCTGGTAGTTCTTTCTCCTTCCTGAGTGATAGTCAGTAGTGTGTTGGGTGCACATCATGTGAATCCAGAGCTATTTGGAGTCACTGGACAAAGGGTCGTCTGCTGGGAAGCTGGAGTCAGAAATGTCTTGCTCATGTTCTTTGTCATGAAGGAATAGCATCTGAGTCCCAGCTGATGGATTCTGTAGGTGCAGCCACTTATGTAGACTTCACTGAAGTCAAGATTTGGTGTATTTCTTGAGGTACGGGAATATACCTGGTCTGGAAGAGGGGGAACACTCCGTGTTAGCCGTGCTTTGAGTGTGTGCATATGGTCAGTCCTGTTCTAATGGTGAAAGTTCTACTTCCCTGCTGACAGAAATTCCCTCCTAAATATGTTAAATTAGGTCATCTCTGAGACCACACATCCCCTTTTGTTGTTTGGGGTTTTTTCCCAAATAGACCTTACCTATTTTGTGAAATTTATTTTCATTTGGCATGAAGAAAATAGCTATAGAAGAACTGTTAATTTATCTGAGTTTCTTTTGTGCTACATTTTGTCTTTTAAAGCACTGGAAATCTGTTCTTCCAGGAAATAAATTTCTGAATTATTGTAAGGGCTTTAATGTATTTTGCATGAATAACACTCTGTTAGAGGTGTGTTTACTGCACAAAGAGATTTTTCAGCATTTACTACAATTAGGCTGTGGTTCCACAGTCACTGAGATGGAGTCTGTGCACTCCTGCTTTCCCAGAAGCACAAATTTGATCTGGATTGAGAATGGATACCTGATCTCATCTGAGGAGAGTACAGTGGCTCCGTGCTGGTTACTGGGAACCACCATAAAGCCTGCTGGTTCAAGGTTAACCCAAGAGTTTAGGGGTTTTTATTAGATTTGAAACAACAGAGTTAGATTGTACTGGGTCAGCATGATTTTCGCTCAATCACAGGAGCTTTAAAGCTGGATTCATAGCCTTGTCACATATACTTCTGTCAATCAGATTTTCCTGAACTCTTAACTGAAAAAAATCATCTTCTAAGAGGTGGTTACATTAAAATAATTTTGCTGGATAATTTATTTTTAAATTTTGATAATAATCTTGAATCAGATAGGAAAAACCTGATGTCCTGGAAATTAGAAAGCTAGAAATTTCTAGCTGGGGTTGCTGAAAAAATTGCTTGCTCAAGAGATCATAATCTAATCTGAGTGGATTGAAAGATTTGAAAGTATCTTCTTTAAATGTGAAGAGAGAATTGTTGCATGTTAATTATTTATTAATATATGTGGGTTAATACCCATTAGCATTTTTGAATATGGGCTTACTTCACTTTGACAGCTTTGCATATCATCCCTACAGATGTCTTAACTTAGTGAGATTCTTAAGCACTTGGATAATACCAGGCATACACCAAAATGTGTGTTAATGTGTTTATTCAGGGACTCCTTCCTGTTTATCAAAATTGCTACATAAGCAAGAGTAATTCTGCTTGCTTCCTTCATTTTTTTTATTTGGCATAAAAGCTCCAGGAGTGCAAAAAGGTGATTTCCCTAAAATCAGGCCCATGTGTAATTTACAGGGCTGCCACAAAGAAATCCAAATGACTTACACGTACCAAAACCATTATTAACTCGCCTCCAGCCACAACATTTACATGGTAATATGTTGTCATCTTTGCTATCAACTACTACTTGATCCAATACAATCTCGTGTTTTCTTTTCTTTATAGTTGCTATGTCATGATGATCAGTCTGTGTATTTGCTGTCAACTTTGTTATTCCTTCTTCTTAGCAAGTTCCTCATTATCTGCACAATGTGGCTGGTCACTAGGCTGAAGTGCACAATAAGGCCTTGACATTGCACTGTTTAAAAATTTGCTATATCTTTGCCTCTAGAAAATTTGGTCTTTGTTTAGAAAAGTGTTCTGTGTATTATGAAAGAGAAATGTCATTATTTTACATTTGTCTTAGGATGTGGCTCCCCTGGCTCAGAGCAAGGCTAGGTTCAGTCACGCTAAGTACCATGCAATAGTATATTAAATAATGCTCCTTCATGCAGAGATCTCAGGCCATGTGTTCAGCTTTGCAGACTGCTATCCCCCTCTGCATACAATCTGTTTTTATTGAGGTAACTGGCTGGCCTTTCTATTTGGGATTCATTCCTGCCTGTTCAATGATACTTAAATGCTCCAGTCATATTAATTTGTAGATGGGAGTCTTGAGTAATTATTGAATTGCTATATCTTAAAAGAAATTCTAGGGGCCTTATGCAGACAGATAGGAAAATAGCATGTAGATAAAAAGGATATTGCTTTAGGAGAAATGTTAATACACAATTTCAGACAACCTCATGAATGCATATTATTAATGGAATTCATATTATTATTAAGAACTAAAAACTGAGAAGTAAATTGCATTTATTGAACTTTCTTAACTCTAATTATGTGAGACGTCTTACAAAAATATAACCAAATTTTTGAGGCTAGAAAATGTTGCTTCTAACCACTTCTAGTGAGCAGTGTAAAGACTGCTTACTTCCTCATCTCCTTCAATGAAGGGAGTCAAGGTCCAAGCCTCTATGATGATGCAAAGAAGAACTGCTTGTGATGAGCAGGAAAGGTGGTAGATGGGAAGATTTTAGTCCCTTTTCTTGAGAATGCTGCCAGAAATGTCCTTGTATCTATAGAAGGCAAGGTAGCCCTGCTTTAATTACTGTGTTAAAAGGACTGTTCTTCACTGTTTTAACTATATTGGACTTGATCCTCTGAAAGAGTAAACAGCAAGTGATGCCACTTTAGACAGGTTAAAGAACCATATGCCAGACCAAGAGGAGGAGGTGCCCAAAGCCTGAGTAAAAACAGAATACACACTCATGCCTCTGATTAAGTCATGAAGGTTCACAGTTAGAAAGATATCCACTTCACGGCCTCTTTATTTCTCTATATAGCCTTTATTATTGCAGATATTTCAGTCTTTACCTATGAAGAGATCTCGGCAGCTGACCAGTAATACTAAAAAGATTTCAAACTCAAGATGCTTCAGGTAACTTTGGGGTTTTTTCTCCCAGAAAATACCCAGAAGGTTTAGTACTCAGGCTGAGGAGTAGCCTTGCCCATCATGCACAGTGCATTGCTGGAAAAGAAAGCAAAACAAAAAACCCAACAAACAAACAAACCCAACAAACTAAACCAACCAAACAAGTTAAAGAAAAGTCCTGTTGAAGTGAATACTGTTCATTTCTGGAAGAGCTGGGTGGTTTGAAACGAGGTGACATGTGGTAAATAACGTGACAGCATGCAGCTATCTCTGATTGTCATCACCCATCTCAAAAGGTCAGAATCTAATTGAGATAAGCAAATATAATGACAGAAAAAAGCATAGAAAGGAAGATGACCTATGATAAACTTGGATGCAGAGTAGGCCTTTTCAAAGGAACAGGGCAAAACAGGCTTTCAAATTCAGAAGCAGAGAAGGCATATTATCATGTACCATGGAGAGTGCTTGACAGAGGACTTCTTAAAAGACAAGGCTGTATATTTTGCTTTCACATGAAATTTTGTACAGGTTTGTCTGAGTGATTTGACATTAAAGGGCTTCAAAAGATTGTTTTTCTGAGTATAGATAAACTGTATTTTTGAACACATCTTGAAACCTGTCACTGATTTTTAACTGTTCCTCAGGCCAAGAACTTACACTCCCTGTCACCTCCCACCAAATCTGCAGATAATATTTTTTTAATGAAAGAAATCCAGAAGTGGGAGTTAAACCTTTCCATGTTCCTGGGGGTTTTATACAATTTTCATCATCCTAAGGAAATCTGGTACTCTTAAGTGAAGAATCAAATCTCAAAGCACTGCACAAGTAAATGAAATCTCTTCTGCACACTAGGGACCTTTTCATCATAGTTTTGTGTTTCAGGGGATTTCACAACCCTTACTTGAGGGAAACAAATATTCAAATCCCAGTTAGACCAGAATAGAGGAAATATGCCAGGTTCAATTACCACTGGAATTAGCAGCCTATGAGAATTTTTCCATTTGTATCTTCACCATCTTTGTCATGAAGTTTTGCATAAACTGTTCCTGCAATGTGAGTGCACAGAAAGGAGTGACCACTTTAGAACTAATCAGAAGACAGGATCTTCCAAAGGTCTCAAAAAGTGCTGTAGTCCTGAGCAGCATGTTTCAGGTGAAGTCTCAGTTTTTAAAATCTTCATTTCTATGAATTTTCTGAAAGTGAAAATCCATGTGCAAGTACATTTATATCTATATTTACATTTATAGTCAATCTTTTTTGAAGACTGAATTTGCAAGAACCATTTCTCTATTTTTTATCATTAGTTTTAATTATATTTAATATATGCAAAGCATAGTTTACTTCATGGTGTTGAATGTCATTCACACCAAAAAAATAAGCAGACAATTTATTATCCATTAAAAGCCACATCAAATCAGCAGAAAACACTTTTGAGATATATATATAGATATAGATAGATAGATAGATAGATAGATAGATAGATAGATGGATGGATGAATGCCACGAGAGATGGTGATGTTCCTAGATAGGTAACATTTATGGATGATGATAGCCAAAGAACAAATTAGTCAGTATGGACTGTATTTTCTGTGGTTCCTCTGTTTGAAGCTTGTGCAGTGTAATAGTATTTCACTGACTGTGGCACAGACTACAGATTTTCTGGGTATTTGAAGCTCTGTGTAAACCTGCTGACTGCATGTGGAATGTGGGTAGCTCTGATGTTTTCAAATATGTAGTATTCTAGATGCTGTGTAGCTTCGGGGGCTTCTGACATATTTTATCTACTTCTTTGTCCTTAGAGATTGATGGATGGGAATGTGATTAGCTTCCACACTTATTAGCTCACATGCTAAACCCACCCCCAGTCTGTAACATTTTTAGAATACCCTGTCTAAAAGATGTTGCAGCCAACTGTGGTGTATTGTGTCCTTGTTTGGGAGGCACTGCTAAATACTTTGTATTGGCCCTCCTGTTTCCTTTCCTCCTCTTTCCTATCTACTGTGGCTTCCTTTGGTAGGTGAGGTGGACTTTTTCTCAGTGTCAAGCTCCATCTCTACACAAAGAGAAATATGTTGGGAGAAAAAGTTGACATTCACTGAAAATTGCAAAGAATGTTTCTACTGAACATTTTTTTCACCTTTGCTTCATATAATGGGACTCAGATTTTTACTAAAATAATACAAAGGTTGACTTAAATCACTGATATTGCCTGCTTTAAAGAGGTAGAAAATGTTATCTCAGGAAATCAGCCATGCAGCACAGTGGGAGGGTAGACTCAGTCTCCATTTGTGTAAGAAAAGTGAGTTCTGATTCTTCTCACACTTACTGCAGGACAGGGAGGAAAAGCTCTACTGAAGTCAGTGAAGTTGCACCAGTTTAAAAATAACATGAGGTGAGAAAAGAATCAAGCCCCAGGGCGTTTCAAAGCTATGTGCTGAATCACTGAATCATAAAAAATAGGGCAGGAAGAGCCTCGAGAGGTCATCTAGTCTATCCTGCCTTCCCCAAGGCAGAATCAGCTCTATCTGTGTCATTCTGACAGATGTTTGGCTAACCTGTTTTTAAAAACATCCCATAATAGTGATACCACCACCTCCTCTGGGTAACCTGTTCCAGAGTCTTTCTATCCTTACTGTTAGACATCAAGAAAGACTTGGCTGTTCCTGCTGTGGTTCAAATCCACAGTTACTTCTATTTGCTGCAGACATAAAGAGCAGTTGAGTTTGCAAAAGCCATTTTAAATTTATAAACACTTCACAGAATATTCTGAGTTGGAAGGGACCCACAAAGACCATCCAGCCCAACTCTTTCAGTAATGTCCTGTACAGGGATTGAACCCACAACCTTGGCGTTATTAGCACCATGCTCTAACCAACTAAGTTAAACTTCAGTCCTCTGGAGATTATAAACTGACTTTTTTTTCTTCATAGAGTATTTTGGCTTTTTGAACTCTGTAAGGAGGACAGAGGGTTTGTTTGAGATTTAGGAAAGACAGACTGGAAATTGAAGTTACATATGAAGAAGCAAATTCCTATCCAGCAGTGAGATTGTCTTTGGACAAGTGAGTGGATGCTCTTCCAGTAGAAGAAATAGTTTAACAATATAGACCTATAATAAAGTCACCCTTTCCAAGGGTGCTCCTATCAGAAGAAAAATTGGTCTTGGGGCTTTCAGCAAGCAACTTGATTAGGGTAAAATAGTCCCTAGGATTATAAAATCCCTCTATGATGGCTGTCCTTCAGATCAAGGCGATGGTTTCCTATTAGTGTTATTAAGTGACAGTGATTTTTCACCAAGTGTTCAGACATATGAGGTTCAATTCACATTATAATGTAGCTGCTCTGAAATAGATTCACATCTAACACATAACACATATTTGGCTTACTGTAACTGTATTTCCTGGGAGTAAGAGTATTTGATGGTACAAAGTGATGTTTCTCTTCAAATACAGGAGAAAAATATTATTTCAGACAAATGTTTGATTATGTAAAAATAAGGTTTTTAAAATGCAAGTATGGCCTTTCTTTCTGTTACCAAATTATCCTGATTTATCATCAGGCTTCATGTTAGGGATTGTTACCCTGCTGTCAAAACTGTAGAAGGTAAAGTAAAACCTAGTTTGCCTAGTAAAAGTCTGTAGTGACCACCTTTGTGCTACAAATAATTTCAGGTATGTTTGGTTCTATCTTCATGCTTTTCAGCGTGGTTCAGTAAAATGAGTGGTCCAGTGTATATGACTGAGCTACAACTTGTGGGAAATGCGTCAGAGCAGCAGCTACATTGTGGAGCAGATTGCGCCTGATTCTCAAGCTGAAATGCACCAGCTTAGCCCCGTGCCTCTGTCTAATCCTCCTTCCTACTAATTAATGCAATGAAAATATCATCCAGAAAATTTAGCATTTTTAACCTGGCTCTTATATTTACACTTGCTTAATGTACAATGATGTATTTTTTTTTCAGGAATAGTAAACCTTTTGAATGTCAAACAGACAGTACTACCAAGATGCATCAGTACAGGCCATACGGATCACTTTATTATGCCTAATCTAATGTAGGTTTCCTTCATTTTTATTTAAAAACTACATCAAGAGCCTATTTTTTACATCATTGTAATGCAAATAATCTTACAGCTTGGAAGAGATTTTGTAATTCTCTGCTGTGTTTTCTGTTTTGCTCCATGCGCATTTTTCTTCTTGTTGACCTTACTGTACAAATCTGTAATGAAAAATATTGATTGACTCTTAGAGCAGGGGATTGCAATGTCATGATTTCACGCTCAGTTGTTGGCTAACAAGGCTCTGTAGTTTTTATTTAGAGAGGCCCAGTTGCAAAAACAAAAATGAAGAATTGTGTTAGCCCCAGCTGCCAAGGTTACAGAGCAAGCGGCTTAGAGGGCTCTGGGGTTCCAGGCGAGAGAGGGATTGTCTCTGCCCAGCATGTAAGGGATAGAGCTAGACAGACACTGTTGTGTGCAAGATACTGACTGACCCCAGCAATTCTTAAATCCAAAAAATTACAACATTTTCTGCTTATCAGTAAATGGAGTAGACACTCAGCTGTGTAATTAACCCTTTAATGTTCGGCCATGGTGCAGCTCTTTTGAAAGCTCTTTTCTGAATGCTTCCCTCATAACATCCGGAGGATACCTTGGGTGCCCAGGTACTACTGGCAGTCGGTTATACAGTATATAAATACTTAAATATTTCATATATCCATTCTAAGGAGGGTTTTTCCTTGTTCTTACATTTAATGTTTAGTTATTTATAATGTATCTTTACATGTGCCACCTAAAACCTTATACTATATTCTCTGAGCTGATATAGTTGCTTCAGGTAGAGATCATGGAATATATGAAAGAGAAGAAAGCCAGATACCCATGGCTCAATTTCAGGCAAATCTATGATTTTAATTGATGGAAAACTATTCTAAAAAGTCAGCTGTCAAAGTTGCCCAACAATTCCAAGCTTTCATTTTATCTACATACAGGCTTTACATGAGGCATCAAGTTACAAGTTACAGATAATTTCAGATACTTAACCTCTTTATCTTTTATTGTTTTATTAGTGTTCTGTTTTAATAATTTGCATTTTAATAGAGCCCTGTGTGACTAATTCTTACATTGTAAATACAGATTTGGAAGACCATCAAACTCTGCCTCTGCATACCAATACAAAAATCATTGCAGCTTTAGAAAACAGTAGGAAAGCAGCAGACAGCTACTGCAATGATGCCGAGACAAGATGAAATAAGCAGACGCATGTAACACAGTTCACGTTTCTTTTTTTTCTTTTTCTTTCTTTTTTTTTTTTCCCTTTTGTTTTTCTTTTTAATGGAGCTGGGACTGACTTTACCCTCTTTGGGTTTTTAACAGCCTTATCAAAGTATGCCACTTCTTCTCTCTTGTCAGGCAAAGTTGTATATGGTGAGTGCATTTTTAACCCTGACCCCAGTTCCTCCCTAAAAAGAATTCCACATAATTCTTCAAAAGACACTTGTAAGGTTTCTTGATGCACAGTCCTTCAGTTTAAACAACAGCTGAATTGTTAACTAAAGAACCAGTCAAAATATAGGAAAGCATGGATTTGTTCCTTCAATCTGTCATTGCTACGGGGAAGGAAATTTGCTGGCACCTGGGCTATGTGTCCAAAGGTATTTTTGAGTGAAAAAGCTCCTCTTGATGTTTGCTTTGCCCTGGCTCACCAGGAGGAGTTACTGTCCTCTGATTCTGCATTCCTTGCCTGTCTCTTGGGTATTGTATTTCTATATTACTAATCACAGTAAATCAAGAATATCCATTAACTTAAGCTAATATTCATCCACATATATTGCCTTCTTTTGTGAACTTTCTGAGGTTTGGTAATTTTGGCTAAATTTAGTGGGCAATGTAAGCAGTATTTTCTTTTTCAGACTAAGATTAATGCCTTTAATTTTAATACACCTCAGTAGTGTATTTTCTCACAATGTTTAACACTCATTCTGCCTTTACCTTCATTTGGTATTATCCACATGCTATTTTCCTATATTTCCACTCTATCAAGATGCTGCTTTCTCATGCCATTTGGATCCAACTCTGACTTTTGAAAAAGTACATTTAGTGCAGCACACTTCCCCCACCTCCCCAGGGTATCTGATCTATCAGTGTATTTGCTTGCTTGTATTTCATTATCACCTACTATTCACATTTGCATTTATAAATCATGCATGAAATTCATTTGCAAATCTGCAGATCCTGCAATATCCCATGCTGTAGTTAATATCCTTCAATATAAAATAAGCTGCTGTTTTATTGCATTGCTTAATATCACATATGAGATTTCTAGGGTGTGAGGTTTTTTTCTGTTTAGAAGGTTCGCCAAACTGTGAATATTCTTAAGACCATTCTTAGGGACTGGGGAAAAAACCGGCCGTATTTATCACAGTAAATGCTTGCCATATTCTGCTTTTGAAAGTGATGCTACTTTTAAGAAGTATACATGCATAGCAGAGGTTCTTATGCCCACAGACATTTCCATTTGTTTCATACTCGCGTCACTTAAAATCACATGAAAGAATTTTTTAAAAATACCTACTTGGAAAGTTTTAAGTCACTACTGATATTTTTTCAGGTCAAGTTCAAACCTTTATGCAAAATTTTTCCAGCACTAGAATGTATTTCTTGCCCTATCAGATAGATAACTATCTAGTTAGCTGAACAGAAACATCAGGCAGTATGTTATTTCTGATCCTGTGTTGCCAAGCATATTGTTTTCCTTTTAATTAGATTGTTCCGTGGTGTTCTACCCTTAAGATTGTGTGCTTGCATTTCATTATCACTTGTTATTCAAACTTGCATCTAATTTGAAATTTGCAAACCTGGCAGGTTTTTTCCTATCTTTGCTATGAATTATTACTTCATTTCCCATCTCATCTGTTAAGATTACAGCCTATTTTTAATGGTGTTTTCTCATATGTAATGTTTCTCCAGGTCTGGATTCATTCAACTTCGACTTCATTTCCCCCACAAACCTTGCTAGATCTCCATGATTTTATTACTTTTGATTTACTTTCCTTATGCAGCTTCCATCCTGATTTGCTGTTTTCCTCCTGCTGCCATAGAGCACTTCTGTTAAAAATTCCTCCTTCTGGTTCAAAATAAATGAAAAGGAAGGAAGTAATATGAGATTTATGGAGTGAAAAGTACACTGGTTTGTTTAAGAGGGGGCAAAAGTGTAGTTGGTTCCTGTCAGCAAAGAAAGAAGCTTCTAGCACATAGTAATTTTTTATTTTATCCACTCTAAAAAGGCTAAGAAATCTGTACAGCTTGTAGCAATCTGTACAGCTTGTAACCAAACTAGGTACAATGTACTCAGCTTCCTATTAAATAATTATTATTAATCTGCTTACAGTATGTTTAAGTAACTATCAGTCTCCGTCAATCTGCCGCTAAGCTTCACAGTAAATTGCTTTGATATTTGGATTGCTTGGTTTGTTCCCCATTTGTCTGGAATGAGAATGAAGTTGGTCCCATTCTTTTCCCTCAATCCTGCCCTTCATTCCCACCATGCGTGTTTATGGGATGCTTAAAACTACCCATGGAGGGGCGGAGGGAACAGCTGAAACCAAGACTCTGGATGGAAGCTGCAAGAATTTCAAAAGGAGTCTCTGAGCGCTGTTTCACTCTTCAAATGATGTTTCTTTATCAAGACTGAAAGCGTCTCATCGAAAACTACTCTCATTTTCACTCTGGCTTTGCCAGTTCTGAAATCCGGCTGTGAAGTGCGCGCCTTGAACGCACGCCCGTGTGCACATACTTTACATATTCATACCGAATTTACCATGCTGTGTATTTACAGCCCCACTGCAGGCCTCTACGGAAAGACCACCATAGGAGCTGGATGCAAAGGAGAGGGCTGGGGTGTGGGCTGCATGTGCAAATTTAGCCCTCATTTGGTATTGCTGTTGGGGGCTTGAGCTGCCCTGAAGCCCCTGATGGAGCCTGAACCTCTCCTCCTGCTCAGACAGAAACCCGAATGAATGCAGGTTTCATTCAGCATTGCAATGAATGGCAGTATTGCTGAACCCACTGTCACGAGTAGAGCACCGGGGCAGGCATCTTTACAGAGAAAGACTTGACCAGCCAGACAAGAAGTGTGTGGTGGAGAGAGTGGTCCTGCTGCTGTTGAACTCAGAGAAGGAGTCAAATCCTCAGGCAGAGGAGTCCGTGCCAGATGTTACCTGCCTGTACACCAAGGATCTGTCCTCCATGGGATCGCCTACAGAGCCTTGAAGGCAGATTGGGCGATAGGTGGGAGGTGAGGAGAAATAATGGGTTTGCAGCTATGTGGACCAACAAGCCGTTCTTCATTTCCCACAGGGTGGAAAGCAGGAGGAGGCTCTTGTCTCCAGAACAGCGTGGTCCTCAGCTGTGCCAGTTTCTGTGTTTCTCACAGGGAGCGAGACCAGTCTTGTACATTTTCTGGTTATACAGGCTCAATTCTCTTTTATTTGGCTTACTATTTAGTTATTAGAAGTTTTCCTGTTAAAAAGTATTTTGGGGAGAGAAGTCTTCATTATGCCTTTAAGGGGCACAGGAATTCAAGACAAAAACAAAGATTTCATAAAATGTCATTTTCAGGAGATGATAAAGTTTTAACCTAAAACCAAAAAAACGCATGTGATAGAAATATTTGTTGTAGCAAACACATCTAATTAAAAAATGACAAAATATATGGATAAAACCTCTCTGTGTAGAACCAGATCGTAAAGATAAACGTTTACATGCATACCTCAGGACTGACAATAAAAATGGCAATCACGTTTCTTATCAGTGTCCTTATCCATTTAAGGAAAATGCTTGTATATAGTGTTAAAGTCTGCAAACACTTTATTAAATATTCAGCAAACATTATATGTTGGCAGTAGAAACCACGTATTATAGGCTTGTGGTTTGAATTATGGTTACAGTGCAACACTGATCTTACAGGTCGTTTGGCTATGGAGATTGTCTTCTCAAATGAAAAACAGCACCATTTTTTGACAAATATTATCTGGCACCTTTACATTGCTGTTAACTGAAAACATAAATGTTTGCTCAGGTGTCAGGTTCACTGAAAGATGTAGACTAACATTATGGATGGTATCACGAGAGGAAATAAACACAAATTTAGGACTCTTTCTCAGTTTTTCAAGTGTTTTTCCTGTCGGGAAGCTTCTGGAATTAAATACGGGGATTTTCCTTCATCATTTAATCTCTACTACAATTACTGTGAGGAGCATGGACATGATGAGAATTTACCATGATCTGTCATCCAAAGCTATCTTTAACTCAGACTCTTCCATATATAGGAACATTTGCCTCAACCGCTCTCATCCTAGTGTCCTCATAAGTGAGAGTATTTCTTGGTGTGGGAGGAGAGGAGGTATAATGGGAGAAAATATGTATAAAAAGCTGCTTTCTCAGCTTTGCCATATAAGTAGAAGAATTGACTTAAGCTTTGTACATTGCTTCCAAGTCTTGACTCTGTCTTCAGCTTTCAATATTCCACATTCCTGAGAGAACGGCTAAGCATGCAGACACCTCTGCATGTGGTACTCTTCCAGCACCCCTGGCTGGGGAGGTGCTGTGGATGCAGTCTGAGTCACCTGCCTTCACTGGAAACCGTCAGCCTGTTAGATAAACAGTGAAAGCACTGTATAGCATCTGTGATAATGAAAGGCATAACTGGACATCTGAGATTTGTTACACACTACTGGAAAATGTTTAATTACTATTGAAAGATATTTTTATTTCTGATGATGAATTGAGAGGCTGCCACAGAGGACCAAAACCGTTTTCCTTGTTCGTATAGTGCTGTAAGATTTTTATCTGCTATGGTAAATGCACATTCTTTTCATAAAGTATTGCGTTTTATTGCACAAAAATGCAATTTCTAGGACATGTATTGATGTTGAATCAAATCACGGGATTAGATATTGATTAATCATTATTGTCAAGGTGTTAATGAGCTCCAACTCCAAAAGTATCAAAATTAAGGATTATTAGGAAAATGCATACAATTAAACATGAAATTTAATGTAAAAGTACCTGTAGATAACTACACTACAATTTAAAAATAATGTTCTAGGCTTAAGAACTACATTTCTCAAAAAATAGCTGAGTGAGTTCACAGGGCAGGTAGATTATCCTGACTGCTCTCAGGACCTCAGGATTAGCTGTCTCCCAGCCTGGAGTTTTCAAGGTTCCTATAAACATGAAAACAGCCATATTGAGGCGGACTGAAAGTCCATCAAGGTGAATGTTTTGTCCTTGACAGTTGCCATTGGCTAGTGGTAGGGAAAAGGGCAGAGGATAACACAAATACATGATAGTGTTTTTTCAGTCTGCCTCACAAGAAATCTTTGGTGTAGAAACTACCAAAGATTGAATCTGGAGTTTTTTAGATCACATAACCATTCCCACATCCTCTACCAAACCAACCTGTTTCTATTTTTTGTCTTCCTCTGACCCACCTAACACTCTGGGCTAAGCTTTTCCCCAGTACTTCCAATTCAGTAGGAAAATAACACGTTTTTGAGAATAAAACCACTTGTGGATAATTTTTCCAAAAAAAATATTTAGGATAGTAGCATAAACCAACAGAACCAAGTTTCATACTTATCATAGGTATAGTGCATGTCCCTGAAAACACCTGAACTTTCATTTGAAATAGTGACTTGATTTCACATCTTTTCTGTAGGATCTGAATAATTACTGTTTTCTGATGCTTTTTGCCCATGTTAAACAAGAGAAAAGAAGTTCCTCTGTGCACCTTTCCTCCTGTGCTAAAAGAAAACAAGCAAAATTTGTAAAACGTGCCAAACCCTTTCTCACTGTGGTCCTGCTTGGTGATCCATGACTTAGGGAGTGAAAAACAAAACGAAGGTAAAATGTACTTCAACCTGCCACTGCTACATGTACAACGAAGAGACTATTTTTATTTAAAAGACAGCAGCTGAGCGGCAGTTATTTAATCCATGCTGCTTGAGGGATGGTGGGGGAAAGGGTATTTTTGTGGATGCTCATCAATGACTCCTGTGCAGCTTCCTGGCCATGGCTCCAGCAGAAACCAGAACTATAATAACAACATTGCAATAGACCAGAGTTATGTTGCAAGCATTTTCAGAGTTATACTTCACAGTCACATCCAGTTTGATTGCTTCCAGACCTAAGACATTTAGCTCGTTTGAAAAAAAATAATTAAAAAAGACAACCCCTCAAAAAATCCTTTATCTAACTGAAGAAAACTTTCATGTTGAATAGCCCGCTGAATTTGCATTCTATAGACTTTAATTAACAGTCCCTTTTTTTTGGAAGTATTATTCCTATTGCTGTCATCAGCATTTGTTTTGTAACAGTGCAAAAGGGACAGTGAACTGTGCTAAGAAATCCTCTTCTCTGGGACTGGGAGTACGTTCTTCTGTGTGAAACTCGTGTGCAGAGATGTGTGCATGCACCTCGAGGATGTACTTAGCCTTCAGATAATCCATTGCATTTATACCATGTAGTCTGCCTAAAGTGTATGGGTGAAAATGGAAACGTGCTTTTGTTTGTATACTCAGGAAAAAAGCTAATTATATGTGTAAGTGAAGTGTAAATATTAAATATTTGATCACAGGACATTTCACTGATGCCTTTGCGTAACCTACCTTTTTTGTTGCCTTGCCATTGGCAAATTACAGAACCATCCCTGTTTGTGATGGTAACACCTGTAGCCCTCAACTTACCACTATACTGACCAGGCAACATCAACTCAAATGCAGAAAAAAAATGAAATAACTCCCAAATAATCTAAAGTTGCAGATGTTGAGAGTGTTTTGTTGGGTTTTTTTAAAGACAGCAACTTGAGTTCCACGCATACTAATATTTCCTACCCATATAGTTGAAAGCAAACGATGAGCCCATTTCAAAGTGTGGAAATTCCACTTACTAATTGCTTGTTCTTGACCACGTGAAGTGTTTGACCTCGACTCTGAGGTATTTCTGCATAGATGGAATTGCCATGTCTGGTCCCAGACTGAATTATTTAGAAGCCATGTCTCGAGCTGTCAGCCTGCAGAGCAGCTCTGTCACTGCAAGACTTTCTTTTCCTTACTAACTCTCCCAGACATGCAGAAGGATTTCTTACCAAAGCAGAAGAGCAGATAGGGAAACCAGTGGGAAGCAGAAGATGAGAATGCAAAGGGTAACAGAAAAAGAAGAGAAACATGAAGACTTTGGTTCTTTGTTATTGTTTAGGAATGTTTATGGATGGTTCAAAAAAATTTGTACATGTGTGCAAATATTATCAACATTTTTAGAAAGAATATAAAATCAAAGGTTTAGCTTTTCTCAATGTGTAATCAATGCATGTAGAATTTTTGCCAAATCGACAGCTATCCATTTGTTAAAAACACATAAGAAGCACAAAGAACTTTTCAAATGTATTACAAAGATTAAGATTGCTGTGAAAATATTCTGTTACCTGCCTAAATTATTGCAAATACTGTAAAGGGAAGGAAAGACTGTTTTGCAGATGGAGATTGTTTTGTTAATGGCTGTACCTCTGTTTTGAAAGCCTGAATATGTTTCTCCTAAAGATCTCAGTAGGCCTGGCCTGTATGTACCTAAGTATATAATTTAGTTTTATTTATTTTGAAATTAAACAAGTGCATAAATTCCAGGCTCACATGGAGATTCCTAATCAGCAATCCTCTCTGTAATTTTAGAAAAGAAATTATGGGAGCTTTGTGTAAGAAAACAATGTGCCAAGTAATGAAATCATTATGAGCTAATTGCAAGTTAACTACTTTAAGCTAGCTACTGGTTGCATTACTCCTCTAATATGAGTCAGTAATTATATATGAAATTATGTTACCAGCATAACATAATAATTATAACCAGGATGTTTTTAACATAGAATTATTGAAGGGTTCTCAATTTTCCAGCTCTGTAGCCTAAAATGGGAGCTTTGTACAGGGCTGTGCTCTGAATCATCACTCTGGTCACTTGAAAAGCAGAGCTTGTAGTGGTGCGTGTTGTTAACTGCAGCATTTTGGATGTAATTATCATGCTTACAGGATGACTCTTGGGGCCCACTGGTCTGCATGTATTGATTATCTAGGTGGCTGACCTATCAAGTGGAAAAATGGTTATGCCCCACAGAAAAAAAGAGAAATAGTCATCTATCACGTGCCCAGTAACGTTGCAGAAGAAATTGTGGAAGTTGGGAATTCTGGTATGCAGACTTAGGGTTGTCTGTATGTCACTTCTTCTCAGCTCCTGCTGTGCTCTACAAGCTGTAGGAAACTGATCTCTAACCTGTGAATAAAGTGAGAAGAAGGAACTGATGGGAGAAAAATATGTACTGTACCATAGTTTTGTAATAGAGTATGTGGCAAATAGGATTTCAAAGCAAAATAGGTGACAGAATTTCTCATAATTCTGGTGAAAAATTCTTTTTCAAATATATTTTTCTTATGACTCTTTGCCCCTTACATTTTGTCCAGAACTTTTCTTTCCTTAGAAAGATCAGTCCTTAGGATTTAAAATATTTTTGAAAGAAAAAGCTGTATTCCTGTTCTTACAAGAAAATAAGATAGCATTTGCAGATTAAATTTTTTTCTCCAAGACTGTGGCTTAGAAGAGCAATCACAAGGCTGAAAGCCATGGGAAACTTTCCACTTTTTCATATTTCTGCCACCAATTGTCCTTAATCTTTTTCATTTATTCAGACATGTACAAAGATAATTCACTTAAGATTGAGAAACCATTTGTAAAGCAGGTGAAGTATTATTTGACGGGTACACTAAGACAGGCAGCCCTTGTGTGATCCTCTCTGATAATAAGTATGTCACTTAAGGCAGCAGGTGCTTTGGTGTTCCCACTTGTGGGAGGAGGGAGTGTTGGTGCTTGGGCAGTAATATTGATGTAGAAAACTGCAGAGACAGCGGGGCCAGAGTGGGGGACCACACCTGGGACAGAGGCAGTGAAACTGAGGAGAGACCTTGGCACTGCCAGGGGTATTCATCCGCATTTATTCTTCAATAGTGGCAACTCTTGCCTGTCCAGTCTAAGGGAAAGCCTTTCCCCAGAAAGCAGGAAGAAATGGTCCTGCATCAAAGATCTTCTGCTTAAAATAAAACAAAACTGGCGAAATCCGAAGAGGCAAAGCCCATTCACACTGAGCTCTGGTGGCTCAGAAAACTCTCAGCAGTTCAGGTGTATTTGGGCCAGTGGTTAAGAAGAGAGGGCTTCAGTGTGGGAAGAGCTGAAGTGGAGGAGGATGCCTTCGAGTGAATGTGTGTGTGTCCAGGAAGATTGGGTAATGACTGGGTGAGGGCAGGATGGTAATTGGCTGTGAAAAATAACTGCAAATGCATGTGTAAGTGAATGCCAGGCATTAAGGGTTTTGTGAGGAAGAGATTAAAGGGCTTACTGTGCAAGTGGGTGTTGGTATTTATGGTAAGGAGAAGGGGAGGTTTGTAATTTACTTGTGCTTAAGGTGGTAACTTTTTTTTTTGACAGCTTTGCAATCTTTGCCAGGGTCAGCAATTTTTAAAGTGATCCCCATAAACAGAAAAACTGCAGAACTTTTCAGAGGAAATTTGAAGGTCACATAGTCCTGCTGGTTCAGATATTTAGGATGCTTTAGTCTAAATCACACCGTTTGGATTGTTTCAGCAGCTCATACTTCACACCTGTACAGTTTGTAATCAGGATGCTTTCTCCTTTTTTATTCTTTGCACCTACATTTCGTATTTTCTATTGCTGAAAGTGATTACCAGTAATAGTAAAATTGTGGAAACAATTTTGAAACAGCATAAAACTGTTATAGTGTCATCAACCCTTTGACTTTATAGACATATGTAGTTTGATAAACCCTTGTTGCCTGAATACCTCTTCTAGCTTTCAGCTTGCACAAGATTGCTAGAAATAAGAGGCATTGTTTAGTGTCTAGCCATCTCATTTGTTGCATATTTCAGCCAAAATAAATTCTCTGTTGCCCTACCTGTTTCCTTGTTTCCTAATGCAAGATGTCAGGTCAGTAACTTCTTGTTGTGGTTGTTGTTGCTGTTGTTGTTGGGAAGCATAGTTTTGTTCATCTGGTTGAAGCACCCTAACAATAAGAATTACAAATATCTGGATTCTGTGGATTCTATACAACATGACATATATGACATTTGATATCCTGTAAGTGTCCTCTGAAACAGGCAGATTTGGGAGAGATTTTTGTCTACTCACAAATGAGAATTATGTGTTTGCTACCTATCTATCCTTATTTTAGGGTTATCTTAAATACAGCTACTGATTTCATAAAAGTGAAGTTTCATGAGCAGATACGAAAAAGCACTTCATGGAAAACTCTTGACATATGTATACAAGGATAGACATTTTTGTATATTAGTGTGTAGGATTCAGGAAATGTGAACATCTGGTTTCTCTTAATAGTCTTTTCTACTATTTAATTAATAAGAATTAATTTGATCCCATTCATGTCTGACCTGAAGAAGTCATGAAATCTAGTTCTCTCTCAAGTCAACACATCTCCACTGTGTATACATATTTGATGTGTTTTTGTGAACATAGTAAATCCATCTATTTGAAAGGACAATGTAAACCGTGGTCTGCTACACACATGTCCATTCTCCTTTTATTTTCTTTGAACACAGAACACAGTAAAATGTATTGTACAGTGTACCAGTTTGATATCACTTTGATAGACATGATGTGACCTTATATACACACTCCAATGTACTCTAATCCGTGGTCTCCCAGCTCCCACTCTGCAGGATTTTTGCGATGTTGCTGGAACCCTGTGCTTTCACAGAGCAGCTGCAGTGACCCCTCGCCCTACTCACTGCTGCTGACAGCTGCCTACCATGTGTAGAGGAAACCTCACAGACTAAAATCTCCCTCATAAAGCAAAGATCTTTAGATAAGCATGCAGGTCTGATCATGCTACTACTTTAAAAATAAATAGTTTAAACCCAGAACTTTCGGTGTGGTGCTAAAAGAATGGTAGCTAAATATTCAAGGCATTCTGCCTGGTAAAAATAATGGCTATGTGACACAGTGTCTCTTTTTAAAAACAGAAAGAAGAAAACTTCAGTATAAACAATGAAAGGTATCCTAAGTGTAAATAATCTGCATAAGAAATGAGTTAATCTGTCTGTTAGGACAGGTTTGACTTGCTAAACAAGGCTCATCAAGTTCTTCTGGTTTATGTTTAAGAGCAGTGTCATAACTACCTGAAGTCAAAAAACATCCATGCAGTAATTCATGTGTCAAATGAGGAAAGTTTATTTCATCTGAATTGTAACTTTTACCCACATGGAGTGTTTACTTTTATCAGGATTTTTCTTTAGGAAAAAATAAAACAGAATGAAACCAAGACTTTAAAATAAAAGTGAAGAACAAAGTTGAGTGTGATGTTTAATTTCTTTTTAATATTAAAACTTGAAATAATCATTAGGTAAAAACAGGTTGGCATTGTACTTCTTAAGGCATTTCTTCACATACAGTACCAAGAATTATATCACTGCTAATGTTTTCCTGCTGAGCTGCCGTCATCTTTTGTCTTGCTGTCGTAGTGTTACATTGATGTACCTTCCCCATTTGGGTAGAGGTCATTATCCTCGTGCCCGGCTGCATTGCCTCTGCTGTGCAGGTTAACTGCTTGAGGTCTTTTATCTAGACAAATGTTTTACCAGAGCTTTTGCTCCATGATGACACAAACTGTTCCTCAGAGGTCAAATCCAGATGAATTAGCAATGCTGTGATAGCATGTTCCCTGTGTATTCACACACTCATTCAGAGACCCATGGGAGTTAAGGTACCAGCTTGTGAAATGAATAAAAATAATTATTAAAATGTTCTTTATTTTCAAGACTTCCTTCTCCCAAGTAAGTACTTGTATGTTGTCTTCATTTAGTATTTGTGTCACTGTAAAACTGTCTTGTCAAAAGAATGCCATTTTACAATCAATTTTGACAAATGGATGGTAATCATAATAGCCAATTTTTACAAATAAACTGTGTGCATAATAAGCTCAAATCACAGTTCACACATTTTTTTATAAGTTAGCTAATTCTATCAATATCTTCTTTTTAAATGGTAGCTTTGAGACTATTAGCCATTCCCTGGGCATTTCTGGTAGTTTCTTTCTGTGCATGAGTGATAATCCAGAGGCAAAATAACAAGTGAGAAAATGCCCTAAAGCTTGCTCAGCTAGGCTCAGATTTTACAACATCTAGTTTTTACTATCGATTATAGGTTAAAAGGTCTAACAAGTACATTTCACCATGCTCAGAATTTCAGCCTTCAGCCTTCAGATTTTGTCAGCCTCGTCCCAAACAGGAAAAGATGTGTACAAGAGCTAATCATCTGCATCTCTTCATAGGAATTTGAATGCATTCCTTGAATTGTGAAATAGTATTTGATAAGACCTTGCTGAACAAAAGTGATGAGCACTGTAATTTGTCATACATATAAAAGTTTTTTTTCGGCTGCTGTTCATACAAAACTCAATTTAGGAACATAGCTGAAAAAATATTTAGCTTTAGGGATGTGATTAAGACCTACTGAAGCAAATGAAGTTTCTGGAGTACCAGTGTGGGGACTAGGAATCCTTCTCTCAATCTGGACTAAATTTCCTTTAAAGTTTAAAACTTTTTAAGTTTAGAACGACAGAAGCAGGACCAAGGTCACTTGCCTTCCGAGAGATCTAAAAGGTATCAATGCATAGTAGGATTTCAGTATTTATTGTTTTAGCTGCATATATTTAATTTATGTTGAAAATACCAATACACAAATTTAACTCATAATTCCCATCTCTTCCTGTCTCCCACTGGGAAAATCACACTGGCTTCAAACAAGCTTTGTGTGGGTACTGGCCTCTTTGCATGGAGCCCCTGAAAGAGTCAGGGCTATAGTAGTTAAAAAAAAAAATCAGTTTTATCCATGTGTGTGCATAAAAGCAGAAATATATACACATATCTCTCAAGGTATGTCTTGTTGCCTTAGAACTTAAAACAAAGTGCACCTCTGAGCTTTGGAGCCAACAGTTACTGGCCATGGGTGGTAGCTGCAGCCGTGTTAGGAATACATCTGCTGCACAGAGAACCTCAGGGAACACTGCTGTTTGAATGAGCAATAGATTCATTTTTTGTTGGTTAGGGTGGCTAGGATTTGGGGCTGGGGTTTTTTTTAGATCTTATTTAGTAGTACATACAGAAAAAGTCTTCTAAAGTCTTGTTTGGATGAAAGCATCGGGAGTCAGAGAAAAAGAAAATTGTTCTTCAGTCTGAATTATGATTTAGGCCTGGCAAAGACTTAGGTTTTGGGACGGGTTTCACTCTGGAGTGGAGGGAGATTTTCAGCTGAATAGGAACTGATTCAATTAGTGCTTAAATTAATGAGTGATGCCTTTTCCCTGTTTGCTGTCCCTGCTGGGGATTAGGCGCAGTGTGCGAGGAAGGATACAGGGCTCATCTGAAGTTTTGAGGCAGCGAGGATGCAGCAAGGGTATAGAGAACTGGCATTTTTATTTTTCAGTTAGGGCAATTAGTTGCATTAGCTTAATCATGTCCACATAGCTTGGTTCTCTATGAAATTTTCCGCTTTGGTACTAAAAAATGATCAAAGACTGGAACTAGAATTTGATTTTTGTTTGTTGTATGAGTTCATTTAGAGTATGCCAGTGGCTGCTGCAGCCAGTGAACCTAAATAAATGCCTGTTGGATATCTATTTAGCAGCAGGCTCCAGTTTTTTCAACACTGTCTCCATGTAACCTTTTAATCTAGTTCTTGTCTTTGACTTTTCATATTTTATATATTTAACCCCTCGATGCAGATATTTTGCATTAAGTGCTTTAGAAATCCTGATTTACTGCCTCAAAGGATTAACCAGAATTCCAGTATTCTTGCTTTATCTACATTCATTTACACAGACCATTTATTTCTAATAAATACATTGGCCAGATCATATTTCTCTGCAAACTCTAAGCCCTGAAAATAAATTTATGCAGTGACATAATGAAAATAATAAAAACTGTCTTGCATACTGCTCTTATTCTTGCTTTAAATATCACCTTCCAAAGGCATGGTGGGTTTATATTCTCCAAGTAAACACCACGTCTGAGGTTCACGCTGCAAAGCTCTAATTTTTAGTTGACTTCTAAGGGAATTTAATCAAACTACAGGATATGTGATTCAAAGCAAAAAATGTAATTAAGAAAAATCTTTTTCTGTAGGCAAAGAGCAGCTTGTTTTCATTAATTTTATGAAGAATGTTGTTTTTCTTGGCTGAAAACTTAAACTCATGGGACAAAGGAAGATTTATGGGGTGATCCACAAAATCACACAGGTTTTGTGTTGCAATGCTGTTTTTGCAGTGACCACTAGAGTCCCTATAGTTGAAAGTTTATCAGTATTTCTTTTTATAAATCTCTATTTTCAGAAGGGCTTTTATTCAGAGATTAGCTTTGAGCTAAATATATGCACACAAAGGGTCAGTGTATATGTACTGTGGTAAGCATGTATATTTTAATGTAAACAATTAATAATATTTTAAGAGGTCTTACATTAACAGGAGAAATGAAACTGAAGTAAGAACAGCTATTTAGATCTTCCATTCATATACTGCTTGTGCTTCTTTGTCATTATGCTTTATTTAAACAAATGGCAAACTCTCCAGCAGTTGCTGAAAGCCACTAGTACAGAAGATCAGAGACATGATGTCTCTTGCCCTACTCCGTCAGGGTGTCAATGCTCCTTTTGAGGTGCTTGGGCTGAAGATCTATGTGTCACATAAAGTTTCAATCTTTGTGATCATTAGAGTGGAGGTGCAGAACCAGAGACACAGCCGGGTTATTGGGTGGCACTTTGACTTATTTCTCCCTTCTGAGTTTTGACCCCTTAGATTTGAAGTTCAAATTCAGCTTTAACTTTGACACACGTATTTTAAAACCAAGTAATGAGTTTATTTAGTTAACTGTATCAAATGAAATACCTTTTGTATCTTTAAAAATGTCTCTTTACGAAGATCAGTAGTTCATGAACAGTAATGAAACAACAATCTTAACAGAATGCTCTTTCATTCCCCATAATGTCAGCAAGAGTGTCTACTTGTTTAATGTTGTAGTAAATAGAAAAGTTCATGGTTCAGTGCTTAAGCCTCTGAGCTGTCTCCCCAACTGTTCCTGGCTGCCAGTACTTTACTTACTCAACAGGAAACTAATTTAATTAGTACAAAGAACAGGCCAGTACAGATGCCTGTATGAAATTCTTTCAGTTTTTAGAAGGCATGTGCTGAACTCCCTACATTAGGTGGAAAAACAAAGATTGTAACATTTACACAATGAAATATCTGTTAACCTGTATTATCAAAGGTTGCTGTCTCAAATTATGTTCTGTGGTCTTGCAACATCAAACTAGACAAAATATTTCAGTTGAAAGGCAAAGAAACTGATAGTAAATTTGAGACAAGCTTATGTTTCATATTAGAAATCTCTTCATCCTGTATGTGACTAACTGGGAAGATGTACCATTAGTTCTTAGCAACACTGTCTTCTTCTAAAGTCTGCTTCACAAAATTTACTAAAGTGGTAAATTCAAACAGTACTTAGGAAATACAAAAATTAAGGTTTCGTATTTAATTTCCTCCACCTGTGGTTTATGCACTCATCTACAGTCTTCATTTGCCAGGGTCATATACTATTATTTCTTTGGGCCCTCAAGTCACTTTTCCATAGGATAATGCATTGTGAACACAGATGGATGGTTAATGTTTCCTTTCATCTTCATCATTCAGTGTTTCATCCTATGCATTATGGCTATAGCATCCATAATCTGCACCAGATACGGAATTGTTAGTTTCCATGGTGGCTTTTCATGATGTGCATTCCGTCCTAGTTCTTTGCCAGCATTGTGAAGCCACTTTCACACTACCCCCATGAGCTGACATGGTATGGAGGTATCCATTTTACACACTAGGAGCTGAAGCACAGGTATTAAAACGGCAATTGTTAAAAATGAATCCATTATTCTTGCCTGGTTTTTCAGAGCTCCTTGCATCCTTTAGTGCTCAATATGTTCAGATTGGATTTCATTCTGCATTGACCTCAGCTGGAGCAGTGAATGCTCAGCATATCTGCAGCCCCAGCCAGGATCCATCTTGGATTACAAAGAAAATGAGAGCTGCCAAGTGGATTTCTATTAAAAAAAAATAAAATAGGTTAACATAACTTCTCTAGTAGGAGCTCTGATAGTAGTTTTCTAGCATCATGTAGGAACTATGGCAGAAGCAGGACTCAAATGCAACTTTCCAAGCATTCAGCTACTGAAACATTGTTATTTTTCTTGTCTGCCCACTCAACGTACTTGAGACCTTCCAATTTCCACAATAAAGGAGTCAAGGGTCTTATTTTCAATAAAACCCTTTGTCTTAAAAAAGCAGCATATAGTTTCAGCAGCAAATGTGGCAAAGGTTTCTTTGGGGACAAGAAAATGATCATGTCTTAAAGACTACTACAGGTGTACAAGGGATTAGATATATTGCACAAGCATTTTAACTCCTTTCAAGAGTCGTAAGTTCCCAAATTTTCAGAAACTGATAAAGTGGAAGAGGTTTTGGTGCATGGAATCATACTGATACTTTCTTTCACCTTCATCGAGACATGTTGCCAGTGGGATTCCTACCTTTCAACCCTCAGTGTGAGGTCAGTAGGTAGCAGTAGGAGGTGATTATCCTGTGTCAGGCTGACACAAGAGAAAACACAGTGCATTGTGCAAACAAGCTTACCTGCTGTTTGTTGGACAGGAGATAATGTTGTGTGACCCAGGAACAATAGGTCCTCCTGCTGCTGCTGAAGAGACAGGCAGCCTCCTGGCTGTTTGCTCTCTGCTGTCTGCCCCCTGCCTCTCCGTGCCTCCCTCTGCCCTTTTTCCTGACAGTCACATCCCTGTTCCCTAACCTGGTGCTTCAGCCTGTTTCCTCTCTCCTTGACAAAAAGGAGTCAGCCATGGGATTATGCTCAATAATGCCTGTCCTGATTACTGTGTGTTTAACTTGAAAGGTATTTTTAATATAGCTCTGGTGCTTTGCAACTCTCTATTATGCCACCGCCCAAAAAAATCCACCAAAAATGGCATTTGCAAGGATGGGAAGAAAAGTCCATCCCTATCTTTATCAAAGTTAAATGTTATAAAAGTTGGTTCTTTCTCTTTGAACATATTATTCTTCTGACTGTTTTGTTTGCCTGCCTGTCCTGGTCAAAGATTAAATGACTGAGAACATGGCAAATCCTGGCTTTCTCGTTTAACCACCATTAATCACTTGACACTGCATTTAGAGCTAGTTTGCACAAGATACGTGAAAAGCAAAGAGCCTCACTCCCATGCTGGTTTAACAGCCAGCAACATTTTCCCCTCCCATCTGCTGTGTTCATTATTATTTAAAAGCAAATCAGGAGACAGAATTGGATTAGCAGAGTGGGTGGCACCAGTGGAAAACAAGCTCTGTGTTGGCAGTCACCCTGCCAAGTTCATGTGAAATTGCCCATTTTAGTTGGCAGCTTCAGCTTAGCTTGGTGTGATGACATATGGGCCTAGAGGGTAAGAATCTATTTCCATATTATAGCAGCTTCTGCTGTGAAACCTCATATTTTGTAGCTGAGTGACTGCCTGGCTTTGGCTGCAGTCTCCCCTCCTGGTCTGCTCCGCCACACAGGGCCCCTCGGCCATCGTCTCGGCATTTTTCCATGCTCCCCTTAGTAGCTCTTCCTACGTGTTGATACCCGGGTTGCCCTCAGCTACTCCGTTGGTCCCAAGCCATAAGCATGTTGAATGTCAAGAAGCAAAATAAGGAAGCTCATAACCCTCTCATCTGTGGTGCCCCCAGAATGAAAGGAGAGAAATCAAGCCCTTGCTTTGACTTTTAAGGGTCAGTAGTTTCTCAAAACAGCAGGGATATGTATTTTATGTTTGAAAAATAAATAACATAGCATGTAATTTACACATCAACTCAAAACTCAATCACGTCATAAACAGGCATTTACAAATGAAAAATTAACTTCTTAAAATTAATAAAAATTCCCTGTTTCAAGTATTAGTGTTCTAGAATTTTCCAGGGTATGATTTCAGCATCCAGGGCTATTGTACTTCTGCATAAAGGAAGTTTTGGTGCCTTGCATTGAAATCCATGTGACAGGGATACCACCAACTAAGTCAATTCTGTAAAATAAGCTCAAAGATATTTCAGGAACCGGACTGCCCCTAAGTCCCTCAGCTGTGATTAGTGAGTTAACAATAACACTTCTTCTTTCATAAATCTTTTTCATCCTCTACTTACTATATAAGGAAAATAATTAAAATAACTCTATGCAAAGCCCTTTCAAAGCACAAAGAATGTATCTCTCTGAGTTTATGGTACCGTTATTGTCAGTTATTACTTGACAGGATAAAAATGTTTGAGGACAGAGAGTTACAGGCTGTTGACATGCCTTTAAACTATTTATTATAATTTCCAGAGAGTCGTATGCCTTTTTTGATCCTTTTTTTTTTTTTTTTCTTTTTTTCTCCTTTGGACACTCTCTACTGCTACATATTACTTTAGACAGCTTTGTTTTGGGGATAGTGAAGGAGAGCAGAGAAATCTTGCTATTGGGAGTATATGATCCTCCTCTGTGCAATGTGAAAAACGGAAGACCTTATTCCTGTTAATCCTTGTTATCACAGCCTGTGCATGGTAACAGCTGTGGTGTAACAGTTTGACAAAGGTGGACAAAACATGATGCATGACACCATTAAGAACCCCCAAGCACTTACAATGAGGAGATGAGTTGCACCTTGGAAGATGGGAGTTGGTTCACAGGTCTGCCTCCCCACTTGTGCCTGTCTCCGCTCATGCTGCAGTGGGGGCTTCTTATGCATGATATGATTGTTGTTGCCATCTTCCTGCTGTTTATTCAGCAAGGATGGTTGAGACAAGTGTCAGGAAAGGGACAAACATGTCCCAATCAATCATCAAAAACTAGCACCCTTGAAAAGGCATGTATTTATCACCCAACGGCTGCAAAATTTGAACATAATGCACCTGGGAGGTGGTTAGATGGTATCACTATTAATATATCAAACTAAAGGCCTGCATTTTGGAAGGGTTTATTTCTGTGATGAACTCAATTTCAGAAGTCCCTGCTGGGGGTGAGAAATGTGATCAATGCTCCGGCTCCAGTAGCAGCGTCTTTGTTACTGCCTATGCAGAGACCTGAGCACATCACTTAGGCACAAAGAGGCAGCTTAGTTCTTTGTTCATTCTTTATACATGAGCTAGTTACTCATTTCTACACACATAACTGCTGTCATTCTCCATACCTAAACTGTATTTTGTGTCTGGAGGAACTTAAAAGGCTTTTTGGAAGGGTCTAATAATAGAAGCCTGTATTTTAAGGTGAAAAGGGCTAATTAGATACAGAAAGTCACACTATCTGTTTGTAGAGGGCAATTCAGTGTTCTCCTGGTGCATCTCTTTCACCTCCTTTTGATATTTAAACCCAGAGCATGTCAGTTACAGAGGTGCTGGGTATCATTCTGTATAATTGTTATCTGTTCATCTGTTCTGCTCTTTCATTCTCTTCTTTCCTATAACAATTTTCGGCCTCATATCTTTGATACTTTTTGTAGATACAATTTACCCTTTACATGACTCAACACGAATACAAGCTAATCAGGTGGACTGAGCTTCAGTTGCCACAAACAAATGAGAACTTACTGTAGTGCTGGGCTGTTTAGTAATGCTAGAGAAGTTTCAGTTTGAAAAAGCCATCATAAATGAATTTATGTGCCCACCCAGATTTATTTTAATTAAAATCATCCATGAGTCTTGGCTGTTGCTTTGACTAAGTACTTACAAATAAGCTTAATAGACGTGTTTGTTTTTTCCGCAGCTGTAAAAATATATATTCTGCTACATGATTGGTTTTTTATCTGATTTATTTAAATAGAGTTAGGTAAAGATGCAGTTTATAGGGAAGGTTAAAGGGTCAAAATCCTATTTAATTAACTTATACCCACTTGGGAAGCAGCCAAGGTAAAAGAATGCAGTGAAAGTAAGCTTCAAATAATATGAAATCTTTGAAAAGGACTAACCACCTTTGGTGAAAGGCTTTCCTGTTCTTAACCTTGTGTCATTTAAACTATTTAAATGAGCTATGCAAAACCTTACTTTTATAATGGAGCTTCAAAAAAAAAAGATTAAGTATTTCTGGCAGTTACAAGAAAACCAATGCTTATAGCACTTTTGAAAGAAAAGCCTTTAGTACTCCATCTTACCATGATCCCTGTCTTTGCATACCACAAAATGCACAGTATGTTGCACCTGATTTGACATCTACTATTTCTGCCACAAGCCTCTCAAGTGTGTGAGACTGTTTTTTTAAAAACATTTAAGTCTTTTAAAAAACAAAAAGGAAGGAGGAAGTCTCTGTAATATCTGAGGGAGGTCTGGTTTTCAGAGTGTAGATCCTGCTTGGTTTCTAAAAGTTGTGTCTATGAGAGGAACTTCATGCTGGATTTCCCAAACCATGCATAATATCTGAACATCTTAGTCATACATGTGGAAAAGGTTCTTACCCCAACCAGAGTGGGAACTCTGAGAAATAAAATCTCTGAGCTGCTTTGTCATCTCTTTATGTACTAGATAGAATATCTTCATTGCTGTAGTGATGCTCTGTAGAGGTGCTAATTCTGGCACATTTTTTCCATTTAATGCCACAGAGACTGCATTGGGGAAATATTTCTGGTTCAGTGCTCTATATGGTTTTGAATGTAAAAATGGAACTGGCAGGGAAAAAAGCAGCTGGCCTGAAGCTGCCAGCAACTATTTCTAATGTCACAGATTTTCGGCAAAAATCCCAAGTGGGAGCTGTATAGGTGAAAGGACTGCATAGCAGTATTCAGCAAGTATCAGCACATCCTCTAGGGAACAACCATGGAGACAAGCAATATCTCATAAAGACACCACCGCACTTCCTAACTAGGATTTTTTTTCTCCTCTATTCCATTCTAGTCTTAAGAACTCTCAGGTTGGGAAACAATTCAGACTTGAAAATGTCAACTGCAAAGACTTGCTGATATCTCTGTCAATAAATACCATTGTATGGCATTCATGGTATGGGTAGACGCATAGATTAGGAGTTTAGGACATAATCATATTTGGAAATATATTCCAAAATTTAAATACATCTATTACTTAAACTTGCCATTAATATAATATACTATAATCATGGGAAAGAGCCTTCTGCTTCAGCATGTGAGGTCTGCTTTCTGTCTAATTTATATGTGCTTAAGGGTTGCAGTGCTGCCTTAAGAAATGTATTTTAATTGACATGACCACTTTGCCATGATGCTCGGTCTCTCAAAAGCCACAGCAGCAAATAGAATGTATAACCAGATGGTGTTTAGCTAGAAGGATCTTTGCTATTCAGAATGCAGCTGCAATAATATCTGTTCTGTCAAGCTAAAACAAAGGCATTCATAACTCCACATTCCAGATTAAAAATTCCTTGCTGGTTTGAAAAGTACTTTCTAGGAAGAACACGAATGGAAATAAAAATGCAGGTGAGAAATGGAAGTTGTGTGTTGGTTTCGTCTTTTTTTGTTTACCCATCCCTCTTTTTTCTTCCTTCTGCACCTGAACACTCACCCTGTCTTCTCAAAGGAAAAAAAAAAGATGTAACTTCATTCCAAGCTGCCTGTAGGTACTTGCAGGCTACTAGAATGATTGTGGTAGTGATAAACATTCACGCTTTGCTTTCTTAGTGCTTAGAATTCATCTGTGGAGTCTGAGGTAGTTTACAGTGTTGTGATCCCTTGCAGAGGCATTTTTAAATTCCAAGGAATCTTTGTTAGAGCAAAATGGTCCACACCCATCTCAAGACTATCCCACAGCTACTCTGCACTGATTACACCAGCAGCATTAAATTTGTTCCAAGACTACTTAGCTTTCAAGAAGTAACTTGACTAATATTAACAATCACATGTATACAAAATGCCCTATTTTTAAGTACCTGTGGATAGTTCAAGTTTTGCATGAGGCAGGGCTTAATTTTTGGGCGGAGGTAAATGCTAATGAGTCATCTGGCAGGCATTTAGTCTTTCATATGTCATTTTGTCCAGCAGACTTTGCTTTGGGGATAAAAGCACAACAGGGAAAAGCAGGAATAAATTTCTGATTAAGTTCTCTGAAGATACGTACTTCTTGTTATGTTAGATGGGGAGGAGTGGAAGGAGATGGTCAAGCACATTGTCTCATTTGGGTTTTGAGTTGGTCAGCTGTTGTGTTGCAGATAATATAAATAAATAAATAAATAAATATGCTCAGGTTGGAGTTGATAAATAGCACTGTGGATAAGAGTGACCATCATTCCTGACACTTGCAGTCAATAAGTTTCATTCGTGGTATTTGGAGGGCACAGTTGATCTGCCTTCCCTGAACTCTAGGGTTATATTCTTCATTCAAAGCTAGATAGTGACCTATAAAGAATCAGATGCTTTTCTATCCCGTGTGAATTCTCTGAACTCTGGTTAAATATGACTTGAAGCTTCACAAACTGTTAAACATCTCCTTGATATGTTGGCAGGCCAACATATTTTTACTGCTAAAAGAAATTAAAACCAACTGAAAAAATTCAAAGAACTTCCAGTCAGAGGCATGGGCTCTCAGCCATCTCTTTTTTGCTGCTCCCTTGAAACATGTACAGGAGATTATCCTTATTAGGCTATCTTACGGGTATTCCCAGATCTTTTGAGTATGGTTTTTTTCCTTTTTAATTAGTAGGTCATTATGTGACAACTTCTGTCTGCTCCCCTAAGTGGCTGGCTAAGGCAGATTTCACAGTGTTTCTGGATACCTGAAAATAATTAGCCATTTGTGAGTTGGGAGGTGGCTTCAGATTTAGAATGAAGCTTTGTTCTCAGTAATGCACCGGGGAATGCTGCTGATGAAAAATAAGGATGTTATTCCATCATTTTGTCTTTGCAGACAAGAACAGTGTGATAAGTTTCTGTCTAGCTCTATCCAGGCAGTTCCTTCTGGCTCCCTCACCAGTTTTCAATCCCATTAGCTGTGACGTTGAAGCTAGTTGGAAGTTTTGTGTAAACTGGATCACTTCACTATGAAGTTCTACATAAAAATGTCACTTCTGATACCTTTAGTGATACAGTGTACAGAGAGTTCCACAGAAAATTTTAGAATACAGGTGACAGGGGCACAAGTTGCAGGGCAGGAACAAGGAATTAGGTTTGCAGCAGTGGGAATTTCTTAAGCTGGCTCTGCCATGAAGGTGAGACATGGTAGAAGAGTGCCACAGCTAAGCTAACTCACACCCAGTTGCTCGTAGTTGAATCTCCCATCTCTTGACTGTTTAGCTCTGCAAGAGAGTTTAGCAATGAGCAGATCTCTCAGCAGCTCTTCTGGAGCTCCTTTTCTCCAGAGACAGGTTCAAACCAGTAAGAAACCTGTTAACCAGGGCATTAATGCCTTTATATTATCTTCCAACAGGTACTTCCTTTCTGAGTTCTGTTATATACAACTGTAACAGATAGGCTTTTCTTTCTTTCTTTCTTTTTCCCTTTCAGCTATTTTAATTAAGCTATCTACAAATTTTGTTCAGGCATAGCATTTACTTATCTGTTTCAGAGATGAGAGCTGGTGCTACAACTGAGATAAGGGTCTCATTGTGTCAAACACTGGCAAAAATTGTAGGTTTAGGTTCTCTCATTATAGGTCCAGGGAGACAGCATTTCTCCAATTCACGTTCAGTGCAAGTTATCAGGGTGAGAAGCATAGCAATTTAGACATATCACATTAATCAGACAGAAAAAAGGTTATAAGAAGTAGTAGGAATTTGGCTGTTTGTCAGGTTTGAGAAGTATATTCTGGCAAACAACTAGCACTAATATTTTTCTGTTCTTGATGTGTACCAAAATCCTCAATTTGCATTTTTGTTTCTAATAAGGTTTCCATGGCTTTGCTTGCAAACTATATTAAGCTCAATAACACTGCTATTTTTGTAGTATCTTCATCTGAAGTACTAGTTTTCCCAGAGCTCACTCACAGAGGGCTATGCTTTATTCTCAAAAACTAGAAGACATGTAGTAGATTCAGTCCTGGCCATTTTTCATGTGAAGCCTTATTCAAATGGTAATTGTGAAGGGCTTTGTGGACTTTGTTCTCAACTCAAAGAAAAAACTTCAGCTGTGGGCAGCTAGGATAGGAAAGAATTTTTGCTGAAAGACTTGTAGAAAACTAATTTGGAAGTTACCACAGCCACTCGAAAGTTAAAAGTATACCTACAAATCAACTGTGAAACCAATCACATTATCAAATAACACTGGAAATTAATACTGTGAATAAAATATATTACAATGAAGATCAGGCTTGTATTCCTTTTTTTCTCCTCACAAGACACACTATGAAGGAACTCATTATAATATTTTGTAGAGACCTGTGTGCAAAGTATGCACAGTTGGTTTGCAATTATTGATATGCATATATGCTACTTAGCAACTGGTGTATAATTTAAGGGTAAGTCTTGGCTTTTCATAATCAACCTCCCACACAGGACTATTGGGTGCACATTCACAGTCAGGTGATGCAGGACTTTCATTCTGAACTCATACTGTGCATAAAGTTATAATTTGGAAAACTCACAGTCCAAGTAAAGATTTCAAGTACTACCAAATGTTGCAACTATTCTAATATTGCATTTTTGATAAATTTAACTGTATTCATATAATTTGAACTATTGGTGGCTCCAGCTAAAACTGGGCACTAATTTTGGGAGACACTCTAAACGCAGAGGCTGGGACATAAACCAGGGCCCTTGTTAAAGGTTGCAGTGGGATGAAATGACTTGCCCACAGTCACGTTCAGCAGCAAAGCCAAAATCTTGGTTTCTGTTTTCCAGCCCCATATGCACAGTGCCATAAACATCTCACTTTTCAAAGACTATGTCACTTATTTAAAATATGCTCATAAAATAATTTAGTTTATCATTGTATTACTATTCTGATTTTTTATTTTCAGTCCTTGTCTAGCACTCACTTTAGGGTCATCCCTTCGCACCCACCGTGAAACTGCAGTCAACTCTCATACACAAATCTATTTAGAGTTGTAGGGCTCTGCTCAGAGGCAAAGTCAATCTGTGAAAAATTCCTTGTCGACAGAGGAATTCGTAACACAGCAACATGTCCATAAGGATGTGTATTATCATTTATGTGTTAGAACTGTGGAGAAGAATATACAGCAATTTTCATCACTTTAGATAGAGTCTGGGAAATCCTTTGTGTATAAGAATACCAATGTAGTAACTAAGTCACAAGAGAAAAAAGTAGAAGAATTAACCAGTTAATCTTGTGTTACTTTTTTATCAATTATGGTTTACTGCTAAGTACTCATAGCACTTATTATTATAATGTGCAAGTATCCTGTACAGTGCTGCATCTGTGAAACAGTAGTAGCCAAAAATTGCCAAGATGATCTAGGGGTGTCATTTAAACATTAAATGATATTAAATAGCTAAAGAAATATCAAGTGAATTGGTAAAGATGCGGCCTGTGTGAGGGGAGAAAGGTGAGGATATTCTCTCTATATTGAGTTATGCCCCATCCTAGAAACAAGACTGGAAGTCGCATTTATAGTGTGCTTTGCTAAAGAGATTACACCTGAAATTTTGGCCACACACGTAACTTGCACATATTTTTCTACAGCTTCTTTACTTCTTTATTTACAGGGGTGCAGGATCCTGAGTTGACACTATAAACTGACCTTGTCAACGTGGGCTTTGACAGAAACTGAAATTAAACTGCAATAATTCAGCCTTATTCAACTCCTGAAAGTTGCTTTGTAGACATGTGACAGGGAAGAAGATACTTGGCTTCAATGGTATTTTAGAAGTGACGCAAATCCACTATGTTCCTGTGTGTTACAAGGCTTCTGAGTTCAGGAATCACTAACCAGCCTATAGTTGAAATTATTTTCTTCAAATTCTTCTCAGTTTGTCAAAAAATCCTAGTTTTTCTAGTGTGTCTCTTTTTCTTTTTTTTTTTTTTTTGAATAAATTTTTAATGGCAGCCTTAAGTCTTGCCTCTCCTGTGTATTTTGGGGCATGGATAACTAGATAAAACTAAAGCCCAGCAGAAAGCAATTTAAGTAACTTTATATTTAGCCTTAGTGAATAGTATTCCTCAGGAAACCACAAACCAGGTATAGTCCATCGAAGAAAAGCTTCCAACAAAGCTAGGCTGTACACTGAAATAATCTTTGAACTAGCACCTCTGAAGATATGCAGAGCAACTTTATAGGCATCAATCTACTGAGCCTTGTCCATGGGGTAATTCTGAGCCTGAGCTAACAACACTGCAGATCATTTATTTTTCATATATAAGAACAAATGCATTTCTTTTAAATTCCACAGAAGTAAAACTTTCCTATGAAGGAAGGCACACTATACAGTGTGAAAATTGCATATTTTTAAGCATATATTTATAGAAATGTCTTTATATACCCATCCTTTCCACACACATTCAGACTCATACATAGGCATTTTTTGTATGTTTGCATTTGTGCACATATATTATAGACATAGATATAAAATAAAACATGTATGCATGTATATGTGTATATATATTTGAAGGGGAAAAAGGATTTATGGTGGCTGGCCAGATTTAATTTGTCTGCTTGTATTTAGCACTTAAGGGCTTATACACTCAGTTTGCTCAAAAGAGTGAAGAAGTACTCCTTGCTTATGCCTCAAATCAGAAATGCATGAAGTGCAGCTGCAGAGATAATACATTCTCCCCAAAGGCTTTGGCTGAGCAAATTAGGTGTCAATGGGGTGCCTGCGCAGGCAGTACTCTCTCTAATTAGTCTCTTGAGCCTAGTTGGTGGCAGGTATAAGATGATCTAATCAATTGGTCTGTGTCTGATGGTACGTGTAAAAATCCTAGCAGGCAGAGCTGTCTCCCACAGGTCACTCACCTGCACAGCAGGAACGCTCATTTTCATTTTTCATCTCTTCCATCACATGATGCTGACAGTTGGTTTTAAGGAAATTGAATCCAAAAAATATCTAGTTCACAGGGCATGTAGGTCAAAATAAAGTTGCATTATGGGTATTGATGATCCAATTAATTAATATTTATAGCAACAAGTTGCATGTAGATATTATCTGAGCGCAAATAGTATTGCTAATGTTTGGTTGGCTTTTTAAAATTCTTTCTCTAACAAAGATAGGAATAAAAGGTGTGGGGAAAATCACCTGTTAATACTGTACTTTTTTTTCAAAGAGGATGAACAGTATCTGTGGTGTCTGCATGTGTGGTGGAGGGAAAAGCAGGAGTATTATTGTTGATGATCTTAAATACCTCCATGTTTCAGCTCACATTTAGTATATAGTATCTCCAGTTGTCAGCTCACATTTTTATTTTAAAACTGGAATACTCTTATAATAATGCTAAATCAGCTGCCACATAAGTAGACCTGCACTCTGAGTGTGCTTTGCATGCTAAAGACTCTGCGGGAGCACAGCTCCACCCGATGTGATAATTTATACAGAAATTAAAACTACCTAGAGAAGGATGCTGATGCTGCCAAAAGCAACATGTATTGAACTGGTATTTTTACAGGAAAGGACATTCTTTCACTAATTAAAATAAAGAAAAGTATTTGAGATTTAATCATCCTCCTCTGCCTCATGTCTTGGGAGTATGATTAATGTTTAAATTACAAGCTTTGGTATGCCTTTCTAGAACCACTGTTACATCAACAGCTACTGCGTTCTGAAGTTGGCATCTGCTGTTTTTAAGGTGGATTAACGCTCTATCCTGTTCAGGGTCTGGGACAAACAGAATGTATGCAGCAGAGGATTTCTCTAGGTAACAAACATAGAAATGAGTCACTTCATGTAGATCACTTAATATTTCAAGAACATCATTAATGTACTTGTAGAAAGCTATTAGGTTTAGTAGAGATGTCATGAAAACCAGAAGTATCAGGATCTGTGGTGAAAAAAGTTCATTTTTAAGGCAGTCTGTTACGTTTCAGGATTTGTTGTTGCTTGTTTGTTTGGGTTTTGTTGTTTTGGTTTGGTTTTTAAGGAGATATGAAAGAACCCTATTTTGCTCTTGGGAAATCACAAGTTGTAAATATTCCATTTTACGATTTACAATTTTATAAGCAAAGCTGTGACCAGAGGCCATAAACATAATCTGCCAAGTCACCAGACAAAACTTTGATTTGTATGATGAGGGAAATGTATAAATTCTAAGCAAGGATATTTCTAAAATATATCTTTAAAAATACAAACATGGACTATGAAGCCATCTGGGAACTGAATGGCAGCACTGTGTGAAGGGCCCTGCCTCAGGTCTTTGTTGTGTGAACAGCTCAAGAGCCACACTGAAGAAACAATGCTTTTTTAATAAAAAGATTGGTTCACATCAGTCTAAAATTTTCTGGGTTTTTTATTGTGGCTTTTCTGCTGTGGATAAGAGACACTCTCCTCTTTCTCCAGTTTAGGAGAGGTGTCTGTTTGATGTCTGATCTTAAAAATAAATGTGAAGAGAAAGTGCACAGTGATTACAGAGCTCCTCTGACAAGTGGCATATCTGTGTTCAGCACAGGAGAAAGCTGGCACTCCACAACAGCTCTCTGAGGCAGGGGAAGGGACTTCACCTCTTGACTCCACTTTTGAATTGACAATACACATTCAGAGAATTAGGGATTCAGATGCAAACATTATCTATTCCTAACCACCACCCTTGTTGTGTCATGTAAGGATTTCATACACAGGAGAAACACCTCAGCAGCCAGAGCTGAGGGTTCAGCCTCAGAACACCGTGCCCATTCAGGCCCTGGTGTGAGCAGTGGGTCTGTCATGCAGTCTGGCTTCCCAAACTGGGCGGGTTGTGCGTTTCAACACTGCACAGAGACTGAGACCACAATACTGTTCCCGGGTTCCAGTGGTACTGTGTCTTCTAGCTTTCCCCAGCCAGAACCATTGGTGAAATGTGGCATCAAATCATGTTCTTTTCCAGTGATCTAATCTAAATCGTGAGCCTGTGCAGAAGGTGGAGGGTGGAATTGCCCACCATACTTTTACACAGGCTCTAAGCTTCACAGGAAACTAGTTGCAGCCCTGGCATGGCAGGATCCAGCAAAGCTGGAGCTAGTGGAGTTGTGATCATAAAACTGTGAGCTGCCTTATGCTGAGCCAGAGCAGGAAACCTGTTACCTCTGCCACCCTTTCTTAGTCTTCAGTGTTCTGCCTGCAGTCTGCATTGGTGCTGGCAGTAGTTGCCAGTGTGGAAAGATTTTTTTTTTCCCCCATGTATTATATGGTAACAGCTCTCAGTTTGTTAATTTCTAAAGAATCTCTTAATGTTCTAGGGCTTGATTCTGGAAGTGCTAAGCTTCTAATGAAGGTATTCCCCATTCCACAAGCTCAGGCCCTGCCCTGGAGAATGTGTCATCAGCTTTGCCTGCAAAGCCAAACTTGAAACCAGACAATGTAGCATTGTTACTGGGAAATTGTAGCATAATCCTAGGAGAAGGGTGATACTTACCTCCTTTAGAAATTGTCCTGAGGTCCAGTGATAGAAAGGAAAAGTTCTGTATAATTAAATTGCAGTTATTCTCAAATGAGCAATGACCCTCTGAGCAATTTGATAACTACTGGAAAAGCATCCATCCACAGACTTTTCCATCCCTATAATTTTGTTACCTGTCTCAGATGTCCCTGCTGCTTATGCCAGTCTCTGGAACTTCAGTAATTTGGGCTTAGCCTGAAATAAGGGCAGCTATTCTGGATGTGGGCAGATGTGGCTTCCAAACTGCAAGCCCACTTTCCACAACTTAAGTGTATGTGGCAGTGGGGACAAATGCAAGCTCAGTGTTGGAAGGAGCTTTGGGAGTTTAGTTGCTTCTTTCCAAGAAAGAACTCCCAAAAGAACGTCCCTGAAAAGTGCTCATGAAGGAAGGGAAATCTGGAATTTGGGGAATATTATCACTGGTGTTGCATCACTGAGCAGCTGTGAATCTCTGCATGTTCCAAACACTGCTTTTCTTTTTAAGATTTTGAAGGTAAACTAAATATATCAGCTCAAATGTATTCCTTGAAACAAGATTTATTGGTATTTCAGCCAAGCTTCTAGACCCTGGGCAAAGTGAGACTTCTATGTGGAATAGACAGTCCACACAAATTCCAGAAACACTTAGGAAATGACCCAAGAAGGACTCTAGACGTGGTAGACCAAGCTCCAAGAGAGCCCGAGATGCTTAAGAACAGGCTTTTGTTAATCCAATTCAGATATCCTGGTGCTTAAAGAACAGAAGAAGAGCTCTCAAAAATCATGACAGGAACCCTGGAAATTACCGAAGTTAAGACATTGCGTAGACATTGGGGTGTTCTGTTGAAAGCCACAATTAAAATGTTATGCTTGAAACTGCAGCTCAAAACTGATGCCTTGTTTTTCTTCTGCTTTTGAAATGAGGGCTAGACAAGATTCACTGGCACCTGCATCCAGTTTGATTTAAATAGTTTTAGGACATGCTGATACAAACCAGTTCCATGCTCAATGAATATTTCAGCATTCTTTTCTTTAAGGGATGAAATTCCTTCACATCTGACTGTCTTCCTGCAATGACATTTTAAAAATGTATCAGGTCTGTAGTTCTAGTCTTAGAGAACTTAACAAATATATTTTCAGAATTTCTCAGAAAATCTCACTTTATTACTTGGCACAGAATTCTACTTGGAGATTTATTAAGAGTTAAATATGTTAATTATAAAATCTTTTCAGTGGTTTCAGTTCATCCAGTTCATCTAGCCTTCATTCAGCCTTCACGTGGCTCTTCTTGCAGTTATTGGATGCTTTGTTTTCCTGTCCCACATTCTCAGCCTGCCTCCTGTTTTGTGTAAATGTCAAAAACATCAGGATACCTTTGTGCAAGTCCAGCCATTGCTTTGAGCTTCTACATCAGTAGAGTGAAAGACAACATAAGTGAAGCTATTGATAGGGTTTATTTTTATATTTGAAAGGAGAGTTTTTAATTATCTGCCTAGTAATAGAAAGACACTGAAATAAAGGTGAATACATTTAAACATAGCACACCAAGAAGCTCCATAATCTGGTTATGTTTGCAGAAATATTTGTGATTTGCCTCAGGGTACCCCAAACAACTCTTGGGAAGGAAACCTAAGGAGGCCTTTTCAGAAACTAGCTACAAGCATTGTTATGGAGGAGATCTCTAAGGAGAAAGGGGGCAAAAAGAAAAGGGGGCAAAAAGAGCTTGTAAACTCCTGAAGCTCTGCCAGCATTTTTAGCAACCTTCCTTTGCATTCAGGGGGTGTGACCACCTTTAGAAGAGATGACTGTCTGTTTACAGCTGTCTATAATTTCCATGGAGAATGTCAGTGCTAATGGCACCTCTGAAGATTAGCTCTTGGGGCAGAGACACATGAATATGGATTAATATATCTCACTGAGGTGACCACCCTGAAAACATTGGTGTTTTAAGTTCATTCTCCTGAGGTGCAGTTCTAAACATGCTTTGGAAGTCTGCCCTTCACTCTGAGCTGGTGTCTTCATAACTGGCTTTGGCCTAACCTATCTTTTACCAAGTAAAAAAAAAAAAAAAAAAATTTAAAATGCAACTCATGAGGCTTATTATAATTTATATTGTTTCCTTACAGGACTAAATTTACCAGGTTGGAGGAGGGAAACAAAAACCTAATGAGGAGGCCGACACCAGGAAGGAACCACGGCCTGTTTCCTTTCTGTCTCTGTGGTGGATTTCATGCAAAAGAAAATTGAAGCTGGCAAGACCCTGTTTTACCCTGCAATTTATTTAAAACCTTGCACGCATTTGGATACCTTGTGATTTCAGAGAACTATGTGAAGATTAAGCTTTTGCTTACTGATACATGGCATGTATTCTTTCAGTCTTTTGTGTTTGATTTTGTTTGATTTTCCACTGCAGCTCTGCATCTTTGTACGGATTTTTATGCTTTCACCAGCAATGTCTTAAATACTTTCAGACAACACATTTGGTGTTCACACTTCTTCAGTAACAACTGTACAAAAAGAGCCAACAGTGGCATAAAGGACTGTGTGTTTTCTTTGAGGGTTGTGCATAGTTTGCAACCAATGGGAAGACTATTTCTTCCCAGGCCAAGCCCAACTTGTCTGATTGGCTGACAATTACAGCACCTAGCCACTCTTCCTCAAGTGTTGTTGGGCTCTTTCTTTTTTCAATATTCCCTCAGACCATTCATATATCCATTTAAAAACATGGCAATAATTGCATGTTTACTTCGGTACTCTAAATTTGGTTACTCTGCTTAGGCTATGTAGCATGCCAGTTTTCAAAATACGCCTGTGAGAAGGACAAAGCAAAAATGATGAGATGTATGCAGCTGACAGATACACAGTGAATTCCTTATGGTTTTATTCCCTTCAAGAATATATTTCTTTTATGGGTCTTGGCTAACATCTCTATGTTTTTCCTCACACTAGTTACTTTTTGGAATATTTTCTGGAAAACAGAGATGATGAAACTGTTCTGTTTAATTCAAGGCAGATACTGAGGTACAGAAAAACTTCCTTTGAACGAGCCATTAAATCTAGCTGTGTTACTTTGCCACGTACAAAGCAAGGTGAAGAATTCTCCTCATCCCAGACTGTTTGCTGTTCCACACCAAAGCACTTTTTGAATTATTTTCCACAGGTATTCTGAGCTGATTGGAAGGCACTACATGATCCTTAGTCTTTAGATAGCTTTTCTGAATGACTCATTCAAATGCAAACTTTGCAAGAAACTAAGTTGTTTGTGTGATTTTAGAAAAGGAAGCCCCTGCTACATTTTGGTTGGGGAGAGCATTGTGCTCAGGGGTGTGAAAAAACTGCCCTGTTTACAACTTTGCATTCAGAGAGGGCAGGGTATGGTGCAAAAATCACTGTTGAGTTATAATCCTGCTCGGACAGAAGCACTTGCTAGGCAATATTATTCTACATGTAATTTTGACATCCTCTGCTTGCTGGATGCATTGAATTACATTTTAAGGAAGTGTGGTAATGCTTTGGTTAGCTTTTAGTGTTTAAAAGGAGGGGAAAAGGATTTGTGCTACTGCCATCTTATTAAACTCCAGCAGTGTTTAATAAGAAAAAGACACCCAATAAGGCAAATCCTTGAATGCACAAGTAGCTACAAAAGGTCTTAATGAACTATGACAGGACTTTCAAAGAACTGAACTGTGGAAATATTCTCAATATTTGCACAGCCGTTAAAAGACAGTTTTCCCCAATGACATCTCTGTTTCAGGATCTGCTAAAAGCCATCTGAAAGCCACTTTCAGTCACAATCCTATTTAGAATTTACTACAGCTTTTCCCCTGTGTTTACAGGGGGAAAAGTGACCACTGAACTTTTGAATTTATCACACACTGAAACTGCCTTAGACGTGGTTTGTTTGGATTTCATGTTTCTTTTTTTTTTTTTTTTGTAAGAGAAAAGTCTTTTATACATTATCTTTGCTACTTAAATTGTGTGCAGTTTGATGATTAAAATTAGCTATTTTTAGAAAAAAAAAACTTGCTGCAAAATCTGAAGAATTTTTGAAAATGTAACAAAGATTTTGATTAGGAATATAAGGGTAGTTTCATAGATGCTTCTACTTGACAGCTTAAATTTGAAGGCAAGCAATTACACTGCTCAACTAACCATCTGAAGGTTTAATATAGAGAGTAATTCCCCAACTGTTCCCACAAGCCTAGCACATTACTATCCATAGTGACTCACATACAGTGTTTGCTTAAGGTATGTATGTGTGTGTATGTGTGTGATCACACATGTGCGCGTGAGATTATCTTCTCTGCCCCATTCCCACTTTTTAGCAACCACTGAAATAAAGTTGATCCAAAAATCTTCAAACTCAATTATTTGCCTGAATGAAAGTTCATAAATATCTAGGTTTCTACGAAGCAACTTAATCTTCAGCAGTAACGAAGTTATCTCACCTACTGATCATTAAGGAGTGACCAGGGTCTCTTACTTCTGCACCTATTTTCAGGCAGCCCAATTGCCTGTGGTGACTTAGTTTTGCTGCTCTCCCATGGAGGCTCTGGGCCCTGGGGATGTTCTCCTGGCACCGAGGCAACCTAGGCTCAGCAGAATGGTGCTTTTCACATAAGCACTGCAAATTAATCTTCTGTAACATCAAATCTGCTGGGAAATACCAAGTTCTTTTGAGACAGTAGAAGCTCCTTTGGCCAGGGAACTAACAGCTGACACTACAGCCTTACTTCCCTCTTCTCCCTTCCAGCAGAGCCCTTACTTGCATGGTTAGCCCAACTGACACCCATTAATAAGGACCCCCAGACAGCTGCTCACCTCTCCAGCTGTTTTCACCACAGTTCTTCTCAGTGTTGCAGAATAGGCTGTCTAAACCCTATTGGTGCTCTTGAGACAGCTTCAGCAAAGATCAGTAGTGTTACTCTTTTTCGCTCATCCTTCTGAAATCAGTTACCCAAAGAATCTTCAAAGAGATAAGAAGTAGCCCAGTCTTCCAGATGTGCTGTGGGTGCCTGGAATATGTTTCACGTTGTCAACAGTCAGAAGTTGGCTTCAGTGACCAGTAGTCTTTGGGGCACAGTCCTGGAGAAACTGTGGGATTTCCTCACCGTCAGTAGCCAGCAGCACCTTAACTTGCATTTTCCTACCACTTGGCTGAGATCCAGTAGATCTGTCCTGGTGATACATCAGAGGATGCGGCTTTGCTGTGAGATGGGAGAACAGCGACAGGGCAGCAGGTATAGCAGGCAGATAAAAGTGGGAAGGCATGTTCTAACTGTCTATGGGATCTAATATTAAGTGAATGGGGAAGGGAAGATGGTGATAGATATGGTCTGCATGATACAGAGAGTTCTTACAAGTTTGAGTTCACAGAACCTAACTTTACAAGTCAACCAGCTGGAGATGGCTCAGTCCTCTCTCCTGCTGGGTTCAGATCAGCTCTAATCCACACCCAGCAGGCACCACCCCAGACAGGACACTCCAATAGTTCTGACATTACATTACTGTATGGGGTCCTAGATCAGTTGGGTCCTTTTAATTCTCACTTTTATTTTTAATCAGAACCATGGCTTAGGACAAGTCATCAGTATAACAGTGAAAATGCAATCTGCAGTAGACAGAGGCACAGGGGGGTTTGCTTTCTCTTTGGTGCGTAGGAGTTCTGCACTTCAGACTCCTGGGAAGAGAAGGTAAGATAAATAAATAAATACCCTGTGGGTTAGTGGGTTATGTACACCTCTGTGTCAGTGCACGCAACCAAATGTGTAGTCAATGCTCTGATATGCTCATATACAAAATATTCATCTGTGAATATTACTGGGTTTGTAATCTTTGTTATGTAAAAGGTTTAGGCTGTACAGACTGGGGAGCAAAATGCAGATACCCCATATAAACAGAATTAAGTTGCATTACTGAGCGTAACAATACTCTCCCCTACCAGCATTTAGGTGGAGTGACTGTATGTTACTGCCTTGCATTTTTCACGTAAGCAAAAAATCTAAAAGTAAAGGATGCACTAATAATTCCCATCCCCTAAAATGCATTTCAGTGGTGCTGCATACAAAATTCCTGCTTGCCAGCTTCTGTGCAGATTTTTGTATGGTGCACCAAGAGGTGTTCTTTTTTTAACAAAAAAAAAGGGGAGGGCTGGTACATGAAAACAATGTTAATGTAATTAAATATATATATACTTCAGAAGAACAGCATAGTAAGCAGTACAGTAAAATAAATGTCGCATTATTTGTTACACCTTGTAATTTGTCTGTATTATGAAAGATGTAATGGTTTGTCAGCTGTAACTGTTTTCTTGTAACATCATATTGAATAAAGTGTAGCAGAATCTCTCTTCTCTTTTGTATATGTGATCTAGACTTAACCCAAGTAATAAAACCTTTGTTTTCCTCTTTGTTCTCCAAAAACCGAACAAGGAAATGGTTGTAAACAAGAGATTTTTAAGGAATGAAAAATACTTGGAAGCGGGCAGACACTAGACAGCAATACATTGAAAAGATTAGGCACTGATTGAGTCAAACATGAGCTTCATCAAAACTACAAGGCAGTGCTGACTACACAAGGCAAGATTCTTCACATTTCTGTCTGTAATAGTAAGTTAATGATTTGGTGTCTCTTTCAGTTTTGTTATATATGTGACAAGGGACCTCTTTACAGCACACTGGAATTTAACCGAAGTAGTAGAAAAGCCAGTATTCTGAAAAAAAACCCAAACCAACAGATCTGATTTAAATATACCATCATATGGAGGATGAAGTCTAGCTTATTGCAACTTCTCTTGAAATAGAAAACTGATAATTCTGGTAGAAAATCAGGCAAAACATACAACATGCATTTTTCACAACTCTGATGTGGAAGTGTGATTTATCCTTGTTCATACTTGGTTATGTATTTCAATCAGTGAGCATATGCTGCCTTGACTCTTTGGCTATTTGTGCATCAAAGCACTAGATAAGCAAGTGCTTGCTCACACTAAATATTATCAATATGTGTGTTCAGTATTTTCTCCTCCTTTCCATTGCTTCTAGCTTTTTTGGTACCAGCATCTTGCTAGGACCTATTTTTAGACAATGAATGCTAAATCAATGCAGCTTGCATAGACTTCATTAGAATATTTGCCTGAAATGTCAGAATATGCTGTTTTAGCAAACAGGAGAGTCTATAGGAGTCATTTTGATCTGGGATGGGGGACAGCTGGAGAGCAAGTGCTTGTACTGTGTAGGCTGATGGGGCAGCAGCCCTAGCCTAGAATATGAATAGTGGAGGACCTAGATTATAATCTTGGCTCCAGCTGATTAGAAATATTTGAAGATAAAAGGGTCTTCCTTGGAGATAGCACAATATAAGCTTGAATGTGGATCTTCAGTGTTTCAGGTTTTATCCAGCAGAATAATGTTCTGGCCCCATTCTGATCACAGAGCACTTCAGGAAAAGAATCCTCATTTGCAATCTAGAAAGTTGCTGCAGAATGACATCAGCTGTACCCAGAGGGCATTGCACAAAAACAAACTAAGAAAACACATGCTTGTTCATCTATTTATATTTCACCCTCAATTCTCACTGGCTAAGGCAGGTTTAGGAAGGTGTTGCCTTTTTATAGTCTAGATGAATAATTTGTATTCCTGACTCACTACCTGTATGGCAACTTTAACCTACAAATTCCTCCGATACAAATGAGGACCAAGAATTATTACCTAAAAAGGTTTGTATGTTTGAACACAGGGTACCAGGAAGCATGTTCAGAGTCAGCCTTTAATTATGTAGTATAATCCTTAAAGCTGTCTCCTGACCCCCTTGGCTGCACTCCTAGCCTGTTTAGCCCCAAGGTTTTCTTCCTAAGCTAGCCTGGCTGCTACGGCAAAGCAAGAGATGCATTTAGCTAGAATAGCAGCCACCCCTCCCCCAAGAAAAGAAAAACCAGAGGGAAGGTGTTGGAGCAACCCTGTGCCACTGGGTTAACACATACAGTTTCTCAATAATGCCTCTCCTTGTAAACCTCTGCAAAGTAAACCCTACAGCAGCGGAAGGGCTTGCTGCTACCAGTGGGGGGTGGTGTTATGGACATTAGATTTGAGAGGCTTATACAGCACATGGGCGAGGATAAAGGGATACAAATCAGAGAGGGAAAAAAAAACCCCACAGCTGAAGAGATTTTTAAAAAAATATCCAGGGCCAAGTATTTACCGTTCATTTCCCTTGCGAGTGGTGTTATATATTGTCTGCAGTGAGTCATGCTGAGAGCGAGCCAGGCACAATAATAGCTGAGAGCAGTCCTGCAGCCCCTTCATTATTGCTTCTGCCAGCTGATACTGAGTTGGGCAAAAGAAACTGATTCCAGAAATGTTCTTTTTTTTTCCTTTTCTCTTGTTTCCCAAAGGACCCAGTAGTGATTGCTGGGGCTGCACTACCTTGAAAGAATTGCTAAATTAAAATCAAACATTTTAAAATTAATTTTTCAAGGACCCATATGGTGATTCACGTAAAAGATGTAACAGCTCTAAGTGCTATACCAGATACTGCAGCGCTGTGTATCCCAGTAAAGTCTTGAAGCCAAAGGAGATTTATGATATCATAGAAACATTTCAACCTCACCTTTCAACTGGAATTAGGACTATAGTGTAGGTGTCACAAGGGTAGGTGTAAATCTTACAATCCAGCTAATGATACATTTGTCCCCAGCTTTCACCTGAGGAGCTCAGAGATATTAATGCATCAAAGAAATGAGCTGTATACACAGCTCTGGAATATAGCATACAGATGTAAAGATCCATATTTTTGTGGAAGAAAATGAAAGAAAAACCCACACCCCAAAACCCAAGGTACAGATTCAGTTTTTTATTTTCAAAACTTTGCATAGGAAAAGCACCTGAAAGAGTATTTTACTTGGTGTTTGGTGAAGACTGAACATTCAAGATTTTTTTATTACAGTTTCTCACAACAACAAAGTGTAACTTCTGTGTTCAAAACAAGTCACGTTTTACAGTACAGACAGCTCCAAAGACATGCCAAAGTGTTGAGCTCTAACAGCACAACAGTGAAGAGTTGTTCATTGACCGAATGCCTGGCATCATGTCAGTGGAGCAGGAGAAATTGCATGTACCAGCATTCACTGGGAAATACTGTAAACATGAACTGCCACTTGGCTGCATCAGGAGACACAACTTTCAGAGACCATCTCAGATGTTCTTCTATAATCTCATTTTTTTCCCATAACACACAATATAGACAGTAAAGGAGAAGTGAGTTTCTGCATGGAAGGTTGTACTCTACAGCAGCCCCACACAGGGTATTTTGGAACACAACTGCCTCCTTGGTGGGGATGTGAAACATGGAAGAGCTGCACTTCTGGTCTCCCACATCCACTAGGTTCTCTCCAGAAATGCCTGTTTGCATCTGGGCAATGTACATGTTTTTGCTGGTGACTGTTTAGTTTGCAGTCATGCACGCAGAGTGACTAATCTGGAATAGCAGGAACCTGTAATTTTGGGAGCAGCTCCTTTAGTGGCCAGAGGTACCCCACTCTTCTGACAGTCCAGAGACAGCAGCAAGTGAGGTCTGTTGGGCAGACTGAGGATTTGCTGCTCCATGGTTTCAGCCACTCTTCCAAGCTCTTTTCTTCTTGGATACATCTGTCAGTGCAGCAGGACTGGAGGTGGAGGAAGCAGGAGAGGGAGCATGAGACAGATGTGTGTGCCATCTGGGGGCAAGGTCATGAACATGGCAGTGGTTAGGACATGGTCACAAGCAAGTTCTGGTGTTTTAGAAAATTCTCATTTTAGAAATTTCCAAAATGTTCACCCCACTGCTAGCTGGGCCTTTCTTTTATGACCCACACATGAGAAAGGGACATTTGGATATCCTTTTCCCAAGCACTTGCAGTTTAGATTTAGGACAACCAATTGATCTGAAGAAAGGGGAGAATCTCTGAGGGTTTCAGATGAGCCCTTACAAGCCCCTAAATATGAGGAAGTGTACTATATATTCACCCCCTGTAATAACACAGAGCTTTGAACACCCCAGTGTGTTTCTGCAGTGTTAGCCAGGAGGATTCCCTATGACAGCGCTGTCGAAGTAAACAATACCCAGGTTTTGGGAGAGGATGCTTGTGACAAACCCCAGTTTGGCAGCAGTGCCAGGTGGGCTGAAGGAGTCACCAGTTTAACCAGGAAAAGAAAGGAGCCAGGGCCTCGGAATAACATCGGCTCTTACTGAAGTCCTGAGGACAGACTGAAGCTAAAGCAGCTTTGTTCCCTGCTCCTTGTTAGTGCTGTGTCCAAAAAACACCAAGCCATCGGTGGCTCACCGGGTGAGATCTCCCAGCCCCTTCCCCCCACGGGGCTGTGTTAGCGCTCCAGGAACTTCATGGTGAGAAACCGCAGCACCCTGCCAAACACTGGGCCCGGTGATTCCCGCACCTGCAACTCAGGCTGCTGAGCTGCTTTGCACCGAAATGTTTTGACTGCAGAAATCTGTCTAGTAGGAGGGAGTGCCAGGAAGGAACAAGGAGCACATTCAGGTGCACTGGCTGCGCTGACACCGCTGAGATGCCCGGTGTGCGCGGACAAGCTTTCGTTCCCCACAGGCGCCGCGGCCACGGCGGCTCACGGGGCATGGCGAGGCGGGCCGCTGGGACGGCCGGGCCACAGCCCGAAGCGCCGTCGGCGGGCAGTCCCACGGAGGGTGAAGCTGCATCCCGCCGGTGCCCGGTTCCGCACGGCGGCCGAGGCAGAGCCAGGCGCTCCCCCGTGCCGGGAGCGCCCGCGCACGGCGGGAACGGGGCCGGGGAGAGCCGGGCTGTGTCCGGGCCCGCTGGGAAACGGGGAACTCTGGCGCGAGCGTGAGGGAAAAACAGCTCCGGAGTGTCCGCTGCGGAGCGGGAGGAGCGTTAAATGCCGAGCTGGGCAGGGTGCGGCCGCCGCTGGGTTTGGCGTGGCGGAGCAGCCGTGCTGCCATGAGAGGCGGGATCGGGGAGGGTCAGGCTTCTCACTGAGATTTTCCGAAGGTTGTAGGAAATGCCGCTGTGAAAGAAGAGCGGCGGGGGGCTTCTCCTCCCCGCTCTCAGCCGCAGTTCCAGGCTGTGGGGCAGAGTGGGTGCGGGGTGCTGGGACAAGCCAGGCCCCTCGCTCCCCTCACGGCATCCCGAGCGGCCTGGCCTGGCCCTCAGCCCTGCTGCTGCCGCCGGCCGGCATCCCGCCGTCCCTGGGCCACGGGGGACCCCAGCCCCGACCTCGCCTCTTTCCCAGAGCCATCCAAACGCTGTCACCTGCAGGGTTTCACGGAATCATAGAATGCCTAGGTTGGAAAGGGCCTTAGAGATCATTCCCTTGATGCCTTTGTAGAGGCTGACCTGGAACAGAGGCTGGACAGAGTGAAAGGATAAAGGGTAGGTATTTATTGAAAGGCCTTTACAGGGCGCACCTTGGGCAGTGCAGGGGGCTCGCAGAGACTACACCCAGGATGGACGACAGTCACACGTTTTTTGGACAGATATAAGTTTTGTCCATTTGCATATCAGAGGTTAATTGTCCAATTACAGCTTCAGGCAGTGCAGTCCCATTCTCTTAGTTTGCTCCCCTCCAACTCACTTTTGTTGACATTTCTCAGGCCCTGAGACATGAGTGAGGTGTCATTGATTCTCAGGCCTAGAGAGGAATTGTTGTGTCTGACAAAAATGGGAAAAGCAGTAGCTAACACTCTACATGGAGCTCAGAGTTATACACTAAAGAATTGCAGGATTACAAATATATGAAAATATAAAAGCTAAAATCCTAAGGCATCACCCTGCCCGTAGGCAGGGACACCTTCCACTAGACCAGGTGGCTCCAAGCTCCATCCACCCTGGCCTCGAACCCTTCCAGGGATGGGGCAGCTACAACATTTCTGGGCAGCCTGTTCCAGCGTCTTAGCGCATCTGAAGGCACTTGGCTACATCCATCAGTTCATGTGCAACACCTTCAGTCTTGTTTACTGTATTGCCTTAGATCCCTAATCTGCTCTCAGATAGATCCGTGCAGCAACTGGGCTTTGGACTGGTGTGTGAATACCTGAAGATGGAATTGGAGTTTGACATCAGTAAAACACAGTATCAAACTCATACTTGCTCCAGATGCTGATCTTTTATTAATTTCTTCAATACAGAGAGAGAAAAAAACACAACCAAGTTCTTTTAAAGATATCTCTGGAGCCTGAGTTAGAGAAATGGCCTTAGGTGGATTTTTTTTTTTTTTTTGCATTTTTTAACGTGGTCATTTACTACAAAGAGAGAAAGAAAATGTGCTGTTTAATCTCTCTTGAATCTCTGCCTGCTTTATTTTCCACACATATGATTTCTTTTGTTCTCTGGTAGTAATCACCTAAACAACTGATTAACAGATGATCAGCCTGCACTGTTCCGATCTGCAGGATGTGATGCAGGGGAACAATGGAGAAATCCACACCGATTATTTTTCTTTCATACCTCAGTACTACACTGTCCCAACAAAGAAACTGGGGCTGTAGCAGTACGCACACTTCTTTTTTTTTTTTTTTGAGGTGTCGCTCATCGCTTACACAAATCCCCCAGGGCTCTCCCTGCACCTTCTTTCAATTAAATTGCTTTTCTTTACTTAATCTGGAACTGTTTGATTAGAGCTGGTTGGAAGTTTTTCCCAACAAAGCGAAGTTATTCAGCAGTTTTGAAACCCACTGATTTATCAGGAGAGAAAGACTTATCTTTCAATTAACTTCTTTCACCTGTGAATTGCCAGGAGCTCAGGTTTCTCAGCCCAGTGACAGGATTCCATTTGAACGACTGTGGGGCTGGAGACCTCAGGGATTTGGGTTTTTGCCACAGAGCCAGGAGCCAATGCAATTCTCCAGTGTGTGCAGCTATGGGACTCTGCAGATGCCAGAAATCATTGACTATCTTGGTTTCAGACTCCATGGGCTTATGTCATGAAAATCTCCTAACTGCCATCCCCAGAGATTTCAGTATTTCAGTTTAGACTCCATATTTCAATGTTCATGGTTTTGCTTTTAGTTTGGAATGAAGGGTTCCTAGAAAACATTTTCCCATGATAGAATGAATTACTGATCGCCATTAGCAATGAAACCTACCAAGAGGGGATAACAAGCTTCGCTGGCCAGAGGAGACACTTGGTAATTTCAGACTACCACTAAGAATGACTTAGTAGCTCATCCTACCATTTACCATTTAGGCAGGGGAGATCTGGTTTTAATCTGGTTTGAAATCTCTTGGAATCCTGGCAACCCTGAAATAATTTTTTTTTGTCTTTTTGCATTGATTTCAGTAGCATTAGGACTTTGTCTAGGATGGCTTGCTAAGATAGATACAGCAGTTTAAACGCAGATTGGAGCTGTGTCTAGATTCCACCTTGTGAATGTTCATGGATTATGCAAGCAGGAAGTCAACCTTGATAGCCTTATAATTTTTAAATTATATAAATTGCCACAGCCACGTGGTTTACCAGTGGAGAAATTTACATTTTGTCCTGTTTTAACATATTTACAGATTTTACTGGTACCATTGTTTCACAGTTCTCTTTTTACCTTGAGGTGATGACAGGTTTTTTTTTTTTGCCTGCTATGAATACAGCTATATGCATTTCTGAGAAAAAGGAGTGTGATTGTCTAAGTACTGCAGTTCAGAAAAAGGAATCCAAACTCCTCTTTATGCTCGGTATTACATCATTTGAAACAGCACACTATCTTAATATCTTCGGAGGACAGAACTGCATCGTAGTGGAAAGATTGAAATCTTAACTTGCATTAGCATAAAGGTCTCATTTGCTGTCTTAGGAAAATCAACAGCTACTAGGCTTAAAACCTGTTCTCGTTACAGGTGTAAATGCTATCATGTGGAACTTCAGTACCAAAGGAAAAAAATGCCATCTATAGGAGGTCATTATTTACCAAAAATATATCTCCATTCTGTTAATTGTTGTGCTAAGAAACCTTTAATGGAAAAGACACTGAAGTAGGACATAGAGGTTAAAGTGAAGTCATTCACATTTTATTTTGTTTGTACTCAAAATTGGTTGTAGCCTTTGCTTTCTGCTGTGATTTATCTCTAATCAGCATTCCCACTGTTCTGAAAAATTGATTTGAATTCTAAGTTGATACAGGAGATGCATATAAACAGATCTCCGCTCCCCTCCTGTGAGGGCAATTTATGCAAAATAAGTTTAGGGGCTCTGGGATTTAAAGTTTACTGACTTTTGTCTGTGGGAACTGGAGTGCCACTTTGCACATCGTGAACATTGTCTGTGAATTACCTGCCTTGAGGGGGATTGTTAGCACATGAATCAAAAGTGGCTGACTAATGTAGAACATCTCAAACAAAAGGATTAGACAATAGCTGAGACGTACCAAGATGCATTTTAAATCAGCTCAAGTTAAATTAGGTGCTTTTTAGTCTAATACTGCTCTTAAGTATAATGTTGAACACTGGCTGTGGGAATAGGCTGATCTTCGTGCCCTTGTTTTGCTACAGAGAAGATGCCATCTATTTATTTTCTCCTTAAAAGCAGTCTACTGCCTTTACCCATGGAAATGGTACTTGCTCAGCTGTATGTGCTTCATTCATAAAGAAGAGCACTCTGTTCCTCCATGCCACAAAGTCCATAGTGATTCTCTTTTGATTATGTGCATAACACTCTGGGGAATGAGACAATTGTGCACACATATTTTCTTGTATTTTTATATTGAAAAAGAGTGGGTTTTTTCAGATGCCCCAGAGTTACATTCTGCTCCTACTTAGAAACATTCGCAGCAGCAGCCTCAATATGATGTTTGTCCTTGAGAATCCTGCTACAAAGGCACCCACACCTGAGCTCAGATCCAATCCTCTGGGATGTGAGATACTGCAAATTCTGCGTCGCATCACTTCCAAACTTTGCAGTAAAGTTTGAAGCATCAGTGGACTAAATGCTATTCAGCTTGGTGACAAATAAAAAAGATTATTTCATCTGGTGTAAGGAAAAACCAGGCAGGTCTGCAGGGTGCTTCCTGCCATGGCCTCACCTGGCACATTAATCTCGGTTTGCTGAATTCTCCCTTTGGGTGTAAAGAGGCCTAGCATGCTTTGGATGTAAGGGCCTAACATGCTGTCCCCCTCCATCTACAAACCAGGCACTATGGGAGTCTGAGAGAGAGAAAATTGAGTGTTTTGGACCAGTTCTGATCCTGCTGAAATGGGAGCTTAATCAGAATTTGGCCCGAAAGTGTAGCGAAGGTGCAGTGTTTACTGCAAAGAGGGTGGCCCATGTTGGTTGTTAAAAAGGACTGGTGGGCTGACATTCAATAGATGCCAGTTGCCCACCACACTGCTCTATCACTCCCCTCCTCAGCAGCACTGGGAGGGAGAAAATTAGATGCAAAAAACTCATGGGTCAAGATAAAGGCAGTTTAATAAAGCAAAAATAAAGGCCATGCACAGAAGCAAAAAAACTCAAAATATTTATTCTCTACTTTTCATCGGTGTTCAGACACTTGCCAGGAAGGAGGGCTTCAGTATGCCTAGCAGCTCCTCTAGAAGACAAACATCGTAATGACAAATGCCCCCCCTTTCTCCTCCTTTCTCTTGGCTTTTATTGCTGAGCAATAAAAGATGCCATATGGTGTGGAACATCCCTTTGGTCACTTGGGGTCAGCTGTCCTGGCTGTGTCCCTTCCCAACTTCTTGCCCGCTCCCAGCCCGCTGCAGGAGGCAGGCTGCTGGAGAGGCAGCGCGGCTGCAGCGCGAGCACTGCTCTGCAGCTGCCACAACACGAGAGTGTTCATCAGCACCTCGCGAGCTGCTGATACAAAGCACAGCACTATGAGGGCTGCTACGGGGGAAATGGGCTCCGTCTCAGTCTCAGCCAGACCCAGTACAACTGGAAAACGGTTTCACTCTGGGCAAAAGCTTTTAGAACTAAATGCTGAGCAACCAGACTGATGTTCTCAGCAAAGAACTAGCAATACTTACTTTAACTAGACATGTGTGGATGACTGGTCCTATTTGGAGGAAAACTGCTGGCAATATTTTAAAGAAAAAGGGGAAAATATTTTTGGATATACATGAAACCAGAGTTTTTCAGACTGCTTGTCAGATAAGGAAGGTTGAATAAGTATTTCATATTGATCTGGGACATTTCTAAAGGGCATGAAAGCAATGTAAAAATAAACTCATGCATTATGACTGGAGCAGTACTCACAACATTGAGGAGGGCATATCCCCTTTTGTGGTGCGAACTTTGACTTTTTAGGTAAGAGACTCCAACTGCTCCATAATCCCCAGGTTTTCCTCTCACACAAAAATGCCCTAAATGCCAGGCTGTCCAAACGATGCCACACAGGCAGATCAAGTGAAACTCCTGCAATGGATGTTGCCTGAGAAAGCAGCTCTGCCGGATTCAAGGCTGCTGAGCAACCTGTACATGGGATGGGACAGGTAAAACAGCAGAAGCTGTGGTGATGTGCACTGCCTTGTGTCCCTGCTCTACCATCAACCCAGCTCTGCTCCCTGTGTTCTGAGAGATGTAGAGCTCCCGGCCACTTGAAGACATTGGTATTTGTGGTGAAGAAAATTCACTGTGGCTGCAGAGATACAAAGGAGCCTCTCTTGAATGCTGATGTGTTCAACCTCATGTAACTCATGAACATTCACTGAGGAAGAAAACAGGTGATGAATATGGTCTGGGCTGGTGTCTATGGTACTCATCTGAATTTTCCATTCTCTGCTCACAAGTATTTTCAAAGCAAAAAAATTGAACTTCTCCCATGTAGAATCAGTATAATTGTGAAGGACGTGGCAGGCCCTTGATTCTAAGACGCAGCTTTAAATAAGGCAGGAAAAGGAGTGGGTATTTGCCTCCAGTCTCACAAGATGTAGTTGGTGTGGCATACAGTACTCTTTTCCCATTTTCTGTTGTTTCAGAAATTGTTTTCAAGACAGTTTGTAAGTCTTGCATGAAAAGTCAAAGCAAAAAACTGTTGCAAAACCACCAAAATAATCCTTTCTACATTTTATTTCATGTGAAACTGTTGACTAAATTTGACTTGCTCTTACAAGTGTTTGCATTTTTCTGTGACTGAGTGATTTCTTGCATAGCCTGTGCTCAGCTCTGGCTTGAGCGCTGCTGTTAGTTCACCCTCCTTGTATTCTGCTTTGGGAGCATTTAAGATACCTGCTCCCTTGCTGAGCCACAGCCTGCTCCACAAGGATGGGTGGACATAGTAGCCATGCAGTTGCACTGACTTTTCCAGCAAACTGGTTTCCATGATAAACACCTGAGGCTCTAAAGCAATGTGACTTCAGTCTTCTCCTTCCAAAACTCTCATCAAACAGCTGTTGTCTATACACATTCTACTCTGGCAAACATTTCATTCTCTCTATAATCTGTGGAAAATGTAGCAATTGATCTCTGAGCAGTGTTGCTAAAAGCTGTGGCTACTTTGTTTTCACTTGGAGTGTGTAAATGGCTTTTTGACAGGTTCGACTTCTGGGCAGTTCCTGGATGAAAATACTGTCATCAGCATTGATTTCCCTCCTGGCCTGTCACAGGCAAGCCATCCTGTCATCGAACAGCAGCCTGCAACTATCAATATCCATTACTGGACTTCTTAGCTGCTGTGCACAGCTTCTCAGAATACTGAAAGTAGAGCTGGGCCAGAGGCAGATCTTCATCTTCTAAAGGTAGGTTGTATGCGTACACATCTTGGGGACATTTTGAGCCATGAAGCAATGAAACTGTACTGCTTGCTTGCACCCTGGTGCTCTCCACCCACACTGAGATGTCACATCCTGCTGGAGGATTTTTACATGTAAGTCTGGGCCGCCCTGTGGACCTCCATCCTCTTCTCCCCTGCAAACCTGGCTTCTTATTAAAGCTCTCACTGAAAGTGTGAACCCAGCTGGGAGAGGGGTGTCTGTCTGCTTTTCCAACTTGCACATCTCAAAGCACAAGAGAGATGGGTGATTTGGTCCTTGCCCCCTCAACAGCTACAGCTTCAGAGAACCACAGGAGGTGTTTCCAGCTCTGCTGCCTGCACTCCTCATCCAACAAATGAGCAGGTTTTCTGCCTCACTCCCGATGCTGCCACTTTTTCTGAACTGCCCCACATGTGGGCCCTCCTTGTGTCGCTATCTGTTTTTAGCTTTTCCTCTGTCACTGTAGGTTTCTCTGGAAGTGAAGTGACAGCTTCCTTGTGTGGGGTAGCTTTGCCACATGGAGACCCACAAGCAGGGTAGCCATGCTCCCACGAATGCCCCCACAAACTCAACGGCCCACTGCATGGGGGTCTCAAGATACCAAGCCCATGTGGGTGTGGAGAGCACTCAACACTTTTCAGGGTTTAGCGTGCACCATGGCTGTCTCCTGCCTCATCAAAATGGCTTTAATTCTCAGCACAAAATTCTCCAGTCCTCAACCTCAAACCTGGCTGCCAGTATCTGAGGAAAGATATGTGAATAAAGGAAGCCCATAGAAATATCTCCTCTAAGTAGTCTTTCAGCTCTCAACAGTGTCCAACCAAAGTGCACCCTGAGCTGGAGCTGGGGGCCTGTCAGGAGACAGTGAATGCCTTTTTACTGCCCCATGAGACAACAGCCTAGGTGAAATGGCCAGGAGGAGCCATAGCAAACAAACCAAAGCATGCCTGTCCCTCAGTGCCAAATTCCATACCTAGCCCTGCTAAACACACTGCTTGGCTTGGACACTGTCTCCTTGTCCTTTACATCCAGATATCTGACCTATAGAAGCTGCTTCCTGTGCAGTGTAGTGCTGTGCTCTTGAAAGAAACTTGGAACTGAGTTTCATATTTATTAGATCATGTTTCATTTGGGACATCAGTGGAAGTTTTTTTTATTTCTCCAACAGCTTTTTTTCTGTATGAACTCTAGTTCCCTGTATTTCCCAGCTGTAGCTCACATGTGCCTCTTTATTTAGTGCCATCAGTGGATATACTGAATGAGCAGAATCTTTCTGTTGGTTTGTGCTGGATATTTCTAATTGCCAGTCTCTTAGTGGTCTCTAGTTACCTGTTTTATATGGTCACCCTGTGGATAGCACAAGCCCAAAGCATATCATAGACAAGGAATCAGGCCGGAGATCATGCAAAGACACAAACATGCTGAGAGGAAAATGAGCTGCCACCCATGTGTTTTTGAACTCTAATTCTCTACCTTGATATTCCCATTGTCCTGTGTTGCAGGTCTTCATGGCAGGGATATTTCTAAATCCCGCAGTCCTGGTTCTCTGTCTTGCTCTATCTGTTATAAAGCAGGAGTATTTTTGCTATAGTTAGCCCCGAGATGTATAAATAAAACAAAAAAAAACAGGAAGCAAGCCTTTAAACACTTGAGTATCTTTAATAATAGTGATTTTTGTAGAGTCAAAAAGATGTCCTTTTTTATCCACCTGCTGTGCTAGCTTTTATCTCAGTTTGTAGGTTCTTTTGCATAACCCTGTTTGTGAGCCTGCTTCAGCAAGGCCCAAATAGTTGTTAATCATTTGTGCTTTATTATCAGAGGGTTACTCCACAATAAAGTATTGTCACTTCATTCTCTGCTGCTTTCCTCACCTCCATTTCTTCAGAAAACCAGGCACCACTTTCCTTCATGCAGTCTTGCCTGTAATTCCAGTCACATTTGTGTATGTATGTTGTCTTCTGAAATGTCTGTTTAGAGAAGTCCTTTTCTAGCAGCAAGTGAACTTTGCAATACTTAGTTATGCTGCACACTGTATTTCCCCACTGCAATTCGTTCCACTCTAAAGCAAGACTAAACCTACTGAGATGGTTGTTTCTGGCTGGGCTTGGGGTTATCAAGATCCTCAGGAACAATAACTTTCTGAAGTGCCAGACCTAGACCTCTGGTGAATGAACAAACCGGCTTTGTGCCTGGAGTCCATCAGGGAGAGCACTAACACTGAGCTGGTTTTGCAGTGCAGCCAGCACTGGAACGGACAGCCTGAGGCTGGAAGTGCTCTAGGGAAGGTGTGTGTATCCTCCTCAGGCTTTATTACTCAAGCTGAGATTTTCAGCAAGATGGATAAGAGGCAAAATCAATTAATCAGCTGTGGAATTCCTGCTGAGGGTGAGATGTGTTGAATCCCAATCACTGTGGAAATTAAGGAACTGGTGTTGAGTGTCTGTGTATAAACAAGGTATATGACAACCTGCTCAGCACAGCTGATTTCTTGAGAGCCCTTCCAACCCCGATTTCTGACTGAATCTGGGGAAGTTGCTGCTTGTTTAAACTATGCTAAAAGGGATACAGGGAACATAAAGAGGCATGGCTACTGCTCAAGATGTTTCTATGGATTGTTTTGTAAGTCACACTTTTGTGACTGAACTCAGAAACAAGCTGCATCTTAAAAAAGCCAACAAACAAAAATTTGTCACATAAAATAGGAGCATGGACGATCTGTTCTTAGAAATGAGTCCCAACACTACAGTCTGGTTTTCAAAGAAAAGTACTAGCTCTACTCATCCTTTGCTTGGATATAGATACTGCTCATGAAATTGGAGCTAAGGTCAGCAGCCAAAAAATGTAGCTGCTTGGGCTTAGCATTTTAACTCTACTCTATCAGTACTGATTGCTTTTACAGATATTTTATTAATGTTCAGGAAAAGGGGAATAGAATATAGCATACTCTTCCAAACATGCACACCCTTGTTACAAAAGCATATTATGGGAGATATTTCTGCTTAGACTTGATATACCAAAACAAGATTTTAATTTTAAGTGTCACAGATACTTATAGTGTCTTTTGTGCTGGTTTGGGTTTATTTTCGTGGTTGCCATTTATTTCATGATATTGCCTGAGACTCCAAGACACAGCCAGACAGATCTGCTGAACACATGAATACTAAGGAAGTGGTTTCCCTAGTAACAATAACCATGTAACAGCTCTCACAACTTCCTGCCCTTCCTTACAGGATTTGTTTGTGTGTTTCTCACTGGGTTAGATAGAGGAGACACCAAAATTGAGGCTGGCTAAAAGGCATTCAGGATGAGCTTACTGGAAGTGGGGAGAGTAGAAAAAATGATTGCTGCATTTGCAACTGGTGTCATTACAGAGGCTGGCTTTGGTTTGTTTTATGGGAATAATCCCGGGGGCATGCTCAAGCTGTCTGAGAACATGGGCTGAACAGAGTCTGCTACAACTCAGATTCTTACTTCAGAATATTTTTTAATTTTTTTTTTTTTTTTTTTTTTTTTACAAATGTAACTATTGTTATAATGGATTAAGTGCAGCTTTGAGTCAGTAATCGATTAATGGAAAGCAGAGTGGGGCAACAAATACAGACCTTAAGTATGCAGCCTCAGTGCAGGACTTACTGCTGGCACTTTAGAGAAGGTGAATTGAGCAGCATTTGGGAACATGTACTTCTGGGTTCAGACTGCTGGCAGGGGGTTGTCTGGCTGGCATGCTCTTGCTGTGGAAGAAGAGGTGAGATTCATTCTCTAATACATTGCAAAGTATTCCTCAAAGAAAATAACTATATCGCTGTTCAGGTGGAGGATTCTGGTAGGCATGTTATGTATGATCATTAAATTGGGTTATCTTTTTAGTCTTCTAATCAACCAGTCTATTTACAGCTCACTCTAAGCCAGCTGAAGAAATCTGTGGTACTAAGCCCAGGTATTAAATCTGCTTCTCCAGGCATTGAAAAGCTGAATTCCTGGATTTCATTAGCCATTGTTCATATATGTATATTGAATGTTGTGGCCACTTGTGTGTCATTTTTTACATCAAAAATTACTTTTGCTGAAAAATAAAAGTTAATATTATCTGTCAGTTCTCTGTAAAGCTGCGTCTTGAGATGGATCTGTTCCTGAACAAGCTGAAATGATTTTGTGTGTTGCTAGAAGGAAGAACTGATAAGGGCCAAACTGCAATCAGCTGTGAGTTTACTGTTAAGATAATAAACAGAACAGACACTGTGCGGAGATCAGCCGTGCTTTCCTTTTTCAAGATCCTTGACCACAATGAAACCATGACATTTTCTTAAAGCTGACACATGTAACTCTAGTCATACAGATATTTACAGCTAAAAATGATAAGCTTGATCCTGAGAGATGCTGGGTACACCCATCCTTGCTGCTTTTAATGGCAGTTCGGGGTGTTCAGAGCCTTTGGATCAGATTAAGATCATCTCAACAAATCACAGTGAGGAAGACAAAGAGGAAATGGCTATCAGAAAACCAAAGACAGGCTAAGATTTTATCCTTATCACACTGAGATGAGGTGCCTCAGAGCAATATACTGATTCTTTTCTCAGGCTATATCAAGTATCAGGACTGGCCAATGTTCTTTAATTCAGGGCAACCATAGAAATAAGCATGAGCACATTTGTAATTAGCACTTACACTCTCTCAGCAGGTAGAACTCCCACTATCACAACACTGCCTTCACAGGTACCATATTTTAGACTAGGCATTTAAAGCAGTTAGGTCTTCTGTAAACCAGCTGTGTTGGAATTCTTACTGCCCAAAATCCAGGTCAAACCTGTGTGCAATATGATCTTGGCAGAGAACAGTATTTTTTTGTGCTCCCAGGATCACTGATAGTAATGAAATAATGTTGTCTTTCAAGGTGAACATATGTTAAGTCCAGTCATGTAATAGCACATTACGTTCTTAGATGGTAAGAAGGAAAGAGTTAGTAAAATCTACCTTTTGATTTTACAATTTCCCTGAAGGTACAGACTCTTCCAAATTATTGTACACTTTTGAGACTTTTTTCTCTTTTTCTGTTTGCAGAATAAACCTGGTAATTAATACTAACTAAATAAAACCAGCAGGTTTACGTGTCTAATGGCACGTGCACATCAGCAGCAATCCTATAAACACATATGCAGATGTGTGCATTAATTCAGATGAGTACAGGAGCATGGCTGTATTCAATTCTGAAAATAATAATCTGGCTCCTACTTATGTACATGGTTGGCTATGCTGATTTAAGGCAGTATGTTCATTCCATTTCCTAACTGTACATCAATGGACCTAAAGACTATAAATTGCCAAAGCTAAATCAGATGTGTAATAGGATATTTAAAACATTTACCATTTTGTCAAATATCAAAACATTCTTGTTTTCACAGGGGTGTAATGTGGACCATACAGTGTAACAAGAGCTATCAGTCATTTGAAAATATGTGATATCCTTTGCATATCACAGATACTTTTCTCATGAATAAGGAACTTTTCACTGGAAGAAGACTTTTATATGACTCCTGCTTGTTTCTCAGTCTATTTCCAGGCTAAATTTACTGTCAAAAGAGAGGTTTTGCATCTGCCTGTGTCAGTTCTCCAGTGTATTGAGGTCAGCTTCCATTCTCCTTGGCTCTGATGCCTGCCTGTATAAACACAAATTCCATTTCCATCCTATTATTTTTCTAATCAAGGGTTCGTCATGCAAAAGAAGATCTGAGGTGACTGTGCTTTCCATTATGCAAAACATTCCATTATGATAATATCTTTAGGATAGTCTTAAAAAGGTGCCCTGCCCAAAGACATCACAAATGAGAGCACTGAAATGGTAGACAAATCCTGCATAATTTGCCCTCTCATTTAACATTCAGGCCACAGAGTTCACCCTAATTTGCCATACACATTTCCTCTGACATCCTCGATCTGTACATATGGTAAAAATAAGAATTGGCAGCTTTCACTGAATAGACTTCTGTTAAGTGCTTATCAAAAGAAGAAGAAGAAAGGGGTTGCAAAATGCAGTCATATTTAGTACATCCTTCATTTTCTTTTGCTTTCTTTGCTAAACTCACACTTAGTAAAATATACAGTCAATGAAATTTACCTCTTGAGCTCAAGTTGTTTCCATTCAGAACAAAGTAAAAAATACGCCAGCAAAGAAAACCTGGTATTTCTTAGAAATTCTCTTTTCTTTCTTATGCCAAATCCCAACGGGCAGGGCTGCACAGAAAGGGAGCTTATTTTCTAAATCCTTTGAACACAAAGCTCTTACATTTTCTAGGACAAGATGTTTTCCTAGACAATCTCAATATTGTACCTTTGTATTATTAATACTTTTGTCATAAAGATGAATACACACATTTATTTTATTGTATATATTTATTTTCCATTAGATGTCATTTCAATTATTTAAATATGAATTGGCTTACAAACAGACTCCTGTGAAGACTTGTGTCTGAGTCTTGGCAAGCACGTCATATTTCTGTAGTTTCTGTGTATTTGATTTAGCTGTTCTCTCTTCTTACTATGCAAATGTGTGTGTTGTATGTGCACATGCGCTAAATATATAGGTAAGTTAATCTGCATTGACTCCTTTGTTTGAAAAAACTTCCGAATTTGTGGGGCATTTTTACAAGTTTTTAATGGTGATGATTGTTTATGACTATTTCTGTAGCCAGACAGATAAATGTTAGGGCTGTTGAAAACTTAGGCATTTTAATTATAATCTAAAAGAGATAAATGTTCCTTTTTTTTTTTTCTGGCTTTCTAGAGTGTCCTTCCAGATCTGGGGAACACTTTGCCATTGCTGGTCTTTCCTGTTCAGGGATTATTCCACTATTAAACAAAGCTTAATTTAATGCAACATCTAGTCATGAACTTAACATTAGCTTTTAGGCCTTGAATATTTTTTTTTTTCCTTATGTATTGGTATGGCCTGGTGTATCATAATCATTATAATCTTTTTAATTAAAGTCAATCCCTTGCCTTGATTTCCTGACTCAGTCTCTGATATTTTAAAATGTTTTCAATTTCTAACTGCAATATTTCAAAGAGCTGTGTCCAGTCTTTTTCGCAATTTTATCTCATTTACTTGAGCTGTTCTGAGTCCATGAAGTAATAATAAATTTGAAAAAAAACCCATATGGATTGTAGGTGTATTATCCTTATTGATTGATAATCTCATCATCTACTGTGCAGCATTTTTGACTAAGGTACATGACTGTTTTAATTCATCTTTACTGAACCACTGATGCTGAACTAACTGATGCTGATGTGGATATAACTACATGTAGGACTAGACTTCTCTGTGACTTCTCCTATGTTACATGTCAGCACAGTATGTACTCTTCCTTCTCCAAGATGCAGCCATCTCATCTTGGAACTAGTTTTAAGTTCAACTCTACAAAACGAGCCTTCCAATGTGGCAAAAAATGCTTTCATTAAATCAGACCTATTTACCAGTGATCACATATAATTTATATTTACTGAAAAGCTTTGCTACAGAACTTTCAAAATTATGCCCTCCAAGGCATCTCAGAGCAACATTCATCTTCATGATTGAAAATAAGTGTGAGTCCATGTCCCCTGCTCCTAAATCAAACTTGGCCTTACCCAATTGCTTGACATTTCTTTCTGCACTATAGGAGTCTCAACACGCACCTTTTATAATTACAGTTACCTGAAACTCCATATATCCACACCCTTTATATTGTATCCACTCAAACCAGTTGTTTTCCTCCAAAAGTTTTAACCCACTTTTATTAATCCCCTCCCATCAGTTGCCAGGAGTGATCATTTGATCAATAAAGCTTGCATATGCAGTGAAGTCACACCGTTTCTGGCCATCTGCTTCCTCTGAAACTGGCCTTAATCTGTTGGTAAATATGTTCAGGATTATTTTTTTTTTCCACCAGTGACTGAGGTCTCTATAGTTAGCTGGAAGAGCAGGATCTTCCTTTCCCTGAAGCTGGTAGAGGCATTGCCTTTAGCTGCTTACCTGCAACCTCCTTGTGTTCCTTTACATATGAACATCTGTTTTGGCCTCTTTGCTGGCACTCGCACTGACAGCTTTCAACAGCTCGACCATTACACTTTCTGTTCCTGCAGCTATCCCATTTCTGATCACTGTGCTGTTCTCCTCACTTTTCTTTGTTTGCAAATTTAAGTAGAACCAATACACAATCTACATAGCTACCAGGGCCTTTCAAGTCAGTGATGCAAATATATTTTGTACTTTAAAAAAAAACCAAAACATGATCAGGATTATTGGACCAAGGCCCAGCTTATCACAGCTGTATGCACAGCTAATACAGCCATATTTATGCTATTTTTTTGAAGTCTGATTTCTTCAAAGTGGTCCCTAAAGCCCAAGTTTCCATCTTCATGGGAGAGGATACACTTCCAAAAACCATCCAATGTGCATTAATATGCAATGTTACACAGCCAGATTTAAAATTCTTGGTTGCAGCAGGCAGTTGAATGAAACCTGAAAGTGAACATAGGTCATCAAGTCTGCTCTGTGAATCTCCATGGTTTAGCAGCAACTGTTTGGATAGGAGCTTGCTGCATACATTGCCTCTCCATAGCTGCTGCTTCTGTCCTTCTGCCAGTGTTCCAAAAAGCAAGCCAGCATGGCCTTGGATGTACACAACTAAAATGCTCACTCTCTGCTCTCTCTTCTCCTCAGTGATTCTAACCTTAATTGTAACTGGATGGAGAAACTGTGTACCCAGATCAGCTACCAGAGAACAACAGGTTACAGATTACTGTGCAGCTGCTGATCTGTAGCATCTGCTCATTCTTTGCTTGTAGAAAGTACACAGGAAACAGGGGTATGAAACTGTAAAAACTTGTGCATTCTACAGGCTGCAACTCTATAGTTCTGTTGTGGTCATACACACACAAAAAATGAACAACTGTCTGCAGTTCTAGGCATACAACTCCAGGCAGATGTTCACTGCAAGATAGATATCACCATGTTTTTATTCATTCTCTTTGAATTTTTTTCCTTGCTTTCCCTAACTGCCCAAATCCAGTGAAACAGCCAGGCTTTCTGAACCAAACTGCAGCAAAGCTCCAGCACGCTCAGTCTCATGGTACTGCTGTCCCTGCTCAGAACTGGGCATCTTCTGCCCAGGGCAGTTCAAACTCCAACTGTTCCCAACTCCAACTGTGCATGAGCACAGCAGAACTATGAGGTGAATCTTAAATGAGAGGGCATATTCTGTCTGCATTGCTGGATGAATGTGGGGTGGCTCTGTAAGAGAGCATATTCTACCTGCTCAGTGCCAAGGGGATCAAGTTCCACAGTATCTTCCCTGGAGGAAATGGTTGCACTTGCTTAGCTGAGTGTATAAACAGAGCTGTGTTTTCTGGTTCACTATGGAGACTGTTATCTAGAAGAGTGTACATTCCTTTAATTAAATAGCAAAGAATGTGTTTACTTAATTCTACTTTCTACTGCAAAAACTTATGATAGTGGAAATTATGGATTCTAGTGTCTGCCAGGTCCCTGATACCCTTATGTGTTTTAGAATCTAGACAATTAGAGAATTCATGTGGTAATTCCTCCATTATACTTTTCACATTAATATATTTTCTTCTGAATTGTTTAGTAAAATTAATTGCACTGAGCCTTATTTCAGGTATACTTAGCATACTTCTAAAGAGACTTATTAAACTACCAATTTTTATCTTGCTTAAGAATTGCCTTAATAACAACATTCAGGAAAGCTGGTTCATGATCTGATATGGTGATAGCTCCAATTTTTATGTGTCGTGTTGTCAGGCTGCTTGTGAGATTATAGAAAAGATCTACTCTTGGCTAGGGAGAGATGAGATGTGAAGTTTTCTCTGCTGGAGTGCATATGCCTTCAGACATCAAAGCCTTTAAAATTTCCCATACATCAGAATGGAAACTGGACATTTTATCACCTGGGGTGCTGCCTGCTCCCTACTGCTTTGTCTGCCCAGCAGCTCCCCAGGGCTGGAGCAAAAGCTGTTCACATCAGAGGCCAGAAGTGAAGGCATACTCCCGGCTACAGCTGTGGGTGTCCACTGACAGCAGACAGATGCCAGGACAAAAACATCCAACCAACCCACCAAAAAACCTCCCCCTGTTTTTCTTGGGAACTTTACTATGACAACAAACCTCATAAAAGCAGCTCTATCCTGGGCAATTATAAACCAAGCACCTGCAGGAGACATTTCTTCATTCTTTAAAGGCTCTGACCTTCAACTTCAGATCTCTTCTCCTCCAGCATGGCATGGAAATAAGCTGTAATCGTGGACGCTAACAGCCTGTATTATAATGATTCTTGTTATAAGATAGGATAGATTCTGGTTACAAAATGGGAATGTCCACACACCCAATTTCCTTGTCATTAGTCTACAGCGATATGAGAAAGCTGTGTATAACGAGCTCAGAGGCAGACACTACATGGGCTGCATAGAATTGGTTAGAGAGCAGCAGTGAGAAAGTCATGGCTGTCTCTTGTGGATGCAAAAGGGGTCTCTGAACAATGTCAGCTATGAGCAATGTCAGATATTAATTTAGTAGGGTGACATTTTTATTTATTTTTATTGGGTGATTATCCACTTGTGAGAAATACAGGCCAAGAGTTTGGTCTAGGAATACAAATTATGTCTGGAATTTATCTTGATAAAATATAAAAGCAGATTATGTTCCTTGGGCTAAAAGTTGTTAGCATAATTATGAGATTGTGAGTTCCTTGGTTCTTTACTGCTTTAAGAAAAGAGAGAGAATTTTTAAAGAAAAAATGAAAGTAGTGAAATAATTACTATGTATATGCAGAGAGAATTTGTGGATTAGGCTGATAGGTACTTCTGCAAGATATTCTTCCTGATTTTAGGTATCACGTGCATTACCTCAGTCAAGAAGCAGTTATCATAAGCACTATAGTAAATAACCCTCCCCATGGTTTGTCTTCTTGTTTCTAAAAGATCATCTGAGTCTCTTGCACTGTTGAGGTCTAGAAAAATGGAAAAATGTGGGAGATAATAATTTTAAAAGCAAAGTACATGCTGAAGGAAATCTCATTTTCATGTACAGCCAGAAGCAACCCAAGTGCCACTCTCTATACACAGGCCAAAGGAAGAGGAGGTAAAATATTTGGACACATGCTATCTATGAAACTTCCACTTCAAATCCTAGCCAAATCTTCTCTGACTGGCTTGAGATAAGTAAGTACCTAACACTAATCAGCAAAGTTACAATGCTGGGGTTTTTCAACCTTGTTTTTAATTGAACAATTCCATATCTAAGTTCTTGTCCAATAGTTACTCCAAATAATGTAGTATCAATAATATAGTAAACTACATTTACAATGTACTTTAGATTTGAATCCTGAGGATTCAAATTCTCAGCCTACACCTGAGTTTTCATTATTGTTGACCATCTGCCTCTGGTCAAATTTCTTTTATTGAGGCCTTTTTAAATTTATATATTCATTGAGGATTTGCTGCACAATATGACAAATACCCACTGACAGTGGCAGATTCTCAACTTCATTGATTAGGCTTGTCAAGAAGCAGTTAGGACTCTCTACCTCCTACCCACAACATAAAAGGGGCAGAGTTTGTGTCTCCTCTTGCACCATTTCATCTTTACCAAGGGCTGCTTCTTCTCCCATGAAGAGAGGCACTCTACAGTGTGAGTAGTGGCACTGGGAGATTCACTCACAGCAGGTGTAGCCCAGGTTATCTGGTTAATTAAATTAAGTCCATATGCCCAGTCCAGAGTTCTTCAATGGCAGGCAGCTGTCTCCTTACAGCAGCAGACACTCCACAACCCACACTGGTAAAGATGGCAAGACTGCTGTGCACCGCCGTCCTTGGAGTCTCCCTTCATATTAACTGATAACACGTGAGCTGCTTGCATGGTCTGATTCGTAATTTAAATTACTATTGACAATGGCATGCTGAGAGAGACATTAGAGCATGAAAGGGAGGCAGGGAGAGGAAACTGGCGACGAAGCAAGTTAAGTAAATACATAAATATAAACATGCTTAGTCAGAACATTCATCTGTCATCTTGATTGCTTTTCAGATAAGAGAATAGATATTAAGAAGCTTGCATGCTGCTATGAGAGAGTTTAAGGTGATAGCTTGGTCATGGACTAATATTGCAACGTTAAACAGATCTGTTGTGAACAGTCCTGTCAATACATAGCAAGGGGGAGGTGTTGAATGATGGCCTCAAGTCCTGCTGCCCCTCTGTTCAGGGAAGGAGTCAATGTCAAGGTGACTCAAGGTCTTTTCTACTCCCAGGCCCCTCAATTTCCCTTTGCAGTACTGGAAGGAACAAAACAACAGGGATTTCTCCCCATATTTTCTATCTCAGTGGCTGGTCCAGCTATAACTAGATTTTTTATTCCAAGTCAGAATAGCTAATGATTAAATTTTCTTTGGAAAGGTGCAGTGTGAGCTGCAGTTTCATGACTGCTTCATGCCCATTAAAGCTGGGCTGTTGCTGACAGGAACCATTCCCTCCTCTCCTGTGTTTCAGCTCACGCTTTCCTTCCCTTTCCCCTCTGCTGGCACTAGCAGCCCTGCAGCCATGCCAAGGGCTGGAGAAGTGAATTGCTGCAACTGGAACTACAGTGGGCTTTGCTGGTAAGCTTTCAGCTGGGCCAGCTCATTGCTCTGCTTCTCTCCACTGCCCTGCAGGTGCTGCTGTGGGAGAAACAACAGGAGTGGGTAAGGTGTGGGACCATCTCCCTCAGGGGGCTTAAAACAACTGTGATTCACGTCCCACCCAAAGCTTTCCAGGGAGGAAAAATAGTCCTCAGGAAAAAAGAATGCATGTGCCAGCTTTAGGTTAAATTCCCTATCCTATCACAGACTTCTTACCTGACTTGAACAGGTCATTTTAATCTCTCTCTGCCTTAGATTTCCCTCTCCAAAACAAAGACAAAGCAGTACTTTTATCTTTTAGAACATGCACATTAGAGATTTTGAGGTGCTGAGGTGCCTAGGTACTCTGGGAATAGGGGCACAGAAGGACTTTTGATAGGTCTGCAAATATTTTTAAAGTGCTTCTCCCTCAAGCTTCTGGTTTTAATTGCCTTAATTGTAGACAGCATTTGTACTGCACAACTAGGTCTTTGTAGCTTAACATGTTGTAAGTGTCCATGCTTTTGGCAAATCATTGGTATAACTGAACTCCAGATAATAGAATTCAGGGTATAAATCTGAGATATACGACAAAGGATGAAATGGGTTTTTTTCAGGCTTTAAAGAGCATTTTAACTGTGTTTCAAGTTTCAGTAACTTTTAATAGCATCACTCAACAACAAAGTGAGGAAGCACTCCATGGTGAAAATGCCAGCTGTGGTCTATTTTACATGCAGTTACCTTTCAATCAGTCATACCATAGCATTATTTGCTCCATCTGAACCTCAGCCTGATCTGAAGAGTTCGATTCAAGCTCATCTGACCTGACATTGTTATATTTTTTCCAACAGAGCTAATGTGTGGGATTTTTTTGTGACCAGACCCATCACTTACAGGGCTTCAAACTAATATCCTTGTTTTAACACAGAGCAGACAGAGTGGTTGTTTGGAGCACAACCACTTTTCCAGAAATGTGTGACAGTACTGCATCAATACTGTCACTGTGGTCTTCTTCCTAGCCTAAAAAGCTCTGCTTGCAGCATAAGATCTGAAATGTTTATCCTTTTAAGAAATATATTTGGTGTAGCCATAACAAGTGGTAGAATACCCTTTTTGCCTCAGAATTTGAGATTAGAATGTCTATGTTTATAGCTAAAGGAGGATACCACTAGAAATAAATATTTAGTAAGGTGGTGATAAAATTACAAGGGTGGATCTTCATTGAAGAAGAAGTCAGTCTTTTATTTACAAAACTCAAATGAGAAATTACAGACTAGTTATTCTGGGATACATCGTCCAGCCCTGGCAATCTGATTCTAAAGGGCTGATTACCAGAAAGCACAGGTACCAGCACTTCTTACTTATAAGGTGTCTGAAAGATGCTGGGACCAGGAATATTCAAAGTCATTGGTCTGTTTCTGAAAGCACTTTACCACATACTCTCTTTTTGACCTTGGAAACGCATTCCATTTCTGTGCATTTAAGTTCTTGCATTTAGAAAATGGGGATTAAGAACATAGATGCAAAGCTGCTCTAAGTTTATTGATATTTGAGGCTTTCAGAGCTTTAATGGGTAGCACCGTACAAAGGCAAAGAGTTCTTTACATTTTACTGAAGTGATTCATTTTTCAGCTGGCTGCACTGTTGTACTGCAAATCTTCAATGAGTGAGAACTTGCCAATTTGAAGAAACAACTGATTTAACTAAATGGTTTTTCAAAGGCACATAGAAAAATTGGTGCAACCCCATCATGGAGATAAATTTATATCAGGCTGAGTGCCTCATATTGATTAAGCTTATGTCAGCAAGGAATCAACTTGCTAATGCCATGAAAGGCACTTTTAAACTGAGTAAGAGTGTGTACACAAGGGATTAGTTTAATATTGGCATTCTTCTTCCCCAAAAAAGACAAGCCTCTAAATCCCATATCCCTAGTGCTATGCATTGTGAATTTTAAAAAAAGTAATGGAAATGGCATAGCAGACATGGCAAAAACCAATTAGTGCCCGTCCTTGGTACTCAGAGTACCAAGTACTAATTGGCTCACAATTAGCCTTGTTATGATCTGAAGCATCTTTAAGCCTGCTGCTACTGAACACAATATGTGGAAACACAGTTCTGCCACATTTTTTTAATGTTCAAGCAATGCTAACTGACATATCCCAGAGATGTGAGTTCAAGGCTGTGGTTTCATGGCAGCATAATTTTTATGGCAGGCCAGCTGCCACTATGAAGTCACAAACAGATTATTTGTGAGAAGGAGGGAAAAGTGCCTCCCAAACCAGTTTGGTGGATGCTTTTGCTTGCTATGGCAGCGGTGTGGCTGAAGTTTAGGATGAGCTGCTCCTAGCCCTTCTCTGCTAAAAGGAGGACTCAGACTTCCAGTTCTGAATTGTCATCACGTATGTACTTGGATGATGTAAGTGTAGGCACAGTGAAGACTTTTAAGTAAATATTTAAATCAGTCTGCATTTTTTAAAAGTCATGATGTATTCAAAGAAGAAGCTCTACAACTGTAAAAAAAGTACAGAAATAGAAACCACAATGGCTTTGCAGAAATACTAACTAACTAATAGTTATCCTAATAGCTAGATTATATCTGTCTAGCTATAAAAAATGGCAGAGGAACAGACAATGTTCAAAAGAATCACCATCAGAAAAGTACTTCCTGAGTTTTAAGAATGATTTCAACATTAATTGATATCAACACATAAGAGCCAGAAGCTAGATATCCCGTCTTTTCCCTTTCCATCCTTTCCTAATGCTTTCTATTCCGTGTTCATATTTTTATGCATATCCTTCCTCGTGAATTAAAGAGCTCCGAAAATTGAAGAATAATCATGAAGTCTCTCTTACTATCCAGGTAGAATATGTAAAGACAGGCATGATTGAACCTTGTTTCCAATGGTGTGACTACCACTGAGAGTCAAAGTGGGCAAAGGAGGTGTTTTCATCTGAAAATACAGAAGTACATAAGCATGCCAGAATCTTCTGGATTTTACAGATTCAGTCAGCCAGATGTTGCAGTAGCTGTGTCTCCTGGATACAGGCTCATTCCCACTGAGCAGGCTCGAGGCTGAGGTGTTACTGCAGTGGGGTACAGCTGTAGTGGGCTGTGGCTGCTGAGAGCAGCCATCCCTGACATGACTGGGATCAGGCTAGTATGACAATTTAAGATAAGGAAGCAAACTTTTATAGGCTCTATATTCAGCCCGTGGATGGCTGAGGGGAACAAAAGACCTGGGATACTTAGGTGACATGGCTTGTCCTCCTTGTCTTCAGTGCTGGGTACCCTCAGACACTTTTCTCAATGTCAGCAATACCATATGAAAGTATACAAAATTACAGTAATCATCTCTGGAGACAGCAAATGTGTGGATTTCCATAGATAAGTCCAAATCCAGTAAAAATGATGCAATCTTATTAGTCACCCATAAAAACAGAGACGTCACAAGATCCAGAAGCAAAGAGTCCAGATGCACTCTGCTGTCATGGGATAGGTTAATGTTCTGACGGGAATGCTAGGGAAGGAAAAGACTTGAACAATTTGCAGTTGGGCTAAATGTTATGGTTGCATATTTGAGCAACACAGAATGACAACCTTGACAATAGGAAATTAAATTCCATCATCCTGAAGGTAACATTCCCTACTGTGAACTTGAAAATTTTTATGAAGTGCTCCTTTTTCTCCTCCTTGACGACTGTGGGATCAGGCTAAGGATGGTTTATCTGGGGCCCACGTGGGAAATCAGTGTTGTAGTGTTGGAGTGCCGCAGTGTTGAGCAGTTGCTGTGCAGCCAGGGTCAAAGAGTAGGGGAAATGCTAACTAGAATTAGTTATTCTAATGCTGCAGAATTGGAGGAAGGTCTAGAACGCTACTCCTGTCTATCCTAAAGATAATTCCTTTCACACAAACAGCCTAAAATTTCCAAAAACTTTCTTTCAAAATATGGCTGACCTCGCCTATATGATGAAGACTGTATTTAAGGGAGAAGTGCTTACAAGCAGATCCTTGTGGCACATTCCTTTCAGTCTTGCTGGGCATTCTGCCTCTGTTTACACTGGTTAAATATTTAAAGCTATCTTTACAAAGAAAAGCAAAAGCCCAAAAGATTTCTTCTAAAGGGAAAGTCAAGATTGTCCTTTAACATATACCAAGCTGCATTCCACTGAAAAAGGCAGATGCAGGCTGAGAATTACTCCTGCTCTGATCTCATGCTCACACTCTAAATAACATTCATGGAAAATACGCACACACCTAAAAGGCATAGAAAAACAACCTTCCTTCACTCTATCTCCCCACCTCACACACACACACACCTTTTCAATTTGTGTATCTTGAAATACTAATGCAGCAAATATGATCTGAATCTCATTTACATCAGTGGAAATGGGGAGTCATTTCTTTAAAAGCAATGTACTTGAAGCACAGCAAGAGCAGCGTGAGGCCAGAAGTTAGAGCTCATCACATAATTTCTCCTTGCATCACTGCCTTATGAAGCTCTACTCCTTCCCTTCCATCTGTGAAATCAGCAGGTCTACTCCTGGGAGTAAGGATTGCCATCTTAGGCCCTTAAATCAGCCTCTCTGTGTTTGAAGAACAAGAGAGAGTCTGTGTTTTCAGGCACTGTATGTAACTGTAGAAGAACTTGCTCAAGAAAGGGAAATAAAAAGAGAGTAAAAATGTTCGCCTTCTCTGAACAAAATGAGCTGTGATCTGCAATTGCCCTTTTAAGAGTTGTGACTTTTTCTTGTTCTCCGGAAAACTTCTGGCAGCAGCAGCCGGGCTGCAGCCCCTGCGCCTCTCACCCCAGCGCAGAACATGTCAAGGAAGGCAGGCAACATACGGCTTTAATTTGCAAAGGATCATCTACATTTCTTCTGAACAGAAAAGAAAACCAAATCAAATCTCCACATACTCCATCCATCTCGAATAAACAGAATTAAGGAAAAAATGCTGTGGGTATTGGGAGGAAGAGACTCTTTGTAGTCTGCTTTGACTGTGCATACCGCTTCTCCTCATGCCTCTTTAAAACATAAAATCCTTGTAATGGGGGGCTGACTTGCACCAATGCTGGCCTTCAATTGCTCTTTATTCCTAGCCCATGCTACCTGGTACAACATTCATGTTACAATAGGTATCACTTGGCAGGAATAAATTCTATTTCTCTTGTTCCCACAACCCCCAACTACAAGTAAAAGTACCATTTTTAACCTAAACTGACAATTGCAAATTAATATAGCCAATTAAAAAAAGGCATATGGAAAGGCATGTGGGATGAATTTGAGGATAAGCTGACCTGGGCCACCCAATGATCAGAGAATTACTTGGTGTCTTGTCAAATGCTTGTTAATAACAACTGCCTCTGCACTGAGGTGACTTTCTGAGCACTTGGCTGTACAGCTCTGAGACCCTTTGCTGCAGAAAGTATTCTGGCTGCTGACTGCACCATCCTTAAGGTTTATGTTCAGGTCCTACTGATTTTCTTTGCCAATCACTGCATGTGTTTGTTATTTTTGTCAGCACAGGCACACATCCAAGAGTCTTCTAGATGTTCCAAGAAATGTCCAAGGTAGGCTTTTAAATTTTAAGGATTTTGCTCTTCTGGCAAGACTAGGTCTGTGAGATGCTATGCTTATGGCCCTGGGGCAGATGGCTATGTCATTGGCATGTCGCAAACTGAAAAGTATCTTACCATGAAACTGTAAAAGCTGCTTGGGAGACTTGTCCAGGTAGTTTCTCTCCAGAATTTTGGTTTGTAGACCTCAGTGTCAACTTCTAGGGTCCAATACCTTACTTTAAGGAGCATGTATCATCTGGATTAAGGATTTTATCACTCAAAATATATGGTAGTTTTAATATGGCAGTGTAAGGGTGTACCTTATTTCATCTTACAATTTGGGATGTATGACACTGTAATCATCTCTCCTTCATGTCACTGCATTTACAATCTTTGTACCGATTCTCCTTCATTTCACTGCATTTACAATCTTTGTACTGATTTTTCAGCAACTATCCCTTTCTCTGCATTGTGAGGACTTGATGAGATGTGTACTGCCAGTACTCAGAGTTAAAAGGAGACCCACCTGAGACGTGAATCTTTACTATCTCATTCGGAAACTCACAAGAAACTTCATTAATTTAGTGTACACATTGTTGCCCATCACAGATGACATATTTTAATTCCTCTCTCTACCCAAATCTCAGAAATCCTTTCTTTCCATACAGAACTAATTGCTCTGCACACAAACAATATTAACTGTTCTTATCAGCCAAGATTCATGCTTAACGTGAGACAAAAATCAACTTTTAACTTATCCCACTGAATTATGATGATCTTACTTTTAACCCCTTATTTGACGTCTAAATAACGAAACATTGAATCAACTAAAAACCTAATTATTTAAGCATAACTTCTGCTTTAATTTGGTGGACAAACATACATTTATGTTATCATTTCGGTTTACATTTTATTAATTTGGGTGCTCACTAGCCTTACTACATACACATTTGGGCTTATATTTGGATTCTCTGTATGTAACATAGGTCTGTGAAATAAAGCTGAATAATTTCCTCTAGGGAAACAAGTTTTCCTTAAGTGCTGTGGAAGGGAAGCATTCACTCTATCCTATTTCTGCCAGTCACGTAGAGGAAAACAAGAAAATCCTGTGACAATTCTTTGCTTTGTTTCTTTCCAAAATTAAAGATTTACCTAACTACTTTTTTTTTCTTTCAGAGAATCCCATCTCACATAACAAGTAAAGTGAGCACAAACCAGCACTCTAAGGATAGTATTGGTACATAAAGAATGTAAGAGGACCAATCTGATACTCTGCCTGCCTGCCAGAGTCCTAAGTTCCCTGATGGCTACTATACCAAGTAACACCCGCATATTGTTTTGATGTAAAAGCAGAAATTCCTTTTTATTATTATTTAATGCCCAAATTTTTGTTTCTTTTAAAATGGAAGATTGTCTTTCCATGGCAAGGGGGAAGAGTGCCTGTGCTCTAAGAAATATATGGTGTGTCTTCATAAGAACATGATTACTGTCATACTGACCCAAGCAAAGGTGGCATCCAGTCCAGTCTCCTCTCTCCAACTGTCACCTATGATGGATACCTAAGGAATCATTAAAAGAACAAGGGAGACACACAGGAATAATTTCCTGTGGATATGACATGCAGTACTGGGCTTGCATGAAGAAATAGTATATTTTATTAGACCAAGACATATATGTGGAAAAATAAGACAGACTTTTGGTCACACTTTTCTGTGGGTTAGAATCACCTTTCAGTTAAGAGCAAGTGCTACCGTTTACTAAGATATTTATGAATTAAGCCAGCTCTGAAAGGAAGAAGATGGTAGCTTTAGAATAGAGAGGACATTGATGATGTGAATGATGGGGAAAAAATGGCATTTATTAGCTAAGCAAAAAGGAGAGACAATTACCTTATGGTCTGTTGATTTGGAGAGGGGTAAGTGGGAGGGGGCAGTGTTCCATGTTGAAGTAGAAGGGAATTATAATGCGCTATTAGTCCAGCATCTCTACTGAGTCCACGGTTTTGGGCAGAGTTAGGAAACCTAGTTCCCATGTGCACTTCTGTGAGGCAAGTTCTGTAGTTTCCCTTAAGGATCAGGTCTGAAAGGAGTGGGAGAATGTCTGTTTTGTGAGAAAGACTCCCTCACAAACAGCCCAGTGGTTTGTCTCGTCTATGAAGATGGCCTCCGGGAGTTCATGCTGGAGCTGAGTGGTCGTTTTCAGTGGTCCAAGGAATGCAGCTGTGCACTGGATTAAGTACAGCCCTGGAACATCAAACGTAAGACCAAGGTATGCTGGTGATCTGATGGCAGGGGCTGTTCATTGCTGTAGTAGTGGATGGGCATCATCACATCTTGCATTTCTTGCTGAGGCACAGTTTAAACTGATCTGGTGTTTTGGGCCACAAAGGATTATGCTCTAATGATGAGTTTTGTGGTTTGGGGTGTTTAAAATGTAGGACAAGTGCTTCTGGGAAGATTCTTTCCACACAGGATTTTCTTCTGTTATGTGAAAAATCATTAAACAGTTAAAATGAGCAAGTCCTAGGAACTTCTCTGAACTTACCAATTCATTCTTGTCCCCCAGGTGGTATTCACCTCCATCCCATTTCGGCTTTTTCTTTCTGAGCTGGTCTTACTGATACATCTGAACTTGAAGTAGTTTTTCTCAAGCTACAGTTAGCTTTTACTAATTACTGCATTTAGATAGTTACTGCTTCAGAATCAAAAAAAAAAAAAAACAAAAAAACCCCAACCTTTTTAATCCAAAAATGTATCTGGTTTTCCTTCGGTACTAGTTGGTCTGAGAAAATCTATTATGCACATGTACAAACCTTATCTGTATACACTGGTCTTTCTCCTAGAACAATCTTCTAGGTTATTAGAGATGGTGTTTTTCAGTTTGAGAAGTGTTTCCTTAATATTTCAAATGCAGACCCCAGCAGGTAAAATTTCAACCAACCGATGATGCACTTAGGCATCTTAATTACCTCTCCTGGATTGTGTAACGTGTCCCCAGGTCTGAAGAGGACTGGCAGAAACCCAAGGAGGCTTCTCAAGACAGTCAGAAATTCACACTCATTTTCTATAAAAAAGAGCATGGATAATAGTTGTTCCGATCTAAAGATCCAATGTTCAGTCTTTTTAGGACAAACAGAGAAACAATACTGCTATTTAGGGCTGAATAGAAATAGGTTTTGTGCTAGAAAGAAGTTAATCATTTTAATCACTGATGTAGATCTGAAGAGAAAAATCTGTAGCTTTAAACTATAAATACAATATTCAAGGAATTGAACTTTTCAGCAGAAGATGGAAAAAGGTATTTGTGCATAGAATTTTTGAACTATAGTCCTCTGGGAAGAGAGTTCATGACAGAACTCAGTGAACCTCAGTAAACAAGGACATCAGCAATTGACATTTTTAAGGATGTGCAATTTCTAAGCATGATCCCACTCCTGCAGTCGTTACACAGCATAGATTTTGCTATTAATTAATTTGAATGTGGGACAGTACTGCTGGGAGAAAGAAAGTGGCCTAAATAGCATGGTCCAAATTTTATCTGTAGCTATCCAAGAAATATGGATGTCTTTTATTAACCCTTGCCACCTCTGACAGCTAGAAATAAATGCTGGAGCTGTCTTACTACTAATGGATTTTGGAGCTCAATTAACATGTAAGGCGGAAGGGGTGGGAGCATGCTGCAGAGAAGGAAGACAGCTGGTGGGAGAAGTTCCATGCCTGGTTCAGCTCAGAATGGCAGAATTAACCTTTGAACAAATATGAGAACATTTGCACACATGACGGAGAGCCTTAATTACTGAATGTCTGGAGAACAGGGCAGGGTTCTTCTCTCCAGGAGCACACTTTATTATTCTTATTCAATTCCAGTGAGTACAGTAAATCCCCCATTCAGCCTTCATCGGTTTTTTGGACTATGCACTTCGGGAGAGCCAACAGGACCTCCATTCTGTTTGTGCAACGGGGCTTCAGACAGGCAAAAATGGCCACTGCTGGCGGTCACTGTATGCCCATTCACCCTCTCCTCAGAATATAGCAAGAATCTCAAAAACCTGATGGGAGGTATTGCAAGTCACACAGCATTCGACTTGAGTTACACTGGAATAGTTCCCACTGAGCAGAGGGAAGAAGGGAAATGGGAAAGCCCTATTGTGATTATTTTCGTGTCGGGCTGCTGCTGCGGACACGATGGGACGAAGGCGCAGGTAATGCACTGGCAATATCCCGGTAGCGAGCTGCTCAAAGTGTTTCTGGGGAGAGGCGAGTGGTAGCCACTCGAACATCACGGTGTACGCGACGTGCCACATCGCGGTCTGTGCCTTCGCGCTGCTGCGGCTCCTGCCCGGGACCCAAGTGACCGCAGTGTGTCTCCCACATTTCAGACCTGCGGAGATACCCCGACTGCGCACTGCTCCCCGCAGCAGAGTCCCGGCAGTGCCGCGGGCCCCTCCTCCCATCCTGCCCTTTGCCGTGTGCCAGACATCGATGCCCCCGCCCGGTACTGGCCCGGCTGACTGCACAGCGGGGAGCACCGAGGCTGACGGGCCCTGGCCCAGTCCGAGTGCGCCGCTGAACGGCTTCAAAAATCGTCATCACCGGAGAATCCAAAAACACCCTCGGGACAGCCGGGGCCGGCGCGCCGCCGACCGACAAGGCACAGCGCCGTCCGCCCGATCGCCCCCCGCCGCGGGGCCCCTTCCCCAGCGCCGCCCCCGCCGCCTTTGTGCGCGGCGCGGAGCAGCCCCGCGCCCGCCTGCGCCCGCCCCCGGGTGAGGCGTTGGGAGACGGTCCCTTACGCAGGAAAGTTCGGCGTCGGTTTCAAGGCTCCTCCCTCCGGTGAAGGCAGACTGCGGGGCGCCTGGAAACCGGTCGGAGGGAGCGCGGCGCGGCGAGGCGAGGGGCGCGGGCTCGAGGGGCCGGCACAAATGGTCAGGCGGCGGCGGCGGAGGCGGCGG
>VWPU01014619.1:0-211194 GCA_013398955.1 Callaeas wilsoni | reverse complement strand
GGCTGTGCCAAACCAATACAATCGGTTATTTCACTAGATTTGATCAGAGGAAATATCTTTCCTCTAACATAATCTCTGGGAATTTAAAGTTTACTTGGGTTTGGCTTTGGGTTTTGTGCACAATGTTTAGGTTTAGAATAGAGTTCTTTAAGCAAAATAAATTAAAATAAAACCAAACCCTAATAAAAATGGATAAAGCCTTCAATTTGTATTACTGTAAGATGTTTCCAAAGGAAAGGGGAAAAACAAGTTTCTTTATTAAAAAGAATCTTGCATGTGTTTTCTGCAATTTCCTCTCTGTTGGTCCTGTGAGGACACTGTAATGAGGAGGTACCAGACTCCAGCAGAGACTAGTTCTCCTCTCCAAGAGCACCTCTCAACCTCTCTCTCAAAGACCAGCAAAGCTTTATGGTGCATTAGCCTGTCAAATAAAATCTCTAATATATGCTCTTCAATTCCTTGTTCATGTGGTGCTTAGCTTTGCTACACTGTGACTGTCCTCATCAGGTTATTCTTCATGCTAGGGCAGGTAATTTATTGTGATCACTGGCACTGCAAAAGCTCCGGAGCCAAATGGATGAGAGCCATCCATCTCACCCAGGAAGAGCGGGACCGTCCCTAACCAAGTGTGGAGAACAAGGAGAGGCAGCCTGGGTCGACCTGCAGCCAGCCATGTGTGCTGTATCAAATAGCACTTAGACTCTGCGGTGAGCCCCTGTTGTCACCTCCTCCTTCCCTTTGCTGCTGTTTCCACTCTCTCACAGCCTGGAAGAGGGGCTGGAGCACTGCCTAAGTCCCTCTTTGCAGAGCCTGCAGCCTGAACGAGCACATTTAATCCCCCGCGTACAGACTGGGGTCAGGGCTGCCTGACTACAGCTCGCTCTCTAAAGCTGAACATTTCAGCTGCTACTGTCTGAAATGAAGGATTGAGGTCTCTAGATGGGACTATAATAGACAAACTCGCTGGATATTGACATAGGTAGGTTTGCAACATGCTCGGCTGTAGGTTACATGTTACTACTGACAATGTCAAACAGCATTATTCTCTCCACTTCCCTGGCTTTATTTGTGCTTGGATAGAAGATATTTGATCTTCCTTCCTTAGAAAGATCAAATTCACATTCAAATACAGCAAGAGAGGAGAGATGTATTCCTTTCATGTCCGGGTATGGTACTAGCAGTGAAAACTTGGAAGAAAAAGAATCCTGTCCCTGAAGACTTTTCTGAAGATCTTTGCTTCCCTCTACCCCATCCACCACCCCTGAAATCAACAGTGGAAAACTCTAAATGGTACAAAGAGAATAAACACTGAATGGAGCTATTAGAAATTTGGTATGTTTTGGGGTTTTTTTTGTGTTGGATTTGCCAGTAAGTCAACAAACACTTTTTTTTAATCCACAAATGTAGTGAAAGAAATGAATATAAATTAACAACTGATTGCTAAAAATGAAAGTTCTGCTTCATCAACTCCACCCTGTGAAAATAGTTGAGCACTCCTGTGAGTCCCTGTGATGGTTTGTCTCCCTGCCCCGAGGGAAAAAATCCCTGCATCCATCCTGGCACCTTCTCCCCTTCCAACCAGCTGCTGTGGCTCTCCCAGCTGCCCAGAAAGGACACGCCACCCCACATGTCCATGGGACAGCTTCCCTGAGGAAACATACAACCTTCAAAGAGGAAAGAGAGAAATTACTTTTCTAACACAATGGTGATGAGGGAACCTTCACAGACCTTTTTTCAAATGCTCTGTGCTGAGTGTTCAAGGAGAAAATAAAGATGATTGAGATGTTATTTCGTCTCAAAGTGAGGCTGGAAATGCAGTAACTTCTCCAATAAAACGCTCAAGGGGGTTTTCAGCTTGCAGTCGTAGCACATATTCATGATCAATGAATAACCCATGGATTCCAAGGTTGTAGAAATTCATGAACATGTAACCCTAGGACTGCTCAAAAAATAGAGAAGCTATCACAATCTCTTATCTTACAGATGAGCTTTAAGTGAGTTTTTAATGACAGAGGTACACAACAGGTTATAATAGTTATGAAAATGAATGTTAGTCAGGTAAGTAAAGGGAACTCGTATAATACACATTTTAACAGTTTTGTATTTACCTGAGAGACTCAAATGGCTCCTACAGAACAATTATGTCAATCCAGAAACAGCACATTCCAGGACAATGGTGTTCTAAGGAAAGAAAAGAAAAAGCATGTGTAAATATTCAGAATATTCCTCACACCACAAGAACCCAATTCGGAATTCAAACCGAAGCTGTGTCCTGAATGCATTGCACCAGAGATTGGCCTTTCCTGTGGCTCTGAGACCAGCTGAAAGCCAATTATAATGTGTGATCCCAGGGAAAGAGGAAACTTCTTTTTTGTTATTCAAAACAGAATTCCTCTCTAACTGTGGCTGTAAAGTGACTTCTTGAATTTCTTTACATTTCAAATGCATCTGCTTCCTTGACTAGTAGTGTTTAGTATTTAATAAGAGGAAGAAAAGGTGATTCCACTTTTAAAAAGGCTCCTGTTATAGGTGGTGAATTTCAAAGCACTCTACTTGTTTCTGCTGTTATTTTGGAGTGTGAATGTCACAGAATAATTCTGCTGTTATTTTTCCGTGTTATTTCTTGAGTTAAAAGACCTGACTGCTATACATTCCAAGGTTGCTGATTTCCACTGCAATTCTTATGTGTTCAAGCTTACATTATTTATACTGCCTTGTCTGCCACCTTCATACTTAGCTGTCTTCTTCTTAAATATTAAAGTAATGTGTGGAACTTTTAGGCATGCTTTATACTTAAAACAATATCATATGGCACACAAAGTCCTTGTGTTGTCAAAGGACTACAACTCACAGACCAGCTTTGTTTTCTTATTTCAGTTTGGCTCTGAGCTGAAGCACCTGGGCATGTATTCTATTGTACTGCTTGCATTTGAAAATCACAGTGAAGCACTACCAAGTGCAATATGTAATCAGAGTTAATTAATCAAACATCTCTGTAATCGCACAAGATGGTCTAACCAAAAGATCATACAAGCTAGAAGCAAAGGACAGGTTAGCAAAACACAATAAAACAAAAAAGGACAGCAAATGAATCAGAAGAACTACCCCACCATACGGAGTCTGCCACTGAACTAAGGTTACACAGCAACAACAAAACCGTCTTCAAATAATCCACCCAGGTAACATCATTGATTCCCCAGTTCAAAATGATGCTGCTCTTTGGGGACTGGTGTTCAGAGCATCAAAAGTACTCGCTTCAAAACAGAGAACTCAGGTGGCTGGAACAGTTCTAAGACCTCAAAAGACCTTTCAGCCTGTGGAGGAGCTGGATGGTATTTGCTGTGCAGTGCAGGGATTTGCAAAAGGGGCTCCCCTGGGGTGGAAACAGTGACATAAGCTATCCATGGCCGTGGGCCTGGCTACCTGGGTGCAGGGCACAATAAGGAAGCTCTGCAGTGGAGGAGGTTGGCTGGCTCCAAAGACAGACGAGGCAACAAAGAGGTGCTTGCAATAAGAAAAAAACTCCACAGACCGAGGTCACACTTTCAAGGGAGCACTGTCAGTTTTTGTGCTGTTCTTGAGGTTCTGGGCATTTTAAACAGGCTCTGGGCATTTTAAACAGGCTCTAGCAGAAGGATGACAGGTACTGGGTTTACACTCTTACTCTCCTCTATAATATATGATAGATTTCTCTAGAATGCGCATACTCACAAATCACAAGCAAAGCTTACCACTTTTTGGGCCTCACCTGAGAGTCCCCCCAGCCCTTCTGAAAGACAGAGTGGTTCTGCCAAATGAGATCACCTGGGTGGATTTTTGTTGTTTGTAATATAAGAGGGTGTAGTCCTTTTCAATCCATTTCTTTGGACTTCATATAAGTCCATATTGTTTCAGAAAACAAACCAGCAAGCAGGTGATAGCTTATAGGACAGTCTATTTATTTCTGGTTATTTGCTATTATATTTTCTGCATATTTACCTGTTAATTAGGAAAACACATAATCAAACACTACAAAAGTTGTGAAGAACTGACCACCCACTAAAAAACTCCTCTATCGTGAATGTCTAAAAAAGAAGTACTTTATCAAATCTATAACTTTTAAAGCACCTATCAGTACAAATAACTTGTAAAGATGGAAAAAACTGACTTTCCATAGAGAGACCCTATAGTAAGAATGAAGGGAATTTTTGACAACTTCATTCCCCTTCCCTGGGTGTACAGTGTCTAGTCATTGCAGTGCACATATTGAGTAAAAAAAATGTAGATGGGTGGTATAAACAAGATGTTCTTCAAGGTATGAATTTATTCTTATTCTTCACCACTATTGAGACAGAATAAACATTCCCTCATCAAAAAATGAAAATTATTTTTATGACAAAAGGAAGAAGGGATAGAGAAAAATTAATTACTTTTCTTCAGAAGGGAAGAATTTTTCACCTGGGACACCCATGTTCCCTGACACAAAAGAATATTAGGTGTTAATTCTGAAATAGCATTCAGACTTTATTATGGCATAGCTTCTAATAGGAATGGATTGCATTCTGAGCCTACAAAACTGTACATGAAATTATCCTCTTCTTTCAAAATAAGTTTTAAAAGAAGTGAAGAAAATTCCACATTTTCAAATGTTAACTCTGTCTTAAAAGAGAGGCTGCTACCTTTGGGAAGAGTTGCTTTGGTAAGGCTAATTTCTCACAATTATACAGCATCATGCAAACCCCTGGGGATACTGATTCTATTGTATTTTATTGTTCCTGAGTTCAGTGAATTTCTTTAAAGGGACCATTTTACCAATCAAGCTAACAGCAGTTCCGAAAATGTTGTCGTAATCTGTATTCTTTATTAAGCATACATTTGCTGACTAAACAAATGGCCCTTGTTTATTTCCACAGGATAATACCTCTGCTGCTATATTTGTCTGCAAGTTTATTGCATGATTTGCTGCCACAGAGAAATGAGCATTTTGGCAATGAGGAAAATCCAACTGCAAAACCAAACGTCAATCCCACAGAACCCACCTGATCACGCCCATAAAATGATTGCATTCTGCCATTCTTTATTAACAACGCTGAACATTTAAGTCTATTAAGATGCATTTCAATACCTCGGCCAAATGCAAATGCCTTTCAACCTTTTCAGAGCAGTAAGATTTATCATAGTGTTTAAAGAATGATTGTGCCTCCTTTCTTGTACAAACAGGATTTGTTTTCATGGGTACCGTTCCCAGCAATTTAGCAGCTATAATTCAGTGGGCTTGATGTACTCCTGTAAATATTTGTGATGGAACTTGAGTAACAGCCCTGGCACATCTACTTTGATTTACTGAGAGATACTTGCAGGAATGCAGCCACAAATCACAGTGCAGTTCACATAGTTAACTACTGAAGTAATTACACAGTTAAAACACCATACAGTGCAGAGAGCAACTCGGTCTGCATCTCCTGTTACCAATAAGGAGGTTGTTTTATGGTAGCACATGGGGTGACAGTTATGGCAGAAGGTAATGTTTACGAGCAGGTTTTCATGCCTGCTCCTCCATGATTCTACATCAGAGAAAATAGGTAGCAGAATTAATAAACATAATGTGAACATAAAAACATGCCCTAGCATATGCAGATCTGAGAGGAAATGAACTTTCAAATCCAAGTTCAGATTGCATGTAAGTTTGTGTAGGCCTTTAAACTTAGAGGCTTTTTGCTGAATTTGAGTGAAAACAATCTGTGCTATTGAGTCATCAAAACATCCCTGAAATCACAGCAAAAAGCATGATGCTACAATAAATTCTTCTATTCATCACCGTCCGTTCCCCATGCCCTCCACCACCCTGATACGATGGCAAACACAGTGCCCCAGCCACTGCTTCTTCCGTCTGTCACCCTGCTCCCTGCCCATTATGACAGGTTAAGAACAGCTCCACAGAGCACAGCAGGTAAGAGAAGCGCATATGCAGTAGGTCCACCCCACTACACCTGTAATTACTACACAGAGATGAAGGCAAAACACCTGCTTGGGCCCAAGCAGTGATGAAGGTATTTCCCAGTCACTGGCAGGGCTGCAGAGCAGCAAACTAATCCGCAAGAACACAACAATGAAGTATGAAAATAGTTTATGACACCGATCTCATTGGTTCAGTACTGATTTTTTCCACTTATGGGTGCCCCAAATTACCTGAAGCCTTTAATAATCCTTCTCCAAATAGAAAATTTTTTGGTGTAAAAAAATTGCCCAGAACTGGAATGCCCAATTAGATATCTCTCCATACCACATGTTTATTTTTGTTTTTGTCAGCCTCAAATCTGAACACAAGTAAAGATTCTGCAAATAGGCAGGCTATTAAACTGAGTAAGGTTGTGTCTGTATCAGTAAAGAATCCTTTTGAATTAGGTCTGTCTGATTGAATGTGAAACAGTAATCTGAAGTCAATAGATACCTGGAGGTATTTCTACACCTCAACAGCCTACAGAACATGTTATTCCATTTATTTTCCTTGCACCCTGAAAGAAATATGTCCTACAAACCTAGAAGACAGGCTACATAATGCCATCCCCACAACTCTGAAGCCCTTCTCTAAGGTTCAAGCATGGGAATTACTTGAAGCTAATTGGAAGAAGGAAAGATGCATTGGGTAATAAAATGAAGTTAGTGCAATATATGAGCACCAGGAAGACTGTAATTACTCAGCACTGCTTTGAGAAAAATCTCTGCCTTCATTTTCAACTACCAACTTTCTAGAATTGTTGCGGCAAAATTACCCTTGAAGATAAATACGATTAGTCACTTAAAATATATTTCTGTATTAGGCAGGCTGCAGACTTGTAAGGTGTAAAATTTTAACACAGAGTTAGGTACATTACCAGCTAGTCAGAAACCATTTCCCTAAATGACTCCCAGCCCCAGACTGGCTTCTCCAAGAGAAAGATCTTCAGCTAAACCTTCTCACAGTTATGAGGTCTCTGGGACAAAAGCCTATTTCTAATTTGGGATGTGAATGGCAGCATAGTGCTATTCTCAGGAGGATCCAGGACTGCCAGGGCATCAAAGAGGAGCCTGGCTTCCCTCCACCTAAACCAAAGATGAAGCTACTCCTTCTTCAAAGCCTTCACACCCTCATTGCCAGGTCCTCCACCCTTAGTATCCTTCTGGAAAGGTTGGTAGTTACAGCAGCCTTAAGCCAGGCCCCACAGAGGGGCACAGAAGGACTTCACAGACCACTTCCAGAGCCTTCCTTTTGCTCTGCCTTCAGCTAAAACCACCAGCTGGCAGGTAATATTCTAAGTCCATGAGAACTCACCAGAAGGAAACAACTTCACCTTTCACTGACAGGAAAGGTCTCATGTGCTGCAATAATCTGATCTCCAGAGAGGTGAAGTCCCTCCTGGGGTGGCTGGGTGCCCAGTAGCCTCTGTGAAGGTCAGTCACCAAGGCTTTCTGGAAACCTGCTGCCACACCTGTCAATGGGATTTGAAGCAGAGGCTTCAGGGCAGGCATCTGAAAAGCTCCTGCTAGAACATAAACACATTTTAACTTGTGCCACTTGAGTAGTTCTGTAAATCCATATTGTTCCGCAAACTCTTGCTTTGAAAAGCTGGTAAACAACACGATGCTTTTTACTTGTATTTAGACTCTCTTAGCTCAAATAACTTCATCATTTTAGAAGTAAAACTCACATAACACTCTTTCTGTGAAGCTTTCCTTTACTGGACCAGAATGCAATAACTACAAGGTGCCCTATGTCTGGGAACAGTTTCAGAAACAGGTATTTTAGCTAAACATACTGAGAAAAATGCTTACATTGTATAATTCCATGCAAGAACTTTAATTGCATGTGAAGCCATCTTCCTTTGTGGTCTGGCTTTAACCTGAAAGTGAGATTTTTTTTTTTTTTTCCCCTGGAGCTAGTATTCAGCTTGCCTTTTTTTTTTTTTTTTGGCTAATGACACTAATGACAGTAGCCTCTTTGTTGTTTTTGTGGTCATTTTCCACACTTGATATCTAAAGCATATTTTGCATAGTGGAATAAACAAAAAACCACGAAATACACGTTTTACATGTGCATGATAGCCAAGGCTTTGGCCAAGCCCTCCTTCTAATGGCTGTGATTCCAGGACAACATGAATTTGAGTGAAAGGGTCGTGCATTGCTAAAAAGATAAAACTTACATGCAATTTGAAACTAGACACAGATACATATAATGACCTTTTTCTCTGGTGCTATTTGAGGGACTACTAGTCTGGCTTTCAAATTATTCTGTTTTGTAACCCTTTCTGCCTGTAATCCATAAATGTATACAGGACTATTTATTATAAAATTTTCTGTGGTCACTCAATATATGAGTACTATTTCAACTTGAAGTCTGTCTGCATATGACCAAAAAAAGGAAGGAATCTGAGTGAAAATTACAAATTCAACATCACTTCACAAGGTTTCCTATGTCTCGTAATTACATCAGTCAACACTGAGCTAAAGCTCCAGTAGCTCATATTAATTCTGTCATAGAAACATTCGACTCAAGTGGGTCCTCTACCCTGCAATCCCTTCCTAAATGTGTATTATTCAAGCTCAATAACTAATTTTGCTGGAATAGTGCAGAAGCCTTCTGATATCTGCTTAAAGTCATTACAGCTCTCCAGAGTAGACATCATATAATTATTATTTTTAAATAAAAATCATGTCCATGACCAAGTGAACATTTTATACTATATCCCTCAAGCAAGATTTAAGGGCTGACTCCCGATTAATGTTATTCCCTTAGAATTTCTCAACTTTTATAAAGAAGAACAGTTAAAAGATTGAGCAAAGATTTTCAATTTCTACTCACATACAATCTGAATGCAAAAAGCACCTCAGTTAAACAATATTTTACCTTGTATGATCTTCAAACTCTGAATGTAATGTTTAAAACCTACTGGTTAACCTTGGCTATAGATTTTAAATTTCCAGCAACAGAACTGGCCAGTAGGTATCAGTGCATACTACCAGATGGAGATTTTTACATTTATGCATAAAGGCACTGGGAAGATATGAAGTTTTCCTTGCAAGCTGTTCCACATGCTGACTGCAGCGCAGACTTTTACTGAGGCGAATGTAAGAGGTTATGAAAATGAGGTGTGCTTGAATCCTTTTAAGGATGCCTGAGCTATTTTGCAGACCTGCACTCTGTCAGGGATATAAAGTTTAACTCTCAGAAAAATGGGGCACAAATCCTTCCCTTCCTGAACATCATGAGGACATTTGACTGGATTATGATCAGAGTATTTGAAGTGCTGCATGCTGAAAAAAAGCCCAAGAATCCAAAGTAAGATTTTGCAACCTGAAGCCTTGTTACATGCATTTGTTATTATTTTAAATAATCTCTTTTTATAATTGTGATGGCACTGGTCCTAGGTCTCCACTAAAAAAAAAAAAGGGAAATCTCTTCTTTGTGAATTTTTCTTATGCCATGATCTCTCTTTCTCCACATTGGGTACAATCAAATTGCCAAGATGCAAATAGGGCTACATACAGATAAGGATGATCCTAAACCATTTTATTACAGCCTTAATTCACCTGACATACTAAACTCAGAAAGAGAACTGCCCAAACCCTATAGCATCAGCTGCCGCTCAAAAACATGCAAATGAGATACTGTCTTCTGAATCCAATGAGCATATCTTGCCACCCATTTAAATGACTGCACAACTGGTACTACAGTGGTGAATTTGGAGCGGCAAAACAAGGCTGCATCCTTTAAATTGTATATGCATATACACATATGTGTATTTGATCTTGGAACACTTATCAGAATGCTGTAGGCACCTCACTAGATCCCCTTTTGTGTAATGTCAGTGCCCATTTTGGCTGGGATAGAGTTAGTTTTCTCCCTGGTGGATGGTAAAGAGCTGAGTTTTGGATTCAGCGTGAGAATAATGTTGAAAACACACTGATGATCTGGTGCTGAGCAGTGCTTACCATAAGTCAAGGACTGTTCAGCGTCTCATGCTCTGCCTGTGAGGAGAGGCACAAGAAGGTGGGAGGGAGCATGGCCAGGACAGCTGACCTGAACTGTTCCATACCACACAGAACAGCATGCTATATAAACTCTGTATGATATATACAGTGTAGTATATAAACTGTGGGAGTTGGCTGGAAGGGGTTGTCACTGCTTGGAGATGGGCTGCACATCAGTCAGCAAGTGGTGAGCAATTGCATTGTGCATCACTTGTATTTCTTGGGCTTTATTCCTCTCTTTCTCTATTATTACTATTATTATTATTATTATTATTATTATTAATCTTCTTTCAGTTGTCAGACTGTTTTTGTCTGAACCCATGGGTTTTATCTTTTTTTTCTGATTCTCCTCCTTCTCTCTACTTCCTGTGTGGTACTTAGTTGCCAGCCAGGGTTAAACCATGACAGTGAGGTAGACATCAATTTGACTTAATCTGTTTTGCCCTTAACTAGATTACAAGCCCCTGCAGAATTAAATACTGTGAATGAGCTTTGGAGTATATTCAGAAAGCCAGGCCTTGGAAAAAAGGGAGCTTCAGTTCAGGCAAATACTTCAGCACAAAGGTATATTAAAGTACAGAATGTTAGTGTGTTTGGGGGAACAGACTGATACTTACTGAGCCTCTTCAGAACCTACAGGCTCAACATCACAGTGCCATGTTAGTGCTCTTGCCAGCCAAAAGGTGGCTACATCAACCAGGGACCGAAAGAGAGATGAAGAAAGGGAAGGAGAAGGAAAGGAAAAAGCAATTTTCAAAAGACAGATATTGCTATCTCGTACCTGCCTTGAATATAGGAAATATAGTTTTTAGTTTGCAGTTGCTAAATTTAGTTCACTGCCATTTCACTATCAGAAGAGAAGAGAATTAAAACAAGTTCCTGAAAATAATCATGCAGGAGTTCTCATGGGTTTGCATGGTTTGGTTTTTGTTTCTTTGTGGTTGGGGTTTTTCACATAAACCAGTTAGCATCAATCCAGTCTGATAAGCCCATATGAAACAATAAATGAAACTCCTACCTTTTCCAAACCACTCCTCTCCAAGACAATCAGGTAGTTTAACTCAAAAATGCTAAAGGCAAAAAAGATCATGATCATGATCTTTGTAGACATGATCTAATTGGTGTATATTTGTCTTCAAGGATTTTGTATTAGGATACCACACAAGCTAAAAACTTACAAGAATACACTGTACTAAAGAAAACTAGGAAGCAAAACAGGATAAAAATAGACTGCAACAATTCTAGAATATTTTAATTTTTTCTTAAGGCAGCAGTTATACTTTTTCCTGTGCCATATTCTCTTCTGTTTCTACTTACCCATTGGAGAGCTGCTGTCAAAAGCCACAAGTTCCTCCCAGTTGTGTGGTGTCTGGGGTCCACCAGCCCTGGATATGCCAGGCGAGGATGACACAATGATGGAACTTATCATCTTCTGGACCTTGGTGTTCCCTGCCTCGTCCTTCCATTTTCAGATGGATAATTGGGCTCTGCCCATGTCAATAATACCATTACTGAGACACTCTTGCGAGATGCTGAAAGGTGAAGTCATGAGATCCTGCTGTTTCCACATTGTATTGCACGTGGACTTGCTTTTGAGGTGGGAGCCTCGTGGAAGCGAAGGAGGACAATTCATCCCTTCACGAGCTAGTGTAGCCAATGGTTAGGGAACTTAGTTTCCAGTGAAGTTGTTCAAGGACTGTCTCAGACTCCCACAGGAGAGGTACAGACTGATTTTCTGCCCCTCTGTTATCCAAAAGAATGCTGGGTTAGGCTTATAATGTAACACAACCCCCAATGTTTTATAAATTCTAGTAATAGTACAAGTAGGCTAAGACGGCTTAAAAGAGAAGCTTATGGGTACCTGTTCCTGTTATTGATGTCCAAAACAAAGACCAACCAATTAAAAAATGCTTTTCCTTTTCTTTTAAAAATAGAGGAATAAAGAGGCTGGTTTGCCTTGTTCCTCTAGACAGTTTAAAGCACAGCTGTCTAGCTGGTGGCAGGAAAGCAGCTTAGCATATGGTGATTCTTATCCCAAAGAAGACTCCTTCCCTGCTGTTTGAGGATTCTTTTTCCTTCTCCCCCAAACCCAACATTTGATAGCTGTCTAGATCCTGACTGAGCTGCACACAGCTGCCTCACTCCATACAGTGTGTGACCCAGATCTGTAGCTTACTGCTTTGCAAAGCACATTCCCCTGCACTGACAGATAAATCAGTTTCTTGTGGCTGCTTAAAAATAGCAGCTTTAGCTGTTGGAGAAGTTCTCAGCAAGTGCAGCCAAAACGCGAAGGGGAGTAATCCACCATGCTCTCGACAAGGCAGAGGAGAGCCTGATGCACACGCTATCACCCACACACAACCCCACTGGCACAGCAACAGAGCTGCAAAATCCTCGAGGCACGGCGGAGGCTGTCAGCAGCGCTAACGCGATTAGCAAGGGGGATCTGCTTCTTTTCCTCGCGCAGGCCTGGGAAGGGCGAGCATCCTTCAGCTGGGGCACTGCCCATAACTGGGTCATCTCTGCTGTAGGACCCAACAGACAGGAAAGCTGCCGGTCCTGTCGACCCACGCAAATGCTGCCAATGCCAGCATGATAGTCTCGTCACTTCTTCTCAGGTGTCAGCAAAATTGGGCTTGGCCAGCAGGTAACTTGTGTCTACTCCATAGCTTCTGGCCGAGGGTGCTTGTTCCACTTCTCACTTACATCATGCTCCTGACAAGCCCCTGAAATAGACCTGAATGGGTAAAAAAAGCTTACCTAAATGATGTTTTTTTTCCCTGCACTGAAAACATTAGAGACTAAAAGACTGATAAATTAGTGAGAAGCGTCTCCTTCTACCTAACCTGGTTTAACGCAATATTTCTCAGAATCTCCCCCAAACCTTTTGGCACAGAATGCTTTAAAATATAAGGAACTTTATAAAAAAACCTGCCAAAACCTAGTAGTATGGAGGTAGCTTTATAAACTAGCAGAGTAAGAGGATTTCAAGTGCAATCATTCATCTAGACAGTATACCATCTCTATGACAGCTGTAAAATAAATACTGCCTGCTTTTGGGTGTGGGGTATATTTTTGTTTGCTTTTGTGTTTATTGTTTTGCTTTGTGTTTTGAGAAGATTGGGAGTGTCATTAGAAGTGGGAGCTAGTGATGGTTACTGCATAACATTTGCTACATACCCTCCCTTCTGATGTGAAAATAATAATTTTTGGTTATGCACTTTGTGTACCGTCAGGCCCATGATGGGTGTCTTTAGAGCCCAACACGGGCCTTAACAGAAAAACCTGAGCTGAGCAAAAAGAAATCTTCAGAAAAGAGAATTCATCCACTGCAGTAATTAGGTCAGAAAGGTCTATGAGAAGGTCACCCATTCTCTGTAACTGTTTAATCACTCAGGATTATTGGAAAGTATGTGCACATACACATCCTAAAGAAAAGAAAAATACTGTGGTGATTGATTCCCCTGAAAATCTCATATTAGACCCAGACTACTTACCCATTTGATTTGATGTGTATGTTTTCCAGAATCCAGCACATTTTCCTTGAAGCCTGTCAAATCTTGAATATTCACAGTAAGCTAGGCAAGGTGAGCTAAAGGCTGCAAAAACAAAATGAAACTCCTCTGACAGGTTAAGTTTTGTGGCATATGCTGCAGACAGGAGGTCACATTCTTATCAGAATAATCCATTCTGGCCTTGAAAATATTTTGAACAATGTGAAAATAGTGGCATGCCTAGATTTTTCTCCACATTGCATACTGCCCAGAATGAAAATTTTATGGTGGCTCTCCAAACATTATGAGAAAGATTTTTCTACCACTTGACTGTCCCAGGTATTTGTAAATCAAGAGCTAATTAAAAAATGAATAAAAACAAGTACAACCCTTTTTTACTTCATACAACAGCAAAAAGCAAATATTCTCTCAGTTACAACATACTGGATAATATGACAAATAACAAAAGAAAAATAATTTTTTCTGCTCCTTTTCGTTGAAGACATCATTTAGTTTTTTAATGGCTTTGTATCTTTACACACTGCATGAGGTTACTCCCACTTTGCTCTTCCCAGGGAGATCAGTCAGCAGAACATATTTCCCCACGGGTACTAATTCCAGTGGCTTGTCCTCCAAATCAACAAGAAACGAGCCAGCTCTAGTTTGGAAGCCACAGTGGCGTGGAGTTCAATCCAAATTGAAATGCAGTGTCTCTCATCCAGTTTATGGCAGGGCCAGCCCTGAATTCATGCTCTTGTGAAGCTTCCAGATCCCAGCTGATCCTCTCCGAGTGCGGGCTGAACGGGAGCATGACTGCCGCTGTCACAGGAATACCAACTCGCTGAAAAGGATGCTCAGCTTCCACAGAGGCTGCACATTTGTAGCCTACTTGTGAGTCAGTTCTGCTTGCTGGGAACTGGCATCCTCAAAGGGCTTCACAAATACTCCTTTCAGCAGCTCCGGCCTTAAACTTTCCCCCTGCCTTGTACCTCCTATATCATTCCTGTTCCCTTAGTACCACCCGTGTCAGCAATTAGGGTTTGAGGGAGCTGGGCAGTAAACCTCCAGTAAAATTGATACTACAATCACAACTCTGGCCTTAGTGGTAGCCAGGCAATAAACCAGAAAGGAGGAAGAGTAATTGCTGAAATTAATTGCTGGTTAAAAAAATAAAAAAGGAGGAGAGGGTGGATAAAAGTGTGCTCACTCTGTTATACTGCAAATATACTGCTAGCACTGACTTTAGCCCCTTTCAGATCTGCTGCTGAACTCAGTAAGAGCAGGTGCAGACCTTTTGAATGCAGGCTAATCACTTCCATGATGAGGATCATCATTTCCGCTATCATTTTCAGGACAGTTAAGTGGAACACCACGGTTGCTAGCACCTGTACCTTCATTTGTGGCAGCACCTGTGGCACAATGCTGCTGAAACTGGTTCCTCTCCCAGGTCAGTGCAGATGGGTTATCTGCTCTCAGCTGGCAGATACACCTTAAAGTGTCCAGTGGAACTCACCTCCAGGCTATCACCATTAGTTCAGCTGCAGACTGTCCCTCTTTTAAAAGCAGACCCAAATAAAAATACCAAATATTTCATTCAAGATTTCTCCCACACAAGGTTATTAAACTACAAGAATATCTTTTGTTTCCATATATGGTATGCGCAAAATCCAAGAGGATTCTTTTAATGGAAATTTTTCGCTACTTTTGATGAACTGCCAGAACCTACATGCAGAAAGCAGAATGGGAAATAACTAGCAGTAATTTACAGTCCTGTAAGAATCTTTTCACTTTGGAACCTACAATATGTTAATTGCATTTTACCAAATGACGTAAAGAATCCCTTCAATAAAATGGTCTGTCACTATTGACTTAAAATCAAAATCTAGATTTTAGCCAATATAAGGTTAATTAATAAGACTTAGTTATATTCCTGTAAAAGGCAATACTTACTTATGAAGCCTCACAATATGTTTTTGGAATCAATAAGTATTCACATTATCCTTAAGACAGAAAAGGCACAGTGTCTGTAAATCTCCCATTTGTCCTTTGTTTACCCAAGGCATAGTTACAGCAACCCACACCACCATCACATTTTACCAATAATCCTTAAAGTTTTCTATTCCACTATTTTTCATGCAAATTTAGAGCTCTTCAGGAAAGAGAGAGGAGACAGAATTCAAAAAAATCTTCAACACATGGCTGAAGTGAAAGACTTGGTTTGGAACTACCTGCCTTGATGATCTCTGATGATTCAAAGTTGCCAGAGTTTTAGAAAGGCGAGGAGTTCTCGCACTTAAATAGGAGATACTTACATTTATATTATACTAAAGGAAAGAAAAAAAAAGAAAAAAAGGCAGTGCTGGCACTGTGGTAGATGATTTATATAATAACTCATTATAGGTACATATAAAATCTCCAAACCTTGAAACATCTGACCACTTAGGTTAATTTTATCTTTGGATTCATATCTAGTAGAAAACCTGTAACTGTGTCAGTCAGTTAAAAACAAACCTCCTTAAGAAATGGTCATAATTTTTATTTCTCTGCAGTTCTGGAAATGCATGTTGACAGCACAACTCCACTATTACTGCAAATCTCGTTCGTACATTCTGGTTATTCTCCAGTGCGAAACATGCCTCTAGCAAAGCAGAGCTCATCTTATTAGCACAGATTTTTAATCATTTCTCCCTCCTTTTTCTCCCTCATTTTATTTTTTTTTTTATGTTTTCCCTTTTCAAGTGCTTTCTTTTCTGGTTAGCCATTAAGTTTAAGATGATCCAGTACATAAAAACTTGAATTATATCAACTGGCAATAAATACATTTAACTTATAGATTTATTTCTTTACTAGCTATGTGTTCTTCCCCAGTCACACTCCAAGGTCTATTGTAATACATCTGGCTAAAGAATCTTGGTTTATTTGTCTGTAAAAATATGGATTCCTGCTGACAGCAAAATTTTATTGCAGAGGTATCGGAAAGTAATATCTGTTCACTCTAACAAGCTCTCCTGAATCCATGCTATCAACCAGAAACCTGTTGTGGGCCATTTGTTTTGTCTCTTTTTCCCCCTCTCTCTTTTAAACAAGGGTGATTGGAGCTGGAGCAAAAAGGCATCCTTGGAAGGACAGAACTGGAATGGTCATCCCTCAAAAGTGTTGGCAGTGCACATTGCCTGCTCAGATGCCATCACTCAGTGTCCCTCAATTCCCTGTTAGATGAAAGCGCTGCCTGTCTCACATTCCAAATGCATTCTGACAGCCAGGGTTTTTTTCGGGTCTCTGAAAAGAGAATGTTTCCTGACCCAATACACCTGCTCCCATCAACAAAAATCCCCACCCAAAATAACACACATGAATGAAGAATTCTTCTTCACTAGGATAACTCACCTTCAGCTCTCAAAACAGGGCTGCATCTTTTGAAGAGGGAGCTGCATACAACTCCCTTGAAGTAAGCACCCACTCTCAGAATTACACTGGTCCAAATTCTTACTTATCTAAATTGGGTTTTATGAGAGACAGTGATTCATATTCCTTACTGAGCATAATGAAATGGAAGAATACAAATTTAGCTGATCTGAATTGCCACTGCAGTTAGAGTTGGAAAGCCAGGGACATTCACACACTGACAAATATAATTGTGATGATACTTAAAAGAGCAAAGACGGCAGCAGAGACATCTAATTTAATACACTGCTAGAAAGGAAAATTTTATGCCATAAGCAATTGTTCGGGGTTTTTTTGCCATAGCTGCTTAACTCTCCCTAATATTTTATGGATAAATTTGCACCAACCTTGCAGCATCCTTTAAAGGTATAGTCTTTGCCTTTAATGCCTATTTGAGTTAGGTTTTTTCCCAACAAGAAATAAAGGTAGGAAAAGTTGCTTTCAGAAAAATAAAACCATAACATTTTCCTTTTTACAGTTCCTGATTTATATTAACATAAGGAAGAGAAACTCTTGTCATCAACAAGGCTGGAAAGCAAACAAAATTTAAATACGTATGAACACTTCCAATATGAAGGCTACACATGTTTTGAATCACTCCAAGCTGTCCTTTCTCTGTTCTCCAGTTTTAGATTACTCATATTAATTTTTTTTCAAATGAATAGTTTTGCTACTTGAGATAGTGATAGCATCCATATTTCTACTAAAAAGAAGATGCCTGTGAGCATGTAAAGGGTGGTTTGGGAGAAATCTAAGAAGGTTCAAATAATTTTTTAGACTTTTAAATTTTTCTCATTGGTACTATTTTAAGTCTGCAAGACAAATCTGATTCTCTGTATTACTATTCCTCCTAGAACTCCTCTGCCCCATTGGCAAGGTTGATTGGAATATCATTACATTTCAGCTGCTAGGACTTGCATTTTTCCTATGCTGTTCTTTTTTTGGCACATTGAAACATTTTTATTCCCCTTGTATCTTTTAAATATATCAGGTTACTATAACAAACAATAGCTGACCTTTATAGGCAAGCTGACACAGACCCATAAATCTTGTTTGGCCACTTACGTCCTGATGATTGTAATAAAATGAGATAACTGAACTGGCTTATTTAGCTTGTAGGTTGTTCCAAAATGACCTGAATCTTCATGGACTGTCCAACACCTGCTGTAGCTGAACTCATCATTGTTGAGGTCATCTGTTCACCATCTGAATACAAATCAAATAACCACATCTGGCAAAACAAGCTGCAGGTGCTAGGCTTGGTTGCCACAGCTGGATCAGTTCTGGCCCTCCATGATTAGCAGCACTTCAGCTCAGCACACTGCTCAGTCTTCTCTTCCCTGAGATCACCTCTCTTTGCTCTGCATCTCTTCTTGGGCTTCGTACTTCGGTGTTCTCAACACTTTTAATCTTTTACCCGGGAGAGGTTTAGAAACACACATCAGAGTATGTTCCAGCAATAGGGAGCTTCTCAGATATTTTGGTCAGAGATGATTTATTCGAATTCAAATTCAAAAAGCTCAGCCATCCGACTATTCTGCAAACAGATGCAGTAGTGCCTGAGGATGTGTTACATAATAATGATTTAAGGCATGTGTACATACTCAGACAACACACATGCTCCTCTGTCACAGAGCTAACTTCCTTCCAAGCAACAAAGCTGTGCCAAGTTTATCATGACAACTCAGGAGCCAGGAAGGAAAACAGGAAGCTCTAAAAAATGAATTACCATCTGTCAAGTGGCTGTGTACCTTGCCTTAAAAATTACTGTAGCATAACTGATATGCATCTTTGCGTGTCTAGACACAGAATCTCTTCTTCCTCAGTTACTGATATTGATCAGACAGACCATGAAAGCAAGTTTTCAGATATTCTTCATATTTCGAATGCATGCTCTGCCATGAGCATCTTCAGAATCACAGGGCTTTTCCTTTTATGTACATGGTCTGTATAGCAAGGATAAGAATTAACTATGGAGCACATCCTATTTATCAATTTTTATGTCAGGAAAGATGATGAATCCAATGCAACACTGATGGATTTCTCAAAGCCTGCAGAAACATCCATCATATACAGTCCATGACCTGGAGTAAAGTGGAAAAACAATAAAACATGAAGAGAAATCCTCTTTGAAGTTAACTTGTAAAATGTTAGTTCTGAATGACTTTAACTCCTATCTATCTGTTGTCTTATGGGCAACTATACTCCACATAGGAAGGTTTGTCATCAGATTCTGTTGGGACTATTTCAAATGCAGCGTGTATGCACGGAATTGCAGTAATGTTTCAGTCAGAAAAATGTTTATGAGCACATTTGAAATAAAAGTGAAAGCAAGATAAATTTTTGATCTAAGGAATAATCAGTATGCCAAGAAGAAATGGCTCTGTTCATATCTGAAACGACAAGGAATTTTACCAGCTATTAACATGAAAAGTTACATGTATTGCAAATTCAAGTTATTTTATCAGAAGATATGATAAAGGCAAAATGATTCACATATCACCCTGACTTGTGTTTCATGATCATTCTTTACACCTGAAAAAAACAAACCATCTCCATTTTAGAAGTCTGAAAATTTGAAAGCAATGTCACCTAACATCCTCATCCCCACTTATGCAATTTTGCTTTGAAATCTCCTAATGAGCTTCTAATTTACATCAACCTGAAAGAGCTAAAATGCCAAAGATTTGGTTTAATGGACATTTGAGCCTGGGCACACCTGGAGGGCCAGTATGCAAGTGTCAAAACAATCCAGCTAAACCCAGGGTACCTCTTGCAGGTTGGCCAACACAGATGACACCTTTGGCCCTTTTCTCTCGTGCTGCTTTGCTCTCTAATCAAAGGGAGCAGAGTACCAAACTGCCACTTTGGGCAGATTCAGAATGCTGGTGGATAAAGTACCACCACATTCAAGGAATCTGCCTCTAACCCAGCGTCTCTTTATCAATACAAATAACCTACATTTTAAAATTAAAACTATCTCATTAGACAAGCCTAGAATGCATCTGGCCTGCTATAATACACTTTGAGCAGCCACTCACTAACACAGAAAGAATTTAAGGCACTGGGATCATAGATCTGATCAATTGATCTGGATCTATCTGTAAGAGAAAGGAAAATTTCCAAAACATCTCTGCAAATACAGCTTCAAAATCAAGTAATAAATCTGTCCTGCAAGTATATTAGCTTATACCACCAGGACAGAGAGCAATGAATTATTTTAAACTGAATCCTAACTGTTTTTGACTAAATATGAACTCCTAAGGGGACTGTAAAAAGTGGTAATTTAATTTTAAGTCACTTAAGAGATGCTGAATTTCAGACATCAAAATAAAATTGTCTGAAAGTTTCTTGCTGATGCTGTACATATTCCAGATTATGACAAAAAATGCCTTGCCCTTATCTAGCAGATATTGAACATCGACCTATCCTCAGGAAATTGAGGGCTTACCGTCATCCTCAGCAAATCTAGGAAAACATTTGCATCTCTGTGTGTTTTAGTACAGGCTGAGAATTCCATCGCCCCCAAACCCTCCCCAATCTGCAAATGTGTCAGTGAATTAATTCAAGCCATACGGAAAAAAAGGTGTTTGTTTTTGAAGAGCAGAATGTCTGTACAGAATGCAACAGGCTCTGTGACAGCAGTAGTTTCTGCTCAGGCAGAAATGCCAGGCAAAAGGATGAACTTTATCCCAGCCCACAGGTGGAATAGTGTCCATTCTGTTCCAAAGGCAGTGTCCCTACTGTCCAAAGGCTCTTCTGAGGAGCAGCTCTCTTATTCCTTCATCATCTCACATCTTTCAATACAGGTCTACTTAAAAGACCCAAGGCTTGCAGCCCTATTGGAAGCTAATTGGCTACCTTCCAAAATGGAGCAGAAAAACACTCAAATACTTTTAAAAATACCAAGAAGTGCTTCACGAGGAAAAATGCACATGAAAAATAATTTGCAACCTATCTGCTCTCAGCATTCTTCTTCTAACTTTTCTCTTTATTCTGATAGCAACAATAGACTGACTCCAAAAAACTAAAATGAGAAAAAAAGAAATCTAGCATGTCTCGAATGTCTAGTTGTTTGAAACATCCACTCTTCGTAGATGGCAAGGAGTGGATATTAATAATTTAATGACATCATTAACACCTTATATTAAATTTGGTCTGAGTGACTAAATCAATGCTCTTTAAAATCAGGGTTGTGACTTGGTCTAGTAGCACTAGTAGCAGACACGTGCCTCATTTCACGGCAGGGAGTCATCCCCTCCAGCTCAGTGAGGCTGTGCCCGTAAAGAGCACTGCAGCCGTACCTTCGGGACACTCGGGCTCATTCCAAGCACAGGATATGTAGAAGAATTCTTAGAGCAGAATGGACATGGTCTGTATCTGAACGAAGTGAAGAAGCCAGACTTAGCAGAGCCTGCTTGCTCTGAGTGCTGTGAGATTAACATGACTTAGGGCTGAGAGTGTCCTTGAGGTGTCCTTGAGAAAAAAGGGAGGTTTAACGGGATGCGATAACCNGACACTTGTTTGCCGTATGTTATCCAATTAGTAGACAGTAGATGCGCGTGATTTTACATAAGTATCCAATCCTAGAGTTAGTTACAGTGTGTGAACAACGGATGACTAGTTGGAAATGCTACATAATCCTGCTTGTTTTGAGCAATAAATGAGAACGCTGTCTAACCTCATCGGTGTTTGTCATTACTTGGGTCCCATTCTCAGTGGAGGACCCTGCTTCGGGATACACCTGGATTGCAAAAGCACAGCTGCAGTGTCGGGAAAGTATCACACTTTGCAGGTCTGATATTCTGTTTCCAGGTCTAAAATCAGGGTACTGAACACTGCTGCAGGGATTGGGTGCGGTTTGCTGGGCTCTACACTAAGGCATCTAAAGAGAAAAAAATAAATCTGTTGTTCAAAACCTCATGGAAAGGCCTTGCCTGCAGTGGAAAACTACAACCTCCTAGATTATAACTTCAGGAATGCTAGGAATTTGGAGAGTTTTAAATGCATCATATCAAGGATTGCTAAATTGAGCAGTAGTCAGATATTCACTGTTAATTCAAGGTTTGGCATAATCATTTTGAAAAGACTGGATTTTATTTTTTTTTCCAAAAGAAAGGAGCTTACAAGTAACAAGTAATGGCTAATCCAAAATATGTTCCTAGCAAAAATAAATGAGGAGTTGTGCTACTATTGGTCACTATGTCAAAGCACACTGTAGTCTTCCCTGCAGTGTTTACCTGGACCTAAAACTAAAATTCCAGCCATTACTAAGATTTGTGTTGTGTTATTTACTACATTATATAGTGCCTATAAAAGCTTTTTTTTCTGTCTCCTGCTGTGAGTTTGCTCCGTGTGTGCAGCCACGTCCAATCCTGCCTTCATTTCTTGACCCCAGTGGGTGCTCCAACGCGATGTGATTTTTGCTAAAGGGCCAGGATTGGGCAGGTCACACACACTCTGCCAGCTCCTCCAGCTCTCCCATGAACGCAGGAGGAGAAGCCTCTGCAAAGGCAGGTAATTACAAAGCTTCATACAGCTCTGTGCGACACTGTACACTCTTTACCATCCACAAGGCACAGAAGCTGGCAAAAAACCATGATTCCAAGTACGAAAGAGTAGACCAAGCTAACAGCCCAAAACATCCTTTGAAGTTTTAGATCCATTTAGTCATTCTGCACATAAGACCGTCTGTAGATCTAGTACCTATACTGTCAGCTTTAGGGGTATTTCATGTCCAGCCTTCCAGAGTATGACAGTGTGCACTGATTTATATGTAGATTCCATAGCAGAGAAAATCAGGGCAAAAGCGACTATTCAGACTTCCAGTGGAAGCCAGACAAATGCAATTATAAATAGAATTAAGAAGAGTTATCTCCTTCTACCCAACTATTCTAGGATTTTTTGGGGGCAAAAATGGTAAAGGAGATAACAAGCATGCTGAGAATCTGTGTTAGGCATTTCTATACATCTTCTACTCTGCACTCTACTTTTTTTAAAAGGTTTTCTTTCAATACTGCCTGTCTGAAAGAACAATTTTTTTCTATCTTTCTTTCGAAAAACAACAGTGTTTAGTTAGGTCCTAAAGGGTTAGAAAAGTCAAATACAGAGAAATGAAATTATTTACTACAATTTAATAATTAGATGGCTGAGGTTTCTCCTTGTTGCCACACTGCACACATATGATGATCCCAAATGAACAGCCTGTATTTTCAAACATCACACAAAGGGAATTTCCAGCAGGGCTACCAAAAGATTGGGAAAAATCACTTTGCAAGTCAGTTCACTTTATTTTTAAAAGCTCACCAAGGTCACAAGCCCAAGGAAAGCTTAATTAAAGTCGATGGAAGATGCAGAAGCGAGGCAGAAAGAATAAGATGGCAAGAAAAATCATTTTTTAAAACATATTAGATTATGTGAAGCCAGAGAGGCTTGACACCATCGATTTCAGAAATGGGTTAAAGATAAGGAACCAAGTATTGTAGGAATTACAATGAGGCAAAGCAGGCTGGGAACATCTGCTACACACATGCACTTTCTAATTCCAAGGGATACAATGAAGGCTAAGACTTAAGGGTGTCTAAACCCAACAGGCTTTCATTAGGAGCCATATACTTAACTCACAAGTCTATAATGAGGAGAAAAAAAAACAGACCAGTGGTGTTTCTGGGAAAACATTTTAGTCTCTCCTATTGTTAATTGCTAGTAAAATCCATAATATTTTGCCCTATACGTCTTTGATTTACACACCCTACTCTACCCACTGCCATTAGTCCTGGAAAATGTGTAAGGAGATTTCCTGCCCAAGATGACAACTAGTTTCCCACCAAGCTGAGAAGCTGTCTTGAAAAAGAACAGAACATGAAAAGAACCACAAACTCAACTAACACTTATTATGCATAAAATTATTGGCAACACATTATACTTTCACAAATCTTCTTTTCCTCATCATTGTTTAACTACCAAAAAACTCTCCACAGGTAATGTGGAGTTACGTTTAAAGCAGTCTTTTATACAACTGCCTCTTAAACTGACTTGAAAGGCACAAGGTCAATGCTTGAAGGTGCAATCCCTGTCAACAGAGCAATTTTCATTATCTGGGTGAAGAGTTTGCATCTTAACCTCTAAGACTCTACTCCTCTCAGCGCTCCTTGTCCACTGGTGCTCTGTGCTGCAGTCAGCAACACCTCAGAGGGGCAAAATGAGGGATGGAAGCTCCTTACATGCTGGATGCCAGCTACAGGCCTATTAAAAACTTTGGAAACCAGCAGAAGGAAAAGCTTTCTGAGGGTTTGTGCAAAAACACAGAGGTGTCTGGAACATGCCACTGAACTTAATTGGGATGGCGTATTTCTAGAATGAAGATGGGGAAGGATTCTCATCCAAGGAACTCCCCAGAATCTCCCAGGAAGTTTTCAGATGAAAGATGACTAGGATTATTCCCTTGCTTTTTAAAGAGAAAACAACTGATTGCTCTTTTTGTCAAATACATTTGAAAATACAGTTCAGTGTTTTATAATGCAGAGCAAGAGACTCTTGGGGAAGCAGAAGAGCTGTCTGATTCTAATATGTTAAAAGCATTTTAGCTTGAGGCAGTGCTGGCTAGAGGAATATTAGATTTGTAATCAATTTTACCAGCCCCTCTGCTGTTTTCCAGATGTGCTTATTGATTATTAGTTTCAAACAGTAATACTTAGTCTGAATAAAATATAAGTAGTTAAAAATCACAGAAATATTTAATTGTTTTTAAAAATTAATAAGTTAAAGGGCTCTATGTATACCAACATCCAATACACCTTTTCTTAGCACATTGCTTCCCTTCTGGAGAGTGTGATACTTAATCAATAATCAGATGAAAAAAGAATGAAGAAATTACATCCACTTGAAAATCGTGGAGAACTTTGGAGTTACCTGATTATGCTTAGAATTACCTATCTGATTACTGGCCAAGGAAAGAATTCAGCCAAATACAATACTGGAATAGGTTCAATACTACCACATTTATGAAACCCATATTCACTGTTAGTTTGACCACATTCCTCTTGTTCACCACCAGCCAAAGTATTGCCATTGCTGCTGAAGGAAAGCGTTACCTCTTAGGTAGCATGAACCTAGTGAACCAGACATCTGCAGCTGCCACTTGTCAGTACGTGGACTGTGGAGAGCAAATAAATAAATTAATTGCTCACAAAGATACTTTTATTTTCCTCAATGTGACTGCAGTCTGTAATTATTTGGAGATCAGCAGCATTTAGCCTATGACATGCTTGAAAATAGTGTTTAGCGAATTAATATTGCTGTTTGTAGTAGGTCACCTTGGGATATGTTTCAGCTCTTCCTTTTCTTGATGATACACTTCATTATATCTAAGTACATTCCTGAAGGAGACACTGAAGCAAAGGCAATTAAGGGAAGCTAGGTTAATGAAATAAAAAGTTAAGGGGTCTGGGTTTTTCTTTTGAAAAACTATATTTTTTTTCTGAGCAACTCTAAATATCACTGGCCAGATAATTCAGATTATTTTAGGAAAGTTAGCTACAATCCCTAATGGTCAGACTTCCTCTCACTGCAAGGATATGTGGCTATGTCACCTGGAATTCAGCCTGCCTCAAAGGTTTCTGGTTCAGTTGGTGTGGGGCTGTGCTGAAAGCATCACAAGAATAATATCTCCTTGCTGAACCTTTGAAGAGTGTATTTCAGCACAGATTGCTTGGTTCAGAGAAGGACTTCCTCTCTTGATTCATCTTCCTTATTCATTTGCAGATATCACCTGCACAGAAGTGACAGAAAACAGCAAGGGCAGGGGGATGTGCAGGAAGAGGGAGGGAATTTCTTAAAACAGGTCCCCCCAAATCTTCTTTAGATATTCAAAGACAAGATTCAAATTGTTATCAGCAGCCCATCAAGGTAGTTCTGATTGGGGAGAAGTGTGTAATGGGTGGAGAAGAAGTGTGTAATGGATGGGGAAGAAGTGTGTAATGGGTAGACAGAAAGGAAGAGAAAAACCCAGTGAAGGTAGATATACAATCATCCCAGGGTGAATAAAAAAGAATTTTTCTGTCTGGACTGTCAAAGATCTATTCGAGAGAGAGTTTTCTATAATTATTCTATAAAGTAAAATATTACAGAGGTCTCATTATTGGAGATACTGAATTTCTATATGGAGTATTGAATTTGTGTATGGAGATGGATAATGGTGGCAATCAGGACGGCAAGGGGCTGGGTCATTCAGAATCATAGAATCATTTAGGTTGGGAAAGGCCTCTAAGACCATGGAGTCAAACCATTAACTCATGACTGCCACATTCATCATTAAACTCTAAACATCATGCCTACCTCCAGGGATGCTGATTCCATCACTTCCCTGGGAAGTCTTTTCCAATGCCCGGACACGTTTTCAATGAAGAAATTTTTTCTAATATCATGACCCATTTCTACTTGGAGTGTGACCTAGGGAAGAGAGAGGGAGCTGGGGAAGAGAGAGAAAAGAGCCTTCTGACAAATTTAATTGGAAAACCAGAAATCTATTACTTTCACTTTTACCTGAAATGGATTTGGTATAGTATGAAACTGATTTCAGCTTACAACCTAAAAATCTATTTCTCAAACTTTTCTACAAATAAAATTTCACTCACATGAATACAAATATTTGTGAAGAGATGAACATAAAAGTCAATAAAACATGGCCAGCTGTTTCCCTTTGAAAATAATTCCAGATATTTGTGTTTTATTTTTCGTATTATTTTGCCCAGCTTTAAGTTGAACCTAAAGCCTAACTTCCACAGCCTTTAGGGGAAAACACAAAGATTTCTCTACCAGGTAGGCTACAGCAATGCTCTGTAAAAAAGAAAAGGTTTTACCATTTATTTTGTCGAGCTCTATAATCCCTTACTAGACTCCAAATATTGCACCTTCATTAAAAGACATAACCTTTTAAAAGCCACCTCCGTTTTCCCTCTAAATATTCAGCTGGCATAGTGAACAGAAAGCTTTTGCTTTTTATGTTTTTCATGGGACAGTACTTAAAGTCTCCTATGTCACGCTTAGGCAGTTCTCACAGGACTCCTTAATGTGAAAATTTGCCACTGGGCACTGCCCTTACAACCGTAGCTCTTAACGGAGGTGATTAAGTGAGAGAGAAAAGGCACTTCTACTTTGTCTTTAGTTTTCCCAGGATAATGGATACAGTGCAATCTTAGTGAAAACCAGAGATGCAAAGAGTGGTTTGATCCTGAAAGTCATTTCAGTGCTGGAAATGGATGCTTTTTGGAATAATGCCTGTTGAACTGCAACTTTCAGAAAGTCAAGAGACTGTTCTATTAAATCTAAAAGGTTGGTTTGGCTGGTATACAATAGACACTAAACTCAAAGTACAAAAGTCAGGTTGACTTACTTGAGACATTTATCTGCTGGAATGATAGCCCACCTTTCACTCTGCTCTGCTGAACTACCACACTCCTAATCAAATCTTTATGGCCACAGAGGTACATGAGTGACACAAGGCAAGTGTCAAGTGTCAACTCAGGCACATGTCAGAATTATTACCACTTATTTTTCCCCATTTAGGAACAAAAGGGGCATATAGCATTTAAACACTTGACAGGAATATTCTTTTCTTTCCAGGACTGCTTTTATACTGTGTGACTCTATCCCTTCTCTGGTATGAAGTTTCCTGCTCTGTTATCCATGGTGATTTATAGGGATGAAGGCCGAACGTGATGAAAATTTTACCATAACCCAAGACATACTTCCATACAGAGAGGAAAGGAGTTTCTGTGAAATGAGTTACCTATTTTTGAGCATTTGCACAGGACTGAGCCCATTAGCAGAAACCTCATCAAGACTGCTGTTTCACTGCATCCTGATGACTAACTCTAAAGCACTCCTCTCCCTAGCCCTCCTGTTTCTGCAAAAAAGAAACCTGGCATGAGGGACAAGAGCCACATAGCAACCGAGCTGGTGACAGAAAGCTCAGTCTGCGCTGGGAGTGCACTCAAAGATCATATATTAACAAAAAAATTATTTGATTTGGTCATCTCCTCTCTTACATTACAAAGTCATGTAATTCCTTCTCCTTGGCTACCATCTCACAGAGATAATAGTTGCAGAGTCAGGTATTGCCCTTACTTGTAGTCAGCGCAGAATGCTGTCATCTGATTTCACAGGTATTGGAGGTGTCACTTGGCCATCTCCATCCTCATTTTCCTTCAGGTTCAGATCGAAAATGAGAATGAAACTGAAAGAGGAAATTAGCCCCTCGGTCACAAGTATGAACATGTGAATGGGATCAGTGCAAAAGGCTTATTTCTGCTCTTCCTTAAAAACAGAAAGAAAAGTAGTGTCAGATTCCTAAAGCTTGTTCTCAATTTTAATGAGCACGAGGGAATAACACTGAAAAGACTTGTATGTTTCAAGCTGCAATACATCAGGCTGTCAAAAACACTGGAATGCCACATAATCTTTTTCCACTCACCATTGCACAGTCAGAACAATTATCTTGTTGCAGCAAATTGGGAAAAAAAGTATTAAGAGTAAATTAGTGTTTAAAAGCTATGAAATCTGCATTGCAGGTTGTCCCATTTCCTAAACAGAGAAATATTATGAAAGCATTAAATAAGGATGTGAATTTTTAAGAAGCCTGTTTCTCCTTCCCACAGCGTTGCAAACATTTCGGGTGCAGAGTCATGGCATAATCTGTAATAGTATCGGTGACAAGAAAAAAAATTAAAACTGGGAGAGACCTGTAATTTTAGAACCAATACATAACAGCAAACAAATCTGATGGAAAATGCCATGAATAGTAATTGCTTGTTTGCAAAAGATATGAAGGTCAGGAAAAACACTGGGTGAAATCTAAAAGATGGGAATACATACTGGGAGAAAATAAAAAATTTCAATTCATGCAGATACCTTTCTCAGTCAGCAAAAGATTTTCTTTGCATCTTTAAAATCCTAAGTGTACTTTTGCTAAAAGTAATTAATGGTAAATAATTTGAAAAGCCTTTTCTCTTTTCAGGTCCCTGCTGTTTATGACACTTCAAAACTGCCAGGATGAATTCATCTACCTCTACCTGCTCACAGAAGTTCAAGAGCCACATGCAGTGCTTGGATACTCCATCACCAAGATTCCCACACCACATCAGAGGTAAGAATCAAAAGGGACATGGACAAACACAGACATAAATAAGTAAGACCCTGTTTGGTCTTGTCATTATTATTATTAAAAAGAGGAAAGTAAGAAGAAAATATTAGAAAAGCAGGCTGAGATGACATATTTCAAAATTTTCCTAAAATTAGACAAATGTGAAAAAATAAATGAGCTGTCTTCTGTCAATGATGGAACATTTTTTTGGCAACTGTGAGCTGTGATTTTCAGTCTGAAGTCCTAAATATAAAGTTCACAGTATCACAATTTGGCTCTCAGGTAGTGTTGCAATATATAAAGATCACTAGAGTCTAAAATGGCAGTTCACTAATAATATTTAGTTACACAATAGAAGAATAGAATAAATTCAGTTTTCCAGAGTTTATCTCTCAAGTAAGTTGGATTTTGTTTTCATTTTGCTCCTGAAGGACTTTGCAATGAGCAATGGATGCTGATCTGCTAATGATTCTCCATGGCTGGAGCCTGATGCAGCTCTGGAACAGATGAAACCTCTGCTGTGATTCAGTTAATACCTCTAAACATATCAGTCTTCACTGTTGCTTTGCTTTAGAGTCTGGTTCTACTTTTAGTCAGTCCAGTGGACTGCCAGAGAATCCACACTAATTCTATTGTAAAAACTCACCTTCTGATAGTGCTTTCTCAGCTGCAAGACAGATTAAAGTTTTAGGAATGTATTTTTATCTTGATTCCACTTGCTGTTTCCCAACTAGATGGGCAAGTTTATGTGGATAAGTTATGCACAGAGAGGCACTTCTCTCCTGTGGTAATGGAAGCCATAAAAGACTTAAACCCATTTGGTTCTGTAATTAAATCATCCATCTCAGGAGAATCAAGGAAAAGCTGCAAATGGAGACTTTTCAAATTAAGAAAAATTAGGGGGTAAATAAATGTTTAAAACCCACCCAGATTAAGTGAGTTTTCCTTTAACAGACTGAATGTCTTGCTCTTAAAAAGAAAAACAACCGAAAAAAATCCGACCACCACAGAAACCAACAAACTGAAAGCTGAAGTTACCCCCTTAGTAACGGTCTGTTCTGTCTGACTTAGAATATGAAGTTCAGACATTTAAAAACTGATTTGAATGGATTTTTTGAATTATCATCGATCAGTTGTCTTTTACCTTAAGAAAGCCCACCAACAGATGAATGATAATTAGCCATTTCATCATATGGTGGTTGGGGCGTAATTCATATGGGTAGAAAATTTAGCAAGCCTTTGTTGTTGTTCCTTTTGAAGATATCTGAAAGGGCCTTCGTTAATTCCCTCTGGTACCCTCCCGTACTTGAAAATATACTTTCTATTTAGACAGGGCTTCTTTTTTTTATATATGTGCAATCACACCACCGTGCAGATTCAGGAAGACCTTTGATTATTTGGTGAACCCTGCACAAGGGCTGCTTCCAGCATCAATGTTTAATCGATTTTATAGACACAAACAACGAAGCCCTTGAAAACCAAATTCATGCTGAAGTGACTGAGCCTTTTCTGTTCATCCCTCTAACTCCAGCATTCAATTCCAGCTAAGAAAGATCACATTCTTCAAGAAGTACTTTTTCCCCATGCTTTTTTTTTGCGATTAGCTATAGAATGCAGTAAAGTGCCTGATGTACCACATTAAGAAGGATGCTAAGCGGTTTACAAATCTCAGTAATTAATGACTATTTTTATCACAGAGAATATAGACGACTTTCTTATATCTATCTGAAACTCAATATAAGCCTCTATAAGCCTCCAGGCTGCATAATTGGTGCAATAGAGCTGAAAATGAGATGGAGGATATAATACAGCTCAAGTAATCCTGCCTTTAGCTGAAATGGAACAGTGGAGGCTCTGAGCATCCAGAAATGTTGTTTCCACTAAGATTTAAAGCCAGCCAGCTGTCGGCTGCTGCAGTGAAAGTTGTAGTGTTATTTACTTTCTTTAGTATACTTCAAATATTTAAAGAGACACAATCATATTTATGGGCATTTTTTTGTCTTTAACAACTTAAGCAATGTATGCGATCACATTTTTTCTTGTTAGAGGCCAAATGGGTGCATATCCTTCATAAAAGTTTCAATTCAAGCACTCTGGAAATTACCTCAGGTCACAACATCCTGGAAACTATGCAATTGGTTTTACCTTCTCCATGCAGGAGCTGTGAGAAATAAAATCTTTTTAAAATCATAATGGGTTTATAAAGGGCTCAGAGAACAGGAGGGAACATTGAAAAGGTTTATACAGTGGTGACATTTTAAGACTGAAAGAGAGTGCTTGTTATACAGAGACCTGACGAAATCTGTCAGGTTGGAATTTACTGTTTAGCACATTTACCTCAGATGTAAAACCAAAAAAAAGTTTAAAAAAAACAAAATAAAAACCACATCAATCTCACCTTTTCTTTTCTTTACAGTTTGCATTGCAGAGAAGATTTGAAAGAATTGATGAAAAGAATGACAAAATCTTTAGTATACTTCATTTTAATTTGTTGTGTAACTTATTAGTAAATGATAAATACAGCCTATTGTATCTTCCTTTTCAGTGAGAGCACTGGGAAAATTCCCCAGTGTTCTGGCTGAAATACAGTCAGTCAGATTAGGGTTTGGGTTTTTTTTCTCTCTAGGGAAATCTTGGTTATTTTAAAATTATAACAGTCTATAACCTATGGTTTGGGGTAAGGATTATCTCTGTTTTTAATTGTGTGCAAGGAGCCTAGCAGGGTAGAGCCCAGAGGCACTGCTGTAAAACAATCATTAAATAACATTAAGCCTGTGGCAAGGGAGAAGGAATCACTGTATTGTACATCTTTTCCCCCAGATTCACCCTCAGCCTAGGGTCTAGTTCTTGGTCTGCTGGAAATGCCATATTTTGATTATGACAGAAAAATCCCATTAATGTTTCTGCCATTGCCACAGTCCTACTGTGTTTGTCCTTGCGACAGATTCATCGCCCCGTTCTGCTTCATCATCTGCATGGCTAAAATGAGAACACCGATTTTCTGTCTCAGGGACACGTCACGGATTTTGACACTGCTGGATTGAAAACGGTGTGGAACCAGAGAACATTGTCACTACTGTTTGATAATGGTGAACGATACTCAGGAGCTTCTAGAGCCTCACAAGTCGCGCTCAGAAAGTGCACCCACCTCTCAGAAGGGGAGGCGATCTCTGTGCTCCATCCGAACGGGCTGTGTAAATAACCTCTCCTGGGGCAACTGCTCTCGTGCTGCAAACCATCCTCCACAATCACTCACCCCACTGAACCTCTGTCCCTGGATAAACACCGTGGGACTGCGACCACGGACTGCCAGGAGGAGAAGCTTGAAGGGCTGGTGGTATCTGGTCACTCTCTGTCACCTCCCTGCAAGAAAACGCACACATCTCTCCGTGCTTCTAACCCAAGCATGGATGGGTTAATAAAAACTGATTTACCCCAGAGACCCTGAAATTCTGTATTTTGTGATTTTGGCCTAGGCAAAACATTATTTATCTCAGAACTGCAAGGATGAGGCATCCTGACTTTTATGGATGGGCAGAAGGTATCTGAATGTCCTTCCTCTCACCACACAGTTTGGACTTCAGAAGGAAATCTATGCCCTGTATTCATCTCTTCTGAGTACTGCATCTTTTATGTATTATTTTGCATTTATCGACTATGCTGCCAAAGAGTTGCTAGGTATTATGCAAAGAGATAACATAGAATTTTATGCTAAAAACTGGTTTATCACACTTACATTAAGGCGGTGTTATCGAATATGTTTTGGTATTCACAGTGGAGTAATGTTTCTCCTTTTTTATGTTAAATTTTTACAGTTTTAACAGCATCAGATTTGAACTGGTTTCTTCCAAACCAGGGTGAACTAGGAGAGAGAGAGAAATGCATTAAACCGGAGATGTGAACCTCACGTTACTTTCTTTGGTTCACAAAGCCCATTTGACCAGATGAACATTCACTCCAGGAATTTAAGACCACTCTTCCTGGGAGGCAACTCTACTATTAAGAGACAGGCTTATGAGCCCAGAATGTTTTCATGATGTTTCTGGAGTTATACATGACCAAGACAACAGTGGTTTGGTTGAACAGAATGCAATATCGCCACAGAAAACCTTCAATTAAAAAAAAGAAGTGAGGAAGCAGGACTGAACATTCACTCTAACAGAAAAAAGTAATAGAGCTGTCCTTATGAGGGCCATGTTCTCTATTCATATCTTGAAATAACTAATCAAAATTTTGATTTTACTATTCAGATCTCCTATATTTTGTTCTATAGGTCTTCATATGTTTCAAATTTGCATATTCAAATACACTCCTTATCTTTCTACTACCATCTCTTTCTCTGGACTTCTCATCAACATTATCTTCTTGGTATCACACAATTCATTTTTCTATTTCCTTCTCAATATTTTCACTTTAATTCCTCACCATATTGACCTATTTTCAGGAACAGTTTCTCATATTGTCAGAAGTTGAATCCAGCAGTGTACACATTAGAATTAAGTTCTGAAAAGCAATCTGCAGGGAAAAGAGACACAAAAACCATTACCTGTCACACTCTCCCTCCCCTGCAACAATACCCCAAGAGGACAATATTGCTGTCTGGATATGTACACACACAGCTACTGCCTTTTGCCATGTCTTACAACTTTAATTGGAGTTTTGGATGGCACACAGAGAGATTGCCCAAAGTTAAATAGGCTTCTGTTGCAGGACAAAAGTTCTGTTAACAACACTTTTTAAAGTTTACTCTATAGAATTTAGCCTGGCAGATAAATGCAGAATAGCTCCTAAGCCTCAATAATGCAGAATCACATACTAAGTCGTCCATTCCTTAATGTTAGAGGAACATTAACATTGGAAATTGTGGTGCCTGCCCACAAGATAATATGCACCTGCAAATTTTGAAGCAGACTGTATTTGACACATCAGAGTAGAGCTAGGAAGAAGAAGAAAAAAAGAAGTTATCTGTAATTGGCAAATAATTATGAGAGGATAATTTTGATACATTTTATAATATATCAATAAAGCCATAGAATTGTTATCTGCTGAGCCTGTGGGTGCATTAGATGCCATAGAAACTGTACAAGAGTGGCAGCTCAGGCAGAGTGTGAATAATCTGGACAGGTAGGTGTGAAAAGCTGATTCAAGAGGCTCAAAATGTGGGAGGATAATTGAAACAATGAATTTGTTTTCCTGCAAAATTATGAGGCCCAGTTTGGTGCATTCAGTCTCCTGGGATCCCATAAATTTCCTCTGTCATGCTGAAGGACAATGAGCTCTCACACACTCCATGCAGAAGCCTAGGAGGAGCATTTACATCTCATCAGTTTGACCTTGATATGTCCACAGTACAAAACCTGATCTGCCTAACCTGGCCACCTCCTGCTGCCACGTGCACTGTTCTGTGGCAGCAAAGGCAGGGCTCTGACAGCTCTGCTGTGCCCCTCCTGGGAACCAGTGGTGCCACACACAGCAGGGACAACACACACCCTGGCAGGGAGCTAATGAGCACTGCCAAGGAAGTAGGGAACCTTTACCTCAGTGAGACTGCGGCCTCACAAGCTGTGGGGTGGAAGAATGGAAGAATGCTGAGATGTTTCTGCTGTTTCCTATGTCAGTTATTTACCTATTTTTTGCAAGCCTAGCGCCACATTTTTATGTACATATATATATATAAAAAAGGGCTGTGGGTTGTTGTGGTGAATGAACCTACCACAAGAATGAAAAGGGGGCCACAGAGCCCAGGAAAAGAGGTTTGGTGGGCTGGTTCCAAAGAGTAAAACCCCTCTCTGTGAGGATGGCTTCTCCCATTGAATTCCTGGGATCTGAGGTGGCTCGGTCTGTCTGACTGACTGTGGACAGACACCCCTTGTATCTTCTAAGGAAAGGTAACCAGACCTGCCCTTTCCCCTCTTCCTATAGGTCCCTGCTATGTCACCTCCGCCCCCTTCCCTGTATCCCTTAAAGCCCACTCAGGCTACTGTCTTGTCCTCTTCGCTTCCAGTCACCTTCGAGGGAGTTTCTACAATAAACCCTTGGAACATCGGTCAAAGGGCCTCCTCTACTCATTTGTTTCTGGCCATGCCTGGGCTATCTGCAAGCCCCAGGCACGCTAGGCTTCGTGTCCTCCACCGCATGGGCTGGGAGGCTGGCAAGCGAGGCACCGAGGTGCCACAGGGTGTTCTCCCTTTGTGTTGGGCACACCTGGACAAGCTGCTGCCCTCTCAGCCCAGCCAGTGTGCCGGCGTACTAATATAGTGGGAGCATCTCCACAGGAGACTGGATGTGAGCATCTCCAGAGACAGAAGAGCTTGGGTCAGCTCTGCATAGTGCAGGAAAAGCCATTTAAGGTCAGGTCCTGCTGTTAAGGAAATTTTCCAGTGTGACCATTGACAAGACCCTCTGGCAGCCACACTCCCAGTGTCACAGACTGTCACTGCTGGGACCGAGGCCCCTTCACAGGGGTGGCTCCAGTGATCCAACAGGTCCCTGCCTGACTCCCTGCACATCCCACTCACGGTCACACCAGGTTTCCTCACCAGCTTGACCCCAGGTTTCCCAAAGCAGTCTCAGACGTCTCATTCCACAAAGCCATTTATCCATGATGCACTAACACAAAAACCGCCCGAGCTGGGGCCTCCAAGGAGGGACCCTGAACAAAGGAACCCCTGGGCTTTTATCCCCTCACACTCCGATTGCTCCAAAGTCTCTCTCTCCCTCCCGAGCCATGGAGCCATGGGCTCCTGCCATGTCCGGCAGTGTCCCCCACCTGGCTGCGCCACAGGTCCCCGTGCCTCCGTTGTCCAGAGGGTGGCAGTTCCCGGCCCCCCGTCCACGGCCCCCACCCAGAGGTGAACCTGCAGCTCCGTCTGCAGCTGCACCCCGACCTCCCTGCACTGAATGTATTCCTCAATAATGCCATCCCATTGCCACGGCAATACCAGCCCTGGGCCATCCCTACAGCCTACCACATTGCTCTGCAAGGATATTCTGCAACGTCCAGGCTCAGTTCTGATCCTGCTCAGAGCATCACACAGCAACAGGGCCCTGTGCTTACCCACAGCAATTCAGGCATCGAGGTGCTATCTTGATTTTTGTGGTTTTGCTCAAGAAGAGCATTTCTTTGTAGCCTGAACTGGACACAGTCACTTCTACTTTGGAGTCTGGAGTTTTGGACAGAGGGAGACAGAGCTTTGATCAGGGAGAGGGATGAATTGGGAAGCAGGTAATGAGCGATCCTCTCATGAAGGAAGAGCGCTGAGCTCTCCTCTCCTCTCCCAGCAGGTGCCGCGAGGAATCTGGTCACACAGCGTGGCTGCTGAGCAGCAGGCCTAGATACTGTCTGCATGCTGACAGGAAAAAAGTAAACTGAAAAAGTAAACAACCAGTATTTATTTATGTAATTAAAGGAGACTAAAACATGATAGAAATATCTAATCACCACAAGAAATCCCGCAACCAGTTTCCAACATGATTAAACCTGCATTGTTGCAAAATAAAGCAATCTAATCAACAGCCTGTGTTCTAATTACATCTACCTGATCTCAAAATATTTCTGAGCTTGTTTCTATCCCCAAGCCCTTTTATCTTGACGTACTGTAAAATCATTTCTGAAATGAATCAAGTAATGTGTTTTTCTTTCTGCGGCAGGTACAAAAACATGAGCACAGGGAGGTTCAGAGACCACTGCCATGAAGGGATGATTGAAAATCTCAGGCAAGTGGGGGGAGCAATGGAGAGGGAAATGAGAGTGCTCAAGGGGAAGAAATAGGCCTGCTCCTGGAAAAGGAAGGAAAACACACTGTATACAAATGAGGATATAACAGACTAACAGAGAAGAAACTATACAGTGCATGAAAAGAAGGTAGAGCAGAGAGATGAAGGCAGGGCAATCAGAGGCACCTAGAAGTAGGATGGAGGTAGTGGAAAGAATCCAAGACTCCCTTAAATCGCCATTAATTAAGTTTCAAAAATTCACATTTCTATCTCTTTCTCACATTGTGCTGTTTTACTCATTTGAGCATTTCCTCAAACCTGGTCTTTGCTCTCGCAGCCATAGGAGTTCAAATGGTTAATGATGGCTGGTCAAGGAGGAGATGGGTGGAGGAGAGATGACAAGTGCACATAGCTGAATGGTTCATATTCGAAGGCACACATTAAGGTACCTCCAAAAGTCAGGGAAGGACAGGGACTTTGGGAAGTGGAAAAACTGTGTCTTCCTCTTTTGCTATACAGCAAAGTGCATTACAAGGTTTACATCATAATATTAGCTTCGGGAAGCTACAGAGACCTGCAGAATTAACAAACATGGCATGGCTCTGGGAAAAGGCAACATGCTGCAAATTAGAAAGACTAGAAATTGGAGCCTTAATACTTTTACCAGTGGACTAAGCACAGAAATGATGAAGAGGGAAAAAGAAATGCAGACTTTCAAGGTTTTATTTTCTATTATAAATTCTTACATAACTCAAACTACTTAAAAAACTACTTTCCCCACACACATACATATTTTACTTCCAGTGTTATGATTTAAATCAAGTTTGCCGCCTGGAGTGCTGAAAATCAAAAGGACCTGCAGCACACAGGCAGAGTCCCAATTAGAAAATCTCCAGACAAAACACTGCACAGCACTGCCCCTCATTTCTCAGACAATAGTAACTTAGCTCAGGTAAGAAAAAGGTAAGTTACTTTCAATCAGTGTGACAACAGCAAGACTATTTGGACAGTGGAAAAGACAGAGGAGATAATTTTCAACAGAAAAATAAGCAATATTCAGCACTTATATTGGAGGCAAACATTATTACCTTTTTTCTAACATTCATGGAGGTTTCAGATCTTTGCTGTAAAACCCAAGCTCCCCTGTTTTCTTGTTTCTTTATGCAACCAGAAGGATACAATAATTCAGAAGAATAATGCAGAAGATACAATAATTCCTTGTTTAACATCCATGGAATAAAATTCACTGCATGAAAGCTTTTTACTCCTCATCTATTTCATTTTAGATCCCTGAGATTTAATGCTTTTCCCATTGTTAGTCACTATTAATGACAAAACCTCTCTTTTATTGAGATCAGTATCTGAGAGGGTGGTGTGTCCTCACTGAGAAACAGCAGGGTTCTGAAATTTTGGCAGGCTTCCTCTGAAGCACATCTAGAGGCCCTTCAGTGCAAATAGGTATTCAAAGAGGCAGCAGCTGGAAAACTGAAGAGGGAAAAAAAATGTAATTTTGACAATGACCTCCATTTTTAAATTAAAAAAAAAAGGAAAAGAAAAGAGGAAGAAATAGAAACCAAACAACAGCTCTATGAGCTGTTACCAGGAAATGTCATGGATGCAGCCTCAGAGCTAGAAGAGAGCAAAAGCTTGGCTCAGGTTTTCACATTTACTTTGTACAAGACAGGACCATGCAGGAAGGTTAAAACAACTTTTTGTATGGACTAATTGGCTTTGTTCAGAACCCACTGTGACACATACATGTCTCACAGGAGATTTTTCCCAAAGTTTAAAGGGCTTTGGGTGCCTGATCCAAGGGCAAAGCCAGGAAGGGCTTGGAGAACTATTCGTTATGGGAGAATGCCCGCAGATCAGACTAAGATATTCTCCTCAACAAGTAAGAGGCAGAAGGAAAATTAGAGCAAAACAAGAAACAGAACAAAAAAAACCCCCACAAGTGCCTGGGTTAAAAAATAAACAAGCCACAGCTTTAGAAGAAGGTTATCAATTTGCAGGAGTCCTTACAAAACCTGCAGCACAGGTTTGGCTTTTGTTCAAGTATACCAGTGCCTATATTATAATACAGAGACATTCAGACCACCTTTGCACTAGGGCAGGCCTGATTATAGGCAAAAACCTAATGTTGGCTGCACAAAGCTCAGTATCTAATCAGTTATCTTTTTTTTCCTCACCTCTTTTCCTCTGGCTGCAGTGTTTATATTACTTGAACTGCTCAAATCTCATTTGTTTGTGTACATCCCCCCTAAAAAGGTCTCAGCTTCTGAGGCTTTGCTGTTTCTCCTAACACAGAGAGACAGAGAAACAGGACAATTATAAACTTCCAATTATGCAAAAAAGTTGGTGTAGTTGCTGATGATTTATATATTGTTTGATCTTTTATAGGTCATCTTAAAAGTTAACATTTGAATTATTTGAGAAATTCTGACTCTTAAATTGCCTGTTTCAATAACGTTATTGCTGCTGACTCCCTCAAGTGCTTGTGCTCTTAGTTTCCTGATTTTAATTATTAATCCACCACCGCATGTTGTGTTTCTCTGTAGCAGCAGAAAGGTTAATATTCATAACCAGTTTTTAGGTTATTTTTAAAGGTAGGTGAGGAACAGTGCAGGGGAAGATGGAGGAGGGAATCAAGTTTTAATTACTTGTTAATATTGCTATCTAGGTTGTGGAGCTGATTGCAGCTCTGCTCCTTCCCAGGCTCTTTATGTGCACATCCACAAGCACAATTCCACCCAAGGCTGAACATCACTCCCTGTCTCTCCAAAATTACCTCTGTGCCAGCTGCTTTCAGGAGCCTCTGACCAGCAGCTTTTGTAATACTGATCTGCTGAAGTAATATTTGAAGGGAAATATTAGAGAATCATCCATAAAAAAGAAAGCCTGTACACACATGGAATCTCATCTAATCTTATGCTGCATTAAAATACAAATAAAACAGACTGGCTTCTTTCTTCCATTGGGAAGGACCAAATCCATCTTCTATGCTGCGAAAACACAGAGTCTGCTGGAGACCTGAGCTTCTCTCTGCCTTATTCTTTAGTGTCTCAGACTGATTTTTCTCCTGACAAAAATCTAGACTTAAATAACCAGCACAATTTATTCCCCGCTGCCTGAGTCTCCAGAAAGTGCAAAAGCTTTCTTTTTTATTTTTTTCCTTCCCGCTACAAAGCCACACTGAGAAATCTTGCTTTATATCAGCAAGGACTTCCATCACAGACTCGACTCTACATTTATTATCAGAATGCAATATTTGGTCCTTTCTCCATAATAGGTGCACTCAACTACATTATTTATAGTGAAGCCAAAGTGAGAAAGAAAAGAGGAAATGAAGAAAATCCTTTCATGAGCAATCTTTGCTCCCTTTTTTTCCTCAGGAAAAGGTAAAGCCAGCTCACAATTAGACAGACACATCTAAAACTTGAATCAAAGCTCAGATTTGCCCGAGACAGACAGATCTTTCTACATGTCCCTACATAACCTCTCTATTCACATGGGGAGGTTCCTGCTGGGACTACTTGCTTTCATTCTATCCTAAAAATAAAGTTGAGAATTGACCAGATTGGTACCTTCCTGTCTTTTAAACATAAAAAGGAAACTCACACACACACACTTTTGTGCCAGTTTAAGTTCTCAGCCCATTCAATACAAGACCAGAGGCCATTTGCTTCCATTTTCCAGTCTCTCTCCTCCTTTTGCCCTCAGAAATGAACAACCAGGAGCTACAGGGTATAAAGTCAAGTCTTGCCCAGAATATTGAGACGAGAAAACTGCAATCTGAAAGGTAACCCAGCAGATATTTGTGGAAGACAGAGTAGGACACATACTACAGTATTAATTTTCCCCATCTTACCAAGAGGTTCAGGATCATCTTTGTAATAAGAAAGCCCTGGATCATCAACATTACTCAATTCAAATTCAAAATTTAACGTTTACTTGGCACTCCTGCTGTATGTAATCATGCAAAATGCATTCCAAAGCCCATTTCCTCAGGTTCTAAGGGAGCAATATGACTACAGTCCTGTCACATAAATGGAATGCCAATTGCCATGCTGACAAGAAACCCACACATTTAACTGATGAACAATGGGTGGGAAAAAAAAATAAAAATAGATGTGAATATGTTTTTTATTACCTTGTAAGATTGTTACAGAGTTCCTTCCTACCGGATGAACCTCATGGACACTGTTATTGCCAATGCATTTTTTTCTTTTTTTTTTTTTCTTTCAAGCAAAAGTTTCTTTGCTTTCAGAATTATAAAGCTTTGTTTCACTGCCTGTTAAGATACAGGCAGCAGTAGAAAGAAAAAAATATTCCTCATGTTTTTGACAGTTTCACTCATCTATATTTACAAGAGGACATTTACCTATTATTCTCTACTGTAAGGATGATGCAAATATTTATTATGCAGCACCATTTGAAAAGTCTTTTTTGTGTTCTACATCAAAAGATGAAGTGAATGAAAACTGAAAGTCTTGCTGCATACACAGGAGATAAAAACTCTAACCTGTAAACTGCATTCCGTTTTAAATTGCTTTTTCGAATCAGAAAAATGATGGAACTAACCTCAGCTTATTCCCTGTCACCAGTCAAAACATGCTTTCTTGCCCGTGGCTTCATGCAGAAAGCTGAATTTTGACTAAGATTAGACACAGCTAAGACAAAATACTTACGGAGATACTATAGCGATGCTTCTCTGAAACATTAGTGTTCTTTCTGTTCTGTCAAAGCCCTCTAGATGGCATTCTTTAGTAAACTTTGGTGATTGCACACATTTTTGGCCTCAGTGCAGTTTACAGTGTTTTCACTAATGTTTTTAAATTAATCTACTGTAATGACTGTCAGTTTAATGAGTTATTAAAAGATATTCATGCTTTTGTAGTGCAAAGTGTAACAAAAATAGAATAAATAACATTTCGTTTATTGCGAAAGTTCCTAGAATAAAATATGTTTCTCTGTCTGAAGTGCGTTGCAGGCTTTAGAGAAAAGAAAAGCAACAGCATTTTCAAGCAATGAATTATTTTCTGGAACAGGACACATGCCTGCAAAAATTACCGTAACCCATCTTCCTCCTGAAGTAAGGTCTTTATAAATGAGAACTTCACTAAGTTTGAATAGCTTCTCTGGTAGGGATTCTCTGAATGGTTTTACAAGCAGAACAACTTGTAAACAAAAGGAAAACCTGCTGTTAGGACCCCTGCTTAGCCTTACTTCAGAATGCTGCATTAATTTGTAGCAGGCCCACAAATGTCAGTCTCATTAGATGAGCCAACACAAATTCCTGTGTAACTCAGGCTCTCTGTTACTGCTCCACGGAGCCCAATAACTTTGCAGAAGTAGATCCCAGCAGTAAAGCAATGTGTCTGGAAAAGGGCAAGTCAGAGAGATTCTGACTGTCACTGCCATCAAATAAGGTGGCCATCTCCAACATCTGTACACACACAACATATACACACATGTATGAACCGGGACTCTTCCGTGCCAATTCAGCACATGACCACTGAATCCAAGCAATGAGATTACTGAATGGGATTACTCCCTTTTACCCAAGGCTAGGGCCTATCTGAGCACTCCTGACTCACAGAAAATCAAGGCTAGTACAGGACACGGAGTCATTCCCACTGAGATCTCCTAGCAAGCAGTGCCAGGTCTGCGCTGGTTCCCTGGCACTGCTTCCCAGCCCTCATTCCGAGCAGGTGGACTGAGGGCTGCACGCAGCCCTGTGCTGACTGTTCCCAGATCATCTCCACACGACTTGCCTTCCCTTCTCACCTCCACTTAGGGCACCTTCCCAAGCCACATCTCCTACTCCTTGCTCTCAGCTGCCACGCTCCTCTCTTCTTCTTCTTCTTTTTATCTTCTATTCCGGGTCCTAAATGCTTGGGAAAAATACAACAGAGAAAGACTTTCCACCTTTCTCATAAGTAGCTCCCAAATATTGAACTGGATTATAGATCCTGACCCACACGGAGCTACCTAATAATAATTGCTCTGGGGCACATCTGCAACCCTACATGCTTTGCTAGAGGATGTAGATGTTTGAAACAGACTTGAAAACCTAACCCCTAAACCCGAATCATTAGTTAGTTTGTTTGATTCAATAAGTATATAGGTGTTTCATTTAGTTTTCGAACTCCCACATTAGGCCATATATTCCCTCTTGTCTGTGTTCCACCAGATGGATGCTACTTTATGCTTTATGCAGAATGCCACAGGAAAAAAGAAATGAACAAATGCTATATAAAAGAAGAACAAGCCAAAAATACCCCGGGGTTATTTCAAACTCCAGCAGTTTTTTGCAGGTGTTCTGGGCTTCAACAGCACAGTGAGACTTTTTCATTCATGTTCTGCCTGCTTCCTGGAAAACAACACTGATGTGAATGTCCAAGCTAAAGAAAACAAACCCCAATGTATATTTCAAAAGGAGAACTGGCTTTATATCCTATGGATTATTATATAGCAGAGCTCACAAACTGTGCCTAGGCATCTGAGGCATGTTGAACTATTCAAGCATAAACAGAGCCAAGAATATTTATAGTTCTATTCTGTCATAGTGGATGTTGCAATTGGACAAATAATAGGGCCCAAGGTGACATACTATAATATTAATAGAGGGGCAGAGTGAGAAATTACCAAACTGAAGCACTTGGAAATCTACAACCTATAGCAAGAACAACCAATGTCATAAGAAAGTCATTCCAGACTAAGAACACATGGATTCAGGTTCCTTTTAATCATTTTGTCTAGTTGTGTACTCTGTTTTATGATGGTTTAATTGTAGCTGTACTTCAAATGTGGTGCACTGATGGGGGACAGCAGGGGAGCATTAAGCATAAAATTTAACTGCAAAGCTCAATGCAATCCTAATTATGGTGCTGCTATGACACCTCCATAATTACTCATTCTTATCCACTGGCTCTACTAAAATAATTCACAAGACAAAAAAGCAAGCTGAGAATGGCATCACTGTCATTGCAGTCCAGCTCTACACAGGACTAAAACATGGTGATGCTTGGCTTTTTGAGACCCACATCCCTCCACAAAATTTACAGAAGCCCTGTTTTAAGCTCTCAGTTCCTGTATGATTCAAAGATCATCTAAACTAGGTAGAAGGAAATTTGCAAGAGAGAAATGCTTAAAATTTCATCTTTCTCAGGTGTCTCTGTGTGATCTGTGTTAGCTGTTTTTATTCAGTCAAGATCCACAGCCCTGCAGGACTTGGGAACCTTTTTAACACAGGCAGACAACTTACACTTTCCTTTTAAAAACAGCTAGCAATCGAAGTGGAAGTTGTGCTGCTATTCTTCTTTTCATAACAACCTAGAAGCAGAGCATTTCATTCATGGACAAAATAAATAAGCATCACCATGCCTTTGTCCCTCTCTAGACCAGGAGTGCAGTGACAGGGCTGGCATTCTCAGCTTGCTTCTTGTCTTGTGAAACACTAAGCAGAGACGCTGGAAAGGGAAGAGTGATGATAAATGTGTCACAGCAGTGCAGTAATTAGGATTGCACTGGGTTTTGCACTTGATACAGGAAGCATGGATCAATCTTCAGTCCTCTCTTTGCCGGGGGAGTGCCCTTATCATGCGGCTGCGGAGACAATCCTTCACTTTTTTTTAAAAGACTGGCCAATCTAGCCTCCAGCTTTACAATTAGGAGACTTTCATGGGAAAGGACGAGCAAGGGTCTGCCTTCCTCAGGTAGGGAATCAATTAAGACTTAGACCTTCACACCATAACACAGGGATATGTATCAGGTCTGGGGAACCTTCTCAATGTTTACTCTTCCTCCAGATACCTTTATCATGTGATGGAAGCTAAATCAAGCCTAGAGAAATAAATACTCATTCATGAAGATAGAAATCTTGGCTACACTATTGAAAAAAAAAGAATTCTAGTCACCTTGAACAGTCCACTAAAATAATATAGGCATGTATTCACAGCCCTTCCAGCATCAGGACAGTTATTCTGTGCACTGCACTCCTGTATTGTGCCTCATTTTACTTGGTTTAGTGTTTTACAGTATATGTCTCAAAAGATCATCAGAGTTGGAGGAGCTACAAAACTCCTGATAACCTCCAACACACACTCTGGGGTGCAAAAAAAAGGCAGCAGCCTCTTCTATCACAAAAAGGTTAAAGAGCACTTGTTTTGGCTGTGCAGAAAAGGTCAAGGACAATTACCAAAACTCTCATTGCTGTATTTCAGTCTTTCTGTCCTCCAATTTTAGAGCAGCTTAGGTAGGGGAAAAAAAGTCATTTATTGGATCGTGACGCAAGAGATCTTTAAGTTTTCAGCAGGGTAACAACAGAGATACGGATTTCCTCTAGTACTGGTAACTCCAAATCATACAAAAAGTTCAAACACTTGGTTCGAAATAAAAAACTTTAAGAACTTCTGAAATAGTGAAAGAAACCACATACAATTTTGAGTTGGTTTTTTTTTTTTTTTTCCTTTTTAAAAGCAAAGACTATGGAATTTAAAAACAAACCTCCAAAACAAACCTAAAATCAGATTCTGCAACAACAACGTACAACTGTGAATCTGAAATGAGACTCCACTTACTGTAAGAACTTCAAATAAACTCTAAGTTTGCAACACTGTCCCTGCTCAGCTCATTCATTTACTGAGTGCAAGGTTGGCTGATAGGTACTGACAGCAAAGGTTAGATCAACTTCCCCGTCTGCTGGAGGGTGCTTAAAGGATTAGTACCAAGGGACTTAATGATATTGAAAGTACCTGATTCTCTCTGCTATTCTAGGCTATTGCAGGGAGCTTCTTCCCTCTGCCTACACAACAGTAAAATATCTAATCAAAGGTAAAATCAGGTTCACTCTTCATTTCCTGATTATTTTGTGGCTGATTTCTGAAAATTGGGACCCATTTCACTTAATCAATCTTGTGAACCAACCTGGACTCAGAAGGCACAACCACAAATCCATATGCATCCAACAAAACCTGAATGTGCATGTTGACTGTAAATATGGACTGTTTCACAGTAATCATATTTAAATTAACCAAAAAATTTCTTTCTAACCCAAATTTTTGCTTAAAAACAATCTAGATCCACACTTCTGTTGTATAATATATAGTGTATATATATATATTTATACACATATAAATGCATGTATATATATACCACTAGTGTTCCTTGAAGAGTTTTCTAAATATGACTTAAAATTCAAAGTTTTCTCTTCATGAACACTGACAAAGCAAGGCAAAGGAAGTTTCAGTGCTTCACTTGCCTGAAGTCAGCTCAGGAGTCTCCTGCCTGCCTACCAAACATACATCTACAGTGTACAGGGTATGTGAGAGCTGGTCAACTAGACTTTTATAACAGCACAGAAATGGAGGTTTATTCAGAGTGTGCCCGATCTCAGCTGAATATAGAGGTCTAAGTGAGACTAGAGGTCTAAAAATACAGCGAGAAAAACACATCTCCAGCCCATTTGCTGATCCATCTCACAACATGAAAAATGACAGCAGATTTCCATTAATTACAGAGAACAAGTAAAAATCAAATGTCTTCAGAATGCCAACCTACAAAATATTCTGGGTTCAAATCCGCCTTGCTTTTTCTAAAGATCTAAAATCTAATTATTGCATCATCCATTAAATTGCATATTTACAGCTCTCCTGATTCAAAACATAGGGAGAAATCCAACAATAACTAAATTTTATTTGCTCGGAAACATAATTTCTGATCTGAAGTCAACCATGGAACATGGCAAACCAAAAGGGATCTGGCTGAGGAAGCTGTGGAATATTGACATGAGAATGGCTAATGAAACACAGGTCTAAACAGAGTCATACTGCAGCAGTGCAATGCAAATATTTCAAAAGCAAAGATGTCACTGAGAAAGATTTTTAAAATACATATGTTTGAAATGGAAAAATTCCTGAAGATTCGTATTATGCATCAATTATTTATTTTTTTCCTGTAACAGTCTGGGGAATATCCACATAGTGCCTGTTACCTCTTAACCAATCCTTCCTGACAGTCTTCAGTCTTACAAGTAACCACACCCATAGCAAACAGGATTGCAAGGGAGAGGTTACAGATTTGTGCAAACACCTTCAAGTAAATACAGCACAAACAGAAGAGAAATTAAAAATATAGGAAAGGGTTTTTACCTGCAAAATGAACAACATCCCCGTTTCATGTAAAGTTTTCTATTTCATTATTAGTGGTTCACAGGTAAAAGGTAAAGTTGCATATGAAAACTCTTAGACCTGAGTTGTTTTGTCAATACAGAAGAGAAATACGCTTAAATTTCCATATATCATTCCTTAACAGGCAAAAAGCTTCCTTCCTAGTGTCAAAATGTTCATCTGTATAGGAAAATGGATAATCATAGCTCTGTCCTCTGCTATTCATTCAAGAAAGAAAAGTAGGTGCACAGTAAGTAGGCAATTTTTGTCTCTTCTGTAAGAACAAATCATTCTTCTGACTCGTGAACAATCCATCACAACTTTTTTTACCGTCAGCCCAAACCACCAGCCGAGGGGATTTTGCTAATTAACTACAAGCTGCAAGGTGCAAAATTCAGCCGTCAGTTTGTTTTTTCTTCTTCTAAATAATAACATAATCGGAATATTTAAGTGCTTCTGTTGGCTTTATCTTATATTTTTATGTAAAACAGAGTTATTTAAACCAGAGTAAATATTGAGAGTATTAACTAGTAAAAGCTAATGGATGATAGAGGCCCCATGAAGCTAGAAGTGAATGCCAAAATGCCCCAGCAAACGAGGCCATTAGATTTTCCACCCACTACGCTGCCAATAAGGCAAATACAATGATTTCATTTATCTAAATAACTGCTGCTAGTCACAGATAATGGCAGCTTAAGCCACTCAGTGTGCAGTAGGCCACTTGGAGAAACAAAACAAAAATAAAGCACACTGCAGAAGAACAAAACAATCGTGCAGTTGTGTGTCTGGGCTCTGACAGAGATTGCCCATTATTCCTGGTTACCAGAACGAGCACGCAGGTGAACGGATAACTGCCTGGATAAACAAACGTTCATAAGGCAACTCGCACATTGAAAAACTGGCCCACAGACCAAACCTGCACAACCTTGAGCATAAGTAGGCTTTCTTTTTTTCCCTTTTTTATGCCTGCATGTACCAGATAAAGTCACAGGACTCCCAGCCAGCGACTAGAACAAATGATCTGGTTCAAAGGGCTGTTGTGAGGCGCTCTCTCACCGTACAACAAAGTGCCATTTTTCCTTTGCGTGCTCGGTGCCATCTCTAATCCAAAGCAATTGCCCTAAGGTGCCAGACACATACAGAATGAGACAGCCAGCAACAGCAAGTAGCATCAATCTGCCTCCGCCAGATACTAAATGCTGCTGGGCAGAAAACTCATGCTATATTCCGCCTGTGTCCCACCAGTTCCAGAAGAACTCATCATAATCTCAGCTGCTGCTCCCCAAATCACCACAGTAATTCTGTAAAGAATGTGTCACTAAGGGGAGAAAAGTCATCTAGATTCACTCAGCAAAGAATATAAAAAGGGGGCTTAATTACAAACAAGATGCTTTATTTTCAGACTGTTCACAGTTAATTTTTCGCACTGCCACCGCAGCAAAGATGTTTTATCTGATCCACAAGCAAACCTTGAACCACATAGTTTACAGCACAGAACTTCAGTGTAAATGGAAGTAGTTGCTGATTTACACTCTGCAGCTGAGGGCAGTAACTTTCTCAGCCAAATTACGCAAGCTACCCATGCTCATGTAGAAACCCAGGGGAAGGAGTGAAAATAAGTGTGGAGCGGGATTATCAATAGGTGTTTCTAGCATCGTCTGCCAGAAGATGGTGGACTCCGTGTCATGCTCTAAAGTGAGCAAATGAATGGAAAAACCAGCAAGTGGACTGGATATCGGTTTCTCAGGCTGCTTGTCAAAGGGCTCTGAAACCTCACTGATACTCTGCTGAGGTTTGAGAAATTAAATGAAATATTGAAAAACGTTCAAATATGTTACAGCAGAAAATATTGTGGGGAATGAAAATCGCTCAGTTGGAAGCTCATCTTTGATGAGCAGGTACTCTGGCCTCCAGAATGGTAGTGTAAGGTGAACCCTGAAAACTCTCTCAAAGAGCTTTGAGTTGGCTCTTTTCTTGTCTATGCCTGGGGCACCCGCAGCTTCAGTGGTACAGCAAATGAAATTAACATTAAGAAGCTTGTGAAGAGAGATTAGCATCTAGAATATCACTACTCCCATAACATAAGGCTTAGAAAGACAAAGGTAAAACAAAATTATCAGATAACTGTTCTGTGTCACTGAGGAAATACCATCTTACCAGACGAAGCCACCACACGGGAACGGTGAAGCATTTTCCACCCTCTGAAACATGCTGGTTTTCTCCCAACAGGAACAGCATAAAGATAACTTAGATTGATCTAACTGTAGAGAATTTTTTCATACAGAAACAATAAACAAAGGACTGTCCATCTCCAGGCTGAGCTGCAGCTGAACAGGAGCACCCAGGAAGGGAGGAAGGCCATCAGCAGGACCCACAGCCTGGGCTTCTGCCTAAGAGCAGGAAAAACATCTTTCACTCAATGCACAGCTTTAGAGCTCAAGTAACAGCTGGTGGAAAAAGACATCAGTGCAGCTTCACTGATTGTTCTGAAGTTACCCCAGGAAAGGTGTTTTTCCCAAATAGTTACTTTTTGAAGAGCAGAGGCTGTGACCAGACGTAAAGTTGTGAGAAGCAGTTGGGCTCACATGTTCTTAACAAGGGATGGACCAGAAGTCAGCACCAGTGGATGAGGGCGAGCAAAATACAGCTTTTTTTGTTCAGAAAAGTGCCTGATTTCAGTCATCCATTTGCAGCCCTGCCATGAGCCCTGACCTTGAAAATGTCACTTCCTCACTCCACTCCCTTGCCTGTCCACCTGTACGGCACCTTGAAGGCTGCTCTTACAGAATGGTTTGGGCTGGAAGAGGCCTCAAAGGTCATCCAGTAATGTTTTGTCTACTAGTGCTATCTAAAACCTGAAAATTATTCTTTTAACCTGCATCTGTCATAACTAAACTGATAAAAACTCCGTATTTTACATGTCTCACATATTTCAGTAGAAGCATGGCACTTATTTTTTCGAGAAACACTTGACTCCTTTGTTGTTAATTGTACAAGGTGTGTTTTTTTCCCCATTAATATCTCTATAATGTAGAATTTAATTTACTTTCCACCATTTTACTTTTAATTATTACAAGCCTCCTAAGCAATAAACGGAAGAAACATATTGATGGGACAAGGCTTTTAAATGATGGGACATAGTAATTATTAATTACAACTTAAAAGTCCCCAGCAGCACTTTTTTGCTATAAATACTGGCTGACTTCAAAAGCTGGAAAAGACTAGTATTGTGCAACAGTCAATTAACTAGATATACTGCAGATACCTTTCTTAATGAATTTGATTATTAATAGCACAACTCTCAGATTTTAATACTGACTCAAGTGTTAGCATCCATATATTTTTTTCAAGGATGAATATATTAGACTGCATGGGCCACCTAATTTAATTGCAAATTATTTTCTCTGCTATCGTGTGGTGTATGGTATGTCGAGTTCACCTTACTGCACTTATTTAGACAGCTGTGCTAGGTGGTAAAACTTTAAATCACCCATAAAAACAAACAATATTTTGCATTTCTTCTCTCTGTTCTCTGTTATTTTCTGGGGAACATGACAGAATTTTATTCTTAGCTTAAATAAAAGGATTGTAAAGTAGCATGCCTGTCACAAGTAAATCAAGAGTGTCCTTTCTAAAGACATGAAAATACTCAGCAAGTTTCTGTTTTAATCCCAAGCATGTTTGGGAACGGGCAATTTCTTTTCAGAAGGAATGTCTCCACAGGTAGGGAAGTTGTTTTGTCAGTTCTGTGAAAGAGCTTTTAATTACCTGCATTTAATTGAGTCTTGCACATACACGTTGGGAAACAATTTATGAGGTCTTCTGAGTCTACAGCATAGTTCACGGAATAAATCATTCTTTCTCTCTGTACTTAACTCACATGCTGTCTTTGAGCCAGGGTTTGTTGGTATTCTGTTTTTTTTTTCTTTTCAAGGAATATGAAAAGCACAGAGAAATGATCTTCTGCTACCAATAAAGTGGCATGGAGCGGGGTTTGGGGTCAGAACAGGATAACTCCATTTTCTTCTCAGCTGCACCAGTTAAAAGTTAGGACAAGTCATGTCACCCTCAGTCTGACGTTTGCCTCGATGTGGAGACAAGTATTTTCCATTTCTGTTGCAGTTTTCTTGGAACTGAAGAAACAAAACCTGCACATGGGAACAAAATACCCTGTGACACCTTTGCAGAATTTCAAACACCAATTTAGGTTAGGATGAAATTAAGCATGCAGTTTCCAGTTTGCTTCTATTTGCAAATTGGATTAACTTCAGCAAAATCCACTAATTTCCAGTTGTGGTCAGAACTTCCTGCAAAGATAATGGGAAGGGAAGACAGATGACTAAACGTTTGAGAAAAATTCCAAGTATTTGGATTGCAGCAGGACCCAGAGGTCCCAGGTAAAACCAGCAGAAAACTGCCTGTGTTCTGATGTGTTCCTTTCAGGGATAGGATGTGGGGATAGGAGCAGCTCTAGTACTATTTAGCCAATTAGTGTCTTATTCTGCTCTTTGTTTTACACAAGACCTGAAAGGTTTTCTGTGGATGAGTCAGAGCACAGACTACACCAAGAAGAAAGTGCTGAACATAGTAAAGACCTGACTGCACTGGCTGCTACTGTGGGCTCCAAAATCTTCATAAATTGGTAAGAGTGGTCCTGCAGTGAGGAGGACTTTTGCTGAGTTGTTACCTCACTCAGTGTTTGCCAAGATAAATAAAATTCAGAAATATACATGATTCTAACTGCAAAAATGAAGCTTTGATGTGCATTTCTGCAAGAAAAGTCATGGAAAACATTGACCACATACCCTTGACAGATCCTTCCTTTTGATCCTTAGCTCTTGGCCCTACGAGATTCTGCTATAAAGGAAGCTTAAACATATATCATAAATGATAGAAAAAATAATAGAAAAACGTTCACAAACCTGACACAAGAGTGTGGTACTAACTGTACAGGTAATACCGGTCTCCTGAAAATTGATTAAATTCCTTATGAAAATTTTAAGGCATTCTCCTCGGGAAAAAAATAAATCCTATTGAGACAGACAGAGAGACTACTAATCACATTTCTTCTCAATTCTTCTCCCTAGCCCTAATTAGTAGGGAATATTTGCATTGAAACAATCTCTTTTTCTCCTTCATTCATTTGATCAACTGCTTATCCCTCACCTGGAGCCATAATCTCTTGTCTGTAGCTTCATAATCTTCTGCACTGCTAAAAGGATTAGATATCCAGGTGAAGCAGAAACAGCAGGACCAGATGAACACACAGGAAAGAAACACTATTCTGATTTTTTAGATGCCAGTTTTCCCCATGGTAATTAGGTAAAAAGAGACTCTAACCACCAATGCTCCTTAGAAAGCAAAGAAGGAACCTTGTAAACATACAGAGGGGAAAAACAAACAAACAAACAAAAAACCCCATCACAAACCTTAAGACATAGCTTTTAAAACAATTCTCCCTCATATTAAAACTGCATAAAACTACAAAATGAGTAATATTAAAAGAGAATAAGAAGATTAAGGAAAAAAAAAAAGAGAGAGAGACAGAGATTATTCCATGCCTTAACAGAATTGCTGCAATCTTTAAAATGCAAATATTTTCTTTTCTGAAAACAGATGTCACTTTCTCTGGGCTTCTCCTAAAAGATTGGTAAAGTTGAACTAGGGCTGGGAAGGTTACATTTTTTGTCTGTAGTTTTCACTGGGCAAGATTGAGTCTGCCACTGCACAGGCCATGCTCATTTCTTTTATAAATTTATAGGGCATTTCTTGCATGTGACTTGTTTTAAAGCCAGAACATCTATTAAAGTAAAGCACTCTGACTGCATGTTCTCATCAAAAACGCATGAGGGAAACATTTGTAAAATTCAGTATGTAGTCAATTCAATTCAAAATTCCACATTGGTAAAATTCAAAATTTCAAAATTCAAAACAGTAGGATCTAAATCCAAGCAGTTCATACCCTTTTGACACACCTGATATTTAAGAATTTTATATTGTTATTTACCATTTCACTCTTTTCCAACTAGACTTCTGACATTAGGGTCAAAAATGGCCCTTACTAACACACTGCCGAGCTGGAAAATTTTCAGTAATTGCTTTGGTTGTCTAAATTTGTGAGAAAAGAAAGTCATTATGTTCTTTCATTAAGTCTGGGTATACAATAAGTTTTACAAACACCAAACAACAGCAGATGAATATGACTTTTTTGATTATTCAGTAGTGCTTATATGTGGGAAATGGGCAAAGTGGCAGCATCACCTGGAAAATGAAGCCACTAAGGAAGCAGAAAACAAAGTCAATCTATTCGAAAACACATAAATCTTCATGCCTCCCCTCTACAGTTCAAGCTACAAGGTGTTCCTGCTCACTAAACTACCAATATTGTCTGGGCCTAACAGAGTGCTGGTTGCTTCCCTGGCGGTTTAAGGTGCAATAGATCTGCTTCTCTCCATCAGGAGCCTATGGAGATTTACAGGAAGCAAAGCAAGCAAGCCAAAACCGATTCCCAAGAAGTGCAGTGTCCCTTTCATCGATCGGGATAGATTTCAGTAAGTGAGTGGACACAAAAGACTGCATGAGGTTGGAAAGGTTGTTAAAGATCTGCCAAAACTCCAATCGAATGTAGATGGAGTTAACACAGCTTTACTGATGGAACCAGACCCTTCTGTGCTCCTGCCAACAACACAGGGGCAGCTTCTGGAGAGCAGTCAAAAGACTCAGTCCGAGCAGACAAAACCCAGCACCTGAGCCAGGGGAGCTGGTATTTGCCTATGCCTACATTTCTTCTGAACGGTTATTTAAAATGTGACCATTTGGCAAAACCCATTGAAAAATAACAGCCAAATAGATCCAAACTTCACCTGGCAGTCCTCTCTACTACACTTATAGACAACTGCAAACACTCGTTTTCAGGCAGAGACATCCATGGAACTGGGAGCAAAAATTCAGCACTGGTTTAGGCCAGGCAGGAGATGTGTGCTGATGCTGTGGCAAGGATTGTTTCTGGTGGTGTTACACACCTAAAGTTAAGCTGAATTTGAAAAATGCAAATCTTTAACTTGAATTATGAAAATAATGCAAAATAGCACTCAATAGAGGATTCCCTCCCCCTCTCCTCCTTTTTTTTTTCTTCTCTTTTTTCCTGTGTGAAAACACTACCACTCTTCCAGGAGATGTATACACTGCCTGGAGGTTTCCAGGGAAAGTTACCCTACCTAAGACATTTGTTGTGATCTGAAAATCCCTCTCAATTCCAGCTGTGGTCAGAGGCACAGCAACAGCAGTGAACAAGGTTTGCCACATAGGAAACAGTGCTGGGCTCATTCCCCTCATTCCTGAGAGCAGCCTCAGGCCGTTGACCTTCCAGAGCAAGCTGCAAAGCTCATCTCTTTCCATCATGGAAGTGGAAAAATGACTTAAAAGGCAAAAGCTGAGACTAAAAAAGCTGTAATATGGAACAGCCTGATTCTTTTTTTTTTTCCTCCTTCACATTTGTATTCATTATTCTAATCACAGCATATACTAGAAGAGCCTAGAATCTAGGGCAGGTGCTTTAAATGTCATACATAACTCCAATCCACTAAATATCTCAGAAAATTGGAACATCGTCCGTGATTGCTCAGTTACTAATTAACAATGAAGGACAAAAATCACTGCAAATGTGTCATTTGGCCAAGAATTGACTGAAAAACAAAGTGAGGAAAAGAAAGTATATGTGTGTTAATGGAATAGGCAACATTTGAGGGCTGCAAGCACATGGGGAGGGCAAAAAGTTATACTTTCTCAGACTACCTTAAATAAGAATGAAAGTCACACAAATTTAGAGATAACTACTAAATAATAATAAAAATTGCGCTTTTTTTTAGTAGCAAAGCTTTAAAAAATATTTCTATGTAAACACCAGAGTTAAGGTATCAGTTTCTTCAAAAGGACTTAAATTTAGGTTGGGCTTTATATTAAATGTACCATCTATGGTACTCAACCAAGAAAAATGTTAAAGGTGGATATGCAATATATGTGAGCTGTTGCCCAAGAACTTGTAAGTTAAATAAAATAAGGATCTTTTAAAGGTTACAGCTTGAACACGTCTTGATACACAGTTTGATAACTTATTAGTTCAGAGATAACAGTGAGAAAGAATTAGAATACACTAAAAAAATTATAGTATGACAATATGACTTTTATATTCAACACTTGCACAAGACAAGTCATATTGATAGTTTTTTAGTGCAAACTAAAAAACGATCAGATTTATGTTTCTAGAGAGGGGATATTCAATATTGTTGTACATCAGGTAATACTTCTTAGTAAAGAAGAAAAAAACAGTGTTCCTATTGAATCTCAATTGATTTGTGCTGTGTTGCTGCCAACACAGACAAACACAGGAGATTAGTAAAGGGGAAAATGCTTATTTTATATATATCTGGATAAAACGTGATCCATCATCCATGAAGGCACAGCCTGTGCATCTCAGCTAAAACTGCTCCTTGCAGCCGTCTGGTCTCGACCATCACCTGGCCAGTCTGGCCTCCTTTTTTTTTTCTTCTCTGCTCTGATGCCTCTCAGGTCCAGGTGTTCTGATGCCTCTCAGGTGCTGTGTGGGAATCACCTCGTGTTGTTTTGGGGCACACTCAGGGAATGAGGTGGATGAAAACAACAGAAGAAAGAACAAAACAGGCACTGGGGGAAAATAGCAGGAAGTTTTCCAGGGTACGGATCTATGATCTTTCCTCTTTCAGTAACGCCAACTGATATGCCAAAGTCTATTTAACTCTTTTCCCTGTCCTTAGGTGCTTTGGTTTTGGGTTTGTTTTTCTGGTTTTGTATTTTTGTTGTTGTTGTTGGGGTTTTTTTAGGCAGGGGAGAGTTGGGGTGGGGGGGGTTTCATCTGGTTTTTGAGTGTGGTGGGTTTTTGGGTTTTTTTTGAGTTGGGGTTTTTTTGGTTGTTTTTTTAAATTTTGACAAAGGATATAATAGAAGATTTTTATCTTTTGATTTAGGTAGGTTCAATTACTGACCTGTCACATTCGACTAGCTTCCTCAGAAAGCATCCTTCTTTTCTTTTTCCAATTCACTCACAATTTTAAGCGCAGTCCATTGCTTAATCAAAATTCTTGTTGTCCGGGTTAAACCAGTTTGTCTTCAACTTTGATGTTTCCAATTACTCTACTTTTTTGTCATTTCATTTGCCTTTTTGTTTTTTCCCTTTCACTCTAATCTCTCTGTATTTGCTGTAAACAGTATGTTAGGTTCTTAAAATCATTGCAGAAGTGAAAGCAATATCTTGACTCTCTATTAAATAACACAACTGCCCTGCAAGGATTGTTAATTCTGACCAGCCTAGTTTGTTCTGAGAGCACACCAACAGGCTGCAAATGAGATAAAAACATGTGCACTGAGAATGTTGAGATGTAATAACACTGATAATGGTACACAAGATAACATTTTAACGAGGATTCAGGGAGATGCATTGGGAACATTTGAGGAAAAAACTACGCAGCTGAGGAAAAAGAAAGAAATGCAGGAAATGCACTGGGAAACTGCCAGGAAATAGGGGCTGATATAGTCAGAAACCTTACTAAACAATAGAGCCTTGAGCCCATAAGTGGTAACTCAAGGAAGAGGCCAAGCAGCTTTAGTTCATATCTACTCTAGATGGAGTAGGTGAACTAAATAATCGAATCCCAGCATCTCAAATCAAGGCACTGGAAAGCTGAATTTCTAGTTTATTACATGAAAGTTATATTGCTTGTTAGCTCAAGTGTTTAAGCTCTTTTTTTCTTTTAGTTCAAAAATGTTAAATTTTGTAGTCCATCAATCCAACCATCTCAGAGCTGTTACTGAAGCTAGAAAACCTCATAAGGGAAAAAAATTAAAAACAAATTAATGTGAGAAGATGAGATAAATCAAGTAGTGAAGTCAAGAGTAAATTATCAAAAAGATCTTTTATCGAAAATGAATAATTTTTTCTACTTCAAGAGTAACCCATTAATTTTATTCCCCCCACTCCATTCCTTAGCCTGATTGTAGTTCAAGCAGCATAATATAAAAATAGGCTTATTAAGATATGAAATGTGTTTAGCTCTCATCATAAGCACCACAGTCCCTCAAAATTTAATTTAAAAATATATATAAATCAGGAGAGCATAAAAGTGCTTGCACTTTTTAATAATTAAGGGGAAAAATGCATTTATAATTGGCAAACGGTAAGCAAAAGGGAGCCAGAAAATAAATCGCCTGGGTTGGATTTGGCAACTCTGACAATACTGTGACTGCTTTCATTGACCTTAAATGAGCTTTTGCAGTATTTCTTACAGAGTAATTTCAAGGATTTTTTTTCAAAAGACAAGATGTAGGAGGTCCAGCTTGATTTGATACGAGTCAAGGAGAGTGATGCCTTGCAGATCAGCACGTCATTTCTATATGATACCGAGCTCCCCAGTCCTGAAGGAAAAAAGGAACACAAAATATAAAGCATAAAATATATATTCCTCTTTAAGGTTTTTATCTCACTGACATCCCTCAGTTGAGCAAATTCTTAAATTCCTGACTAGAGTGGCCAAAGAGAAGTGGTGGGGCACGGCAGCACCTCCCTGGCAGAGGCGTAAGGCGTGAATCCTTTTGCAGTGACTATTACCATGTGTAGACTTGTTCGTTTTGCTTGTTCACTTCTGCACAATCCTGTGCACCCCTTTTCTCTCATGGAGTAATTACCAGATGAGAAAGCACCAAAGGGTCCTTAGGCCAAGGCTCCACGGTGCTGAAGGAACATTCAAGGCATCGCCAATCCCGAAAGCAAGAACCTGAGAGACAAATTCTGACCCCGGGGAGCCGGCTGCAGAGGTTATCAAACACTATGAGATAAGTGGCACAACCGTTTCAGTGACTTCTGGGAGCTTGTTGAGGGAGCTTGCAATAAAATAACGAGGTAAATCACATCAGAGCAGATTGGGGATGCAGGAAAAGTACTAATGGTGAAGGCAAAGCAATCAAAAAGATGAAATAGTTTGCCAATCATTATCAGCTCTTATCATATGATTATTATTTTGCTGAGATACCTATATCTGAGGAACTGTAGGAACCCAAATTCCATTTCATAATTCATATGCAGCCTGAGGAGGTAGGCAGAATCTTTTGGGCTAATTTACAATATTAAAACACTTCTGCAAATTCAGTATACTGAGCCTTGAATCCTGCTTTCTGATTCATGTAATTCTGATCCCAAGGTATCAAAATTCTGGTAATTAAATCTCTGTGTCACAAAAATAAAACCACAGCTTTAAGGAGGAAATATGATAGTTCTCACCAGCCTAGAATTTGTGATCCCAGAACTTTCCTGATTCACTTCCTTAAGAGAACCCAGTTCAATGAAAGATTCAAAAGAATCTACTGAACAAACAAATAGCATTGGAACTACTTCAGCAACAGCATTCAGGATTACAAAGACTCTATGGCTGCCTTAGCAAGTTGTCAGGGCAACAGTTTCACTTAATATTTAAATAAATATACTTTTTGTGAAAGAAATATACAGGCATGTGGTATTTGCCTGTCTGTATTTTTTCCTTAATGAATGCAGAGCCTATAAAAAAAGGCTCATTAGCAAAATTACACAAGAGGAAGATCAGTCTTTTCATCTTGTCTCCANCATAATTCATATGCAGCCTGAGGAGGTAGGCAGAATCTTTTGGGCTAATTTACAATATTAAAACACTTCTGCAAATTCAGTATACTGAGCCTTGAATCCTGCTTTCTGATTCATGTAATTCTGATCCCAAGGTATCAAAATTCTGGTAATTAAATCTCTGTGTCACAAAAATAAAACCACAGCTTTAAGGAGGAAATATGATAGTTCTCACCAGCCTAGAATTTGTGATCCCAGAACTTTCCTGATTCACTTCCTTAAGAGAACCCAGTTCAATGAAAGATTCAAAAGAATCTACTGAACAAACAAATAGCATTGGAACTACTTCAGCAACAGCATTCAGGATTACAAAGACTCTATGGCTGCCTTAGCAAGTTGTCAGGGCAACAGTTTCACTTAATATTTAAATAAATATACTTTTTGTGAAAGAAATATACAGGCATGTGGTATTTGCCTGTCTGTATTTTTTCCTTAATGAATGCAGAGCCTATAAAAAAAGGCTCATTAGCAAAATTACACAAGAGGAAGATCAGTCTTTTCATCTTGTCTCCAAAAAATATTTTAAAAATAATAATAAAAAAAAAAATCTTTGTAAATGAATCGTTTGATGGCATGTTAAGAAAGTTTTCATTGTTTATTGGTTATGCATATATGTCTAGGAATTTCCTAAGTAAACCAGAACTTTTGTGTTCAGGCAAATGGACACGNTAAGTAAACCAGAACTTTTGTGTTAGCTTTGTTCAGGCACACGGACACAAGCTGTTCCTGACCCTTAAACAGATGGAATCTGATAAGTATCGATGCAATCTAGCACTCAAAGAGAAGAATTAGGAACATATATTTGTGTGCACATGCATAGGGCTTACACACATCCAGAAATGCACACGTAAGTCAAAACAGCCTTAAAAAAGGAGAGAAAACACAGACACAGTGGGCCAGGTATTCCTAAAAGCAAAAAGCAGTGCTTTAGTACCATTTTCACTTAAGGTCATGGCAAAGATCTGGTCTGGCTTTTCCCCTATTCAGGATCAAGGAGCCCAGGTACACCTTGTTCAATTCCCCAGGCATATTAAGATCAAGACATCCAAAAATGATGATTGGGCCAAATTAAGTGTTTCAAGCATTACAGAACATTGTTTTACCTTGGCAGCAAAAGATAAGAACAGTTTATATGATTCTTAAATATTTGTATATTATCAGTGTGCTGGAAAAAACCCAAGAAATTCAATTATTCACCCAGAAAGACACTGAGGTCTGCTTAGGCGGAGAAATTAATTTTAAGTTATTGCTGGATTTTTATGGAAACTGAGGAATGAATTTTCCTGGAGGACTGGAATGAGAGTGACAGCTTTAATACTTTTGCTCGGCCCTCTTAAAATTTCTTCAGGTTTATTTTTTTAAGTCCTTAGTGGAAGTCAAACTGTATTTATAAATAATTCTTGCTTTCTGTGATCTCAAATGAAAGCACAAACAGGGGTTATTCTATAAGCACCAAATATATCTGAAGTCAGTATTTTTTTTGTGATTTCTGCTATAATACTCTGCCACCACAAGATGCCTGGGCAATGCCTTTCTCTGGCGACCAAGGATGGGCAGCACCCAGAGGTCTCCTTTACCTGCTCCAGAAATACCACTTTTGCCATTTATACCTTTTCATACCTTTGGTTTCATACCTCTATCACACAACATGACACCCTCTACAATTACTCCATTTGCTGCAGAAGGCAACATTACAGCGCAATGACAAAATGCAGCGGAAAACGAGCAAAATCAAATATGTGAAGGGCATGAAGGACAGTGTTCATCCCATCCAGCTCGCAGGTGGGCTTTTTTCATTACTGTAATTAAGGAATAATTTAGTAAGGGAAATGCATTGCAAGCTCTGAAAGCAGTGAATAAATACCCTGAAATGCATCCCCTTTGTGACAGATCTGTCAAGTGGGCCTGGTCACTTTTACTTCTGGGCTTTTGTTGAAGATGAAAATCAGCTCCCACAATCCCTCATGGGAACATAATCATGGAATGATAGAATGGTTGGGGTTGGAAGGGACTTTAAAGATCATCTCGTTCCAATCCCCCTGCCATGAACAGGGGACAACACCTTCCACTAACCGAGTCCCATTCAACCTGGCCTTGAACACTTCCAGGGATGGGGCATCCACAGCTTCCCTGGGCAACCTCTCACCATCCTCACAGTAAAGAATTCTTTTCATTATCTCTAATCCAAGCCTGTTTGCAGTCTGAAGCCATTCCCCCTTGTCCTGCCACTACATGCTCGTGTTAACAGTCCCTCTCCGTCTTTCTCGTGGGTTCCCTACAGGTGCTGTTCGTGGCACCAGAAAGCACCAAACCCGAAGACTGAGAACCTGCTCCTGATTTTGAGCTTATGGCTGTACCAACGTGAATGGCAACCCTCAGGTGAAGCAGCCTGGAAATGAAACAGGGAGTCTCCAGGGGGCGAGGGGAGCTAAATGTTTCACTATGTGCTGCTATATAAATTAAAAACCTCCTCACATTAAAACTAAAACAAAACAAAACAAAAAACCCCACCAAAAAAAAAAAAAAACCAAACCAAAACCAAACCAAGCAAACAAAAAAAACCCAACCAAAAAAACCCCAACGTAAAACTAGTTAGCTTTTAAAAATCTTCTACCACGTGAAGACAAATTAGTCCCAGCTAAAAAAAAAAAACCTCCCAAGCCAAATTACAGTTGCCATCCAAACATCCTGTTGGTAATGATTTCATTCACTGAAATGTTACATGCACTGCTTCAATTTATAAATCTGCATTTCAGATGAAAAACTGCAAAACAAGGTCTAGTAAATTAGATATTACAGATTTTGCTACTGACTACAGTTTCCGTTGCATTAGACAAGCACATTATTTGCCGTAGCAGGCAGAAAAAACAATGGCTAAAGGCTGTTATTATGCTATAACAGCTACATTAAGATAACTGAAAAAATAATTGTACATTCACAACACCAGGTCTGTGTAAATAGATCCAGAAACATTTCTATATCTTTAATTTGGTTTGCAGTGTTACATATAGGACTGGGTTTAAGCCAAGGAATATGGATTGACAGTAGGAAAGTCTTGCAAATTTAGGAATAATAGTGCTGGCCTATTATGCTACATCTGTGTTACGAAATATTTTAGGAACAGATCAAAGTGGCTGCTGAGCTCCTCACATTGCTATTCCATGTGGTTTTGGCAGTATAGTCTGGATTAGAGACAGTTTTACCTCCTATGCTGAAGCTTCCTGAGAGGAAGATTTATTAGGTGCACATGGGAAGTCCTTGCAGTGGACAGAGGTCATGCATGGAAATATTGAGGGTCTAAGCAAAGCACACCAAGGGACATTTGAAGTGTTTTTGGAGAAGACCCTGTTGTTTACTTCCACTTCTAAAGAATCTACTTTTTTGTGAATCTAATTTTCTGTCCCAAAATCGCTCTGGGAACTGAGTTAGCACGTGGTAAGTGGAGATCATCCGGGGACTCACTTCAAAACTGCACATTACGGCTCTGATCTGAACCACTGCTGTAGACACAGACTTGCAGGGCTACCAAGCAATTTGCAGCACATTTATCTTTCTGAACTCAACTACCACTTTCCTGTTATCACTTTAAGAGGTTCAGACCTTTTAGGTAACACTTCTAGAAAAATGTCACATAGCATTATTACACTTCACTTGGTTAATTAAGCAGCATAATTTGCGGAAATATTGTGAAACAGTAGGTTGCTGTTGCTAATGATGAGACTTAGAGATGCAGAAAAGAAGAGGGTACAAAATACTACAGAATGTGTACTTCAAAAAGAAGGCCCAATTACTCATGGTTCTGTGACTGAGAGATACATTAACAGAATATTTCAAAGCAGGAGAAACAGCTTCACTACAGACACCTACCAGCGATATCTGGATATCTGTGTTCCACATTGATTCCTCTATCATGTGCCCTCCATCCCCAAACAAACCTGCCTTTTCCAGAGAGAGGATTATCAGACAGGTACCTGCTGCTGGCTCCCTGTGTCTTCTGCCAGCAGGAGTAACTGTGAAAGATGAGGTGAGCACTTGATCAATTCCAGTAAGAACTGGCAGTTAGAAACACTAAACTCTGTGTTTATGTGCTGCACACTTGAGGTTTCATATCCTTGTGTACCTTGGTCATTCTGTCACCTGAGTTCTTGACGTTGCACCTGTAACCCCTGGAGCACAGGCAGTACCTGCCTACTGGTATGGACATGACTGGCTCCCCTAAAAGAGATGGGAATAGGGTGAATTTGATTGTACCAGTACAGCAGGTTGCAGCAGGATTCACATCAACACATTCAACTCATTCACTCACACTGGGCATCAGAGCAACCTCAGCAGGTGCTGTCTCATCACAAGCCCTTCGTGTCTTCATACTTTGCTTTGCTTCCCCCAGTGCAAAAGGCTGTACCTGGTGAGCTTTGGAGTGATTTCCTCGAATTCTGGGCAAGTCATCTGCTGCATATCAGCTTTTCAAAGTAAAGATGTGTGGGACACAAAACTGACTTTGAGATGTATGCAAAGACATGCTCAGACTTAACATTTTTCCTCATGGGGAAAATTCCCAAACTGCAACATACAAGCATTGCTCAGCGGATGACGTGGAGGAATAAATTTAAGAAGCTGAAGGCGGTTAATTTTCACACCTCTGACTGCAGCTTACATCTGTGCTGTTCTGGTCATTGCTGTGAAGGCAATGTCTGGAACACCGCTGCTGATCTTTTAAGGGCAGGGACAGGCCTGAAAAGAGGCCCCCAGATCAGAATGACAGAATCTGTAAAAGCTGGGGAAGTTAGGAGATAGAAACTGGACCTTGAAGGATGAAGTAAAACGTGGCCCAACACATCTGTTTGTGCTGCAGTTCCCTGTGTCTCCAAACTCCTGAGAGATTTGTCTTTAATAAACCCAAATCCTTGCAAATACCTGCACATCAACATCCTCATCTCCCTGGGAGGTGGGAGACAGAAAAATAGGAAGGGATATGGACACAAGGGCTGCTCAGAAGATCCATATGGCTCAATGCAACAGAAAGAAAACAGCTGGAGGCACACAGGGCTGACCACGGCATAGTCCTGGGATGTGGCAGGACTCTGCAAGGAGCACAGGCACACCAGAGAGCTGCTTACATTGTCCAGAATAAACAGGAAGATTCACAAGCTCTGTTCAGGAAAAAGCAAAAGCAGACAAGACAGGTTGAAAGCTATACCTCGCATCAAAGCGTATCATGGCTTGAAACCCATCAAGGCTGTTAATACTAAAGGTCAGTGTATTTAATCAGTCACAGGAATGTCTACCTGTGAGCTACAGCCAGCAAGAAATCAGCAATTATCTTTCATGTTTAAACAACCTTGCTCAGTGTTTTACATAACAAGGTGTGTATCACCACTCAAGCTTAAATGGGACTATTACAATCAGCCACTGTAACAAGCAGGCAGTGCAAGGCAAGCGTTTCCTGGCGAGAGCTTCTATAGCAGCAGCAGATGCATAACTCCAGGATATTTGCTCCTTTCATGTTTTGTACCAGCTCTACCCAGTTAGGCAAATCGTGTTCAGCTTGTTTCTAAATACTTACATTACTGAATGATTCCTTGGGAATTTTTAAAATGGAGTTAATTGTCATAAAGGACTGTCCACCGTGTTAATCCATGACTATGAGGCATTGCATTGCACTTGTCTGATAAGCCTGAGGAACAGGGGCTGGTAGATCCAGAAGGTTATTGAAAAACAGAAGGAAGAGTGAGTTCTGTGTAATAAGAGCAAACACAGGTATTGAATGCAGCTCTCACCCCCACTGACAGGTTGCAGGGAGACTGTCAGTTGTAAAGAGCCAGTTTTTCAGCTAGAGCTACAGATCTTGGCAGCTTATGCCATTCAAGAGAGTTATATTCCCACAAAATCAGTTCCCCAGTCCAGTTCATCACCTGGCATCACCAGGATCACAACCAGGACAGCCTGGTCCAGCTGGGGAAGAAGATGCTGAGGGCAGCAGTTTGGCCAAACCGCTGCCTGCCGAGCTCCCCAGCAGGCACCAGGCAGAAGCTACACAGGTGACTGGAATTTTAGAAGCCCAAGGAGGCCTATGGAAAGCCAACCCAATAGCCCCATAAGTTTACATGATTATTAAAAATCTTTTTTTTTTTCTTCATAAAAATGGCACAGTAATTCAATTATACGATAAATTTAATGAAAACCCCCTTTAAGCAGCTGCATACAGTAACAGAGTTAAAGCTATGAGCATCCATGCTTTGCACATAATATAAGCATTGATTTTGAATAGCGTTTTTATTTTATAGAACTGTTCTGGAAGGGTTTTTGACAAACATCTTCCTGTGAAAATGCTCACTTGTCATAATTCAATATTTTTCATGAAAAAACCCCATACTTGAAATACTGGAATATTTTTTTGCCTTGGGAAAATAGGTTTTTTTGCACATAAACCTGTTCTCTATGCCATACAGCCTGTCTGCTCCGTTTCATGAAGTGATCAACACTAGGTGCCTTCAGATAAACAAACCTGGATAGAAAAATTCATTTCAGTTTTGGACATGATGTGTTTGCATGATTTTCTTTCTCATGCCAGTCTAAAGACATGCTTTTTTTGATGCGGCATAGGGCTAGCTGTTTTCTGACAAAAACATGCCACAGTCAAAGATTTAAAATGATTAGTGGAATTGCAAAAGCAGGAATTTAAGTGGTATTTAACAAAACCAGGAAACATCTTCAGTCTCTCCTCTTATCCCTAGCCTAGAAACTCCCAAAGCAAGGCTAATCCCTTCTGACTGATGACTGAAAACTGGGATTGTGTCAAACATTCACAGGTAGTAGTGACACAGATTACAGAATACAGAAAGACTCAGAGTGTTTCATTCAGTTAGGAACAAAGAAAACAACAAAAAGAAGCAGCAGTCAACAGCTGAAAGGAGCTTTGTGCAAAAGTAATGCTTGAAATCCCATATATTTTTGAAGATCAGATTTTCATTTCAGTTAATTTTCCATATCTTTACTGTACCAGAAGGTAGTCTTTCGATAGAAGCTTCTCTCCCCTTCTCCCCCTTAATAGGGAATAAACTTTTATGAAAGATTTTACATTAGAAATTACTTCCATTTTGAAGTAGACAAGTATTTTTACACTTTTCTGCAGGGATAATCATATGCTGCTACTACTTCAAAAGAACAGGTCCAAGAACTTTTAGCATGAAATGGAGTGAATACGTAGACTGTTCCTTCATACAGGTGATAGCTTAACAGCAGGATAATTAACCCACTCCAGTTGTCTCACTCTACAACCCAAGTAAATGCAGGATACACACTCAGAGTTTTGTGAAAGGCAACTAAGGAAGGTTGGGATTTATCTCCTACCTTTTACTTCAAATGTCTTTCAAATGACTTCAAGTGACTTCACCTACCTTCCTCCTGCCAGCCTATTTCCTTCTGAGGTGGACAGCTCACTCAGTTTTTGCTGGAGGTGGTGGGTTGATCCCAGCAGACAGCCAAACACCCTCACAAGGTTATTGTTTAGTCCCTTCTCTTCCAGGATGGTGAGGGAATAGAAGGAAGGTGAGAATACTTCAACAAGGAGAGCAAAAGGTGCACGTGGAAGCAAAGCAGAAACAGGAATTCATTCACAACTTCCCATGAGCAGGAGGATGTCCAGGCACTTCCTGGCAAGGGGTGAGTGAGGACAAGGTAAGAAATAGAAAGCCTTCACACTGTGCAAGCACCATTCAGCAACAACCAAAACACTGATTTACCAACGCTATTTTAGCATGAACCTGCCCCGCCAGACCCAGTACCCCAGGAGAGCTGGGTGTTTGCCCTCAGGTCCCTCTGTGCTGGTTTTGGCTGGGGTAGAGTTAGATTTCTTCACAATGGCTGGTATGAGGCTGTGTTTTGGATTTGTGCCAAACACAGTCAGGATAACAGAGATGTGTCTGTTATTGCTGAGCTTACAAAGGGCCAAGGTTTTTCTGCTTTTCCTGCTTTTCCTACTGCCATGCTGGCAGGGAGGCTGGGGGTACCTGGGAGGATGGGAGGAGACACGGCCAGGACAGGGGACCCAAACTGACCAAAGGGATGTTCCTGACCACATGACATCCTGCTCACTGCATAAAGTGGGGGGAAGAAGGAGGAAGGGGGGGACATTCGGAGTGATGCCGTTTGTCTTCCCAAGTCACAGCAACGCGTGACAGAGCCTTGATCTCCTGGAGATGGCTGCACACCTGCCCAACCATGGGAAGCAGGGAATGAATGCCTTGTTTTGTTCTGCTTGTGTGCATGGCTTTTGCTTTCCCTATTAAGCTGCCTATATCTCAACACTCAGGTTTTCCAGCTTTTACCCTGCTGATTCTGTCCTCGACCCCTCTGGTGGGCAGTGGGTGGCTGCCTCAGGCTTGGCAGGTTAAACCACAGGCTGGGGTTAAACCACGACACCCATTGCAGCACTGGCAGCTTGGCTTCTTCAGTGTCTGCCGACACACCTCTGTGGATGCTGAAATGCTGTTAGCAGGGAAATTTTCTCTTCTTGCATTCATTCTGTGAGAACTTTTCCTTTGCCGTGTAAGCTATGTAAACAATAGATAGGGTTTTTGTAAATAGCATTCATATCTGGTACCTTCTGACCTTGTGTACATTATATTAGGAAAAAACATTTCTAAGTGGGTGTCTGAGACTTTGACCAATCACCCTAGGAGAAGTGTGAACACTGTTCAATTGCTTTATGGAACTAGAATATATAAATGGTATTGTAAATTTAATAAATAATTCATTCCTCGCTCTGACTCCTGCCTCGCTGCATCTCTGCACCCCTGCTTGGAAGCCCACACACCTCTCATCCTAAATACACCACATCCGCTCCGTCATAAACCTCATACCACCAGCAAAGACAGAATGATGTAAATTTAATGCCTCAAGTACTCAGTAACGGGCTGTCCCTGTTCTATACATTTAAATTGTCATCTGTGAGGCACAGTCAGAAGAAACAAGCTCAGAAAGTTCGCGCCTAGCTTTTAACAATACTGAAAATTTGGAGTTAATCTGATGTGGAGTCAAATGGCATGGATGATTAGTGCCGCAACAATTTTAATAATCTCCTAATATTGAGAAATTATTGTCTTTGTCTTAACTTTTTAAGACAGTTTTCAGACCCAGTTCAATTAAACACAGTTTTTTTCAGTGTTCAAAATAGCTTTTTATATATGCAAAACCAGCAGCTAAGCTGAGACTGATTTCTTCAATACCTATAAATTCTTACATTTTGTCCTAATTTATTTTAGGCTTGAATTTACCATGAATAGCCAAGGCTTATTTATATTTACAGGGTACATATTGTACTCACAGGCATGAAAAATATAATTTGTCTCATCTAATGAGTCATCATTAGCTTTTGTTTCTACCTTTCCATAAGCAGAGAATTTTTAATGTATTCAACTGGAGTTATTTTTACCCAACAACTTATATAATTACTTTTAAGAAGAGCAGTCACAGCCCATCACTACTACTGCACCTTATTTTTCAAAAACTGAAAAAGCCTACCTAAAGGAAACACTGCATGAAAAAAAAAAAAACAAAAAACCAACAACTTTTCTCTCTATATAAAGGTAAACATGAACAAAAATTTTTTAATTCCTTTTTTTTTTTCTTAAACGTTTGTGAAACTTTTAGAAAGATGCTGCTTCTGCCCTCAAGAATTAGAAACCAACTCTAGATAAACTGGAAACCTAAACAGAATTAAAAAGTAAGACTGGCATAAGAGACAGCTCTCCATCACAGAAAATTACACTCTCAACTCTTTCAAAACACTTGCACCATAAACTCTAAGGTGTGAAAACACACACATGTGCAGAGTCTTCCTTGGCAAAACCCTTCCAATTCATTGTTACTAAGATGCCACTTACAGGCTGATTTTCATGAAACTGAGATCCCAGCTAGGGAGTGAGATATGAAAAAATGTAAAACGCTGCTTCATCTCTGTAGCAGTAGTTCAACAATGACAATAGGCCCAGCTTGGAAACATCAGTCAATGATAACATACTTTAATGCAGAATACTTAAATTCCTAGAAAACTAAATTATGAAGCAGGAGACAGACGAATCACACACCTTTACCTATCGTGACGAGAATGTCCACATTTATTTAAGTTAAAGGATGCAATTTCTGCTGTTCTTTCAGTTAACCTTCACACTTAACTACTGAGTTACTTTTAACCTCTGAAAAAAGAGACTTAAATAGAGAGGAAGTTCTTCCTTTAACCATTAATGGATCATTCTGTTAAGAACCTGGAGTCATGAAAAAAACAGGGAAGCTAAAACTACTTCAAGGTGCTTAAAACATCATTTGAAGGCAGAACTCTGAGTGACAGATTAATACCCAAAAACATCACCTTGCAGTATCTGCAAGTACCACACAATTGCTTATCTGCTATCTCACTGTTCGCACAGTTGCCCTCCCTTTGGCAGAGTATTACCAGCACCACGTTCCTGTCTTTCAGAGCACATGGCTAAAAAAGTCTTTACTAAATTGAATAGAATGAGCAAGAAAAACTTCATAGGAAAAAATCCACAGAAAGCTCCAAGAGTTTTTTTTCCAATTAAATCTGTTTTCCAGAAGTACTCACCAATTTTAAATAATGATTCCATTCTTCATCTTCAAAATACACCTCAGGACAGTAAAGCTTGAGTTGTGGGAGGAGGAGAAAACAGCGGGGAAATTAAAACTCATTGCTCATAGCACACACCAGTGTAGTGGATGCCTGCCTGTTATCACACTAACCACCTGCTCTGGAGAGCAACTTGAATTATTAAGTACCAAGAACCCTTCACACACACAGTGCAAGACAGAGGGAAGGTCAGCCTGAATCTTTAGATAAACCAGCTGACCTTGAGTTCTCATGGTCTGTTAGAGAAACCGTGGAGCAACAACTTCTGGGGCCAGGGATACCAAGAATTCCCAGGCAACAGGGAACTCTGCATTTCTAAAGGTTGAATATAAATCCTTATCAGTCCTGTACAGTAAGAGGTTATCTTTAAAGAGTGTTCCTTCACTGTGCCTGAGTATCTGCGGAGAGCTTTCTGCCCTGGCACAGATCAGCACGGACCACTTCATTCACTTCGTGACGGAGCTGAGGAGTGCTGATTTGAGGTGTGGCCAAGCAAAAAAGCTCTGGAGCTCATGTGCTTCTCAGAAAGTGCCAGGCTTCAACATGGGGACAGCCTCAGTACATGACTGTAAGGAGGGGCCTTGGTTGCAATCAGAGTGTCACTAGAAGGAAGGTGAAAGCTGAATTTTCTCTTCAAAATCCATTAAAATTCGAAGAGCAGGAGGCTTTCCACGGGTATTGAAAGGGAAAATTTTCCAGTCTTGCAAGACAGGCAGTAGCACACTCACCATTAAAATGCAGAGGTGGGCTCCAAAAAGTCCTAATTATTATGCTTTCTGTATTTACATGTTCATCTTGCAAATTTTCTCGCTCACTTTTATTAATCTATCATTATGTTAAAAAAAATATGCAAAGGAAAATATTCTACCAATCTCATTATGAATGCTTCTTACCAAGACAAGTCCCTGATTTTAGGATGGAGCAAAATCTAATGTCTTTCAGTGTTAAGACTACCATAAAATCATTTTACAGTGCAAAGAATAAAACCATATATGCATTTGTTTTCTCCTCCTCAGAGTTTATTTTGCATGTAATTTTACAGTTTATACTTCACATCATACATTTATTCCTTCTCTTGAAAAAAGGTTTGACACAGACACTTGCCTTGCATTACATTTTGAAACCTGGAACTGTGCCAGTAAAAAAAAAAAAAAAACAAGCCACCCTATAAAACATATTAGATCAATACAGTGTAAATATAACATGTATTAGAAGTTGCTCATTATTTCACTACAAGGAAAACAATCTTGGAAAAAAAAAAGATAATCAGTTCCAGTTGCTAAAACAGTTCAGTATATTTTATTTAAAGTCATAGCGTAACAGGAATGCTTTTATTAGCCCACAACCAAACAATGATCAAACTGTTGTAGAGGAAAATGAAGCATGATCCTATGGTTCTCAACTGCAATGTAACATTCTCTGTCACACAGAACATGTCAGACTGGGGATGTTCACAAAGTCCTTTCAGTGTGAACTCTGCAAAAGACTGTTTTCCATCATGCTGCATTATTCCATCCCTTATTTTGCTTAAGAAGTAAGCCACAAGTAAGCATTCCAAGAACTGCGAATAGATTTTCAGTGTTGGCACCAACTATTCAGTAGTTTACACAATGGTTCACAAAGGAAACTGGGTAAAGTTATGACTTGGAAATGGTCACGGACATCTTCCTCTTTGGCTACTTTAAAAGTTAGAAAATTCAGAATTGTACAAAAGACATTCATTTCTGAACCAATTCAAATATGTTTTTAAATAAATGGAACAAAATAAAGCATGTCTCGTTAATTTGGTATTAATTTTCCAGAATACCCTGCAATACATTTTCAAATATACAAAATCTTACTCTTTACAAAAAAGTTGTAGCTCATGAAGGAACTCACTTGAATTATCTTAGCAGCACTCCAATAATTAACTATCATAATTTTAATCAAAAAAACCACCTTAGTTTGATCGCTGTATTTTGAGACTGCTTCTTCACGAGAAGCAATGTTTCAAAAGTTATAAAAGTGCAAGAACATCACCATGTTCCAAGCTGAAAGGCAGCTTCTGGAAGTAGTGAAATCAGTATTGCAAGGTCCTGATGTTAGTGAAATAAATGCAGCGGGAAGAACTGCACTTTAAGTACCTCTTCCAGTGTGGCATTGTTGCATTAAGACCAAAACATGCTTCTCACTGAACATTTTAGTGATCTAAATAAAACAGCTGTGTCATTTTTGTCCAGCTCTAGCAAGTGAGATGCTCAGACTAAGTGATCTGGGTGGGAGCAAATAACCAGCACACACAATAGCATCAGCAGGCCACCACTCAACTGGCCTGCTTGTTTTGCTGCCCAGCATTTTTGTGCATTTTTAATTAAATAAAAAATGGCAAAGTACAAGACTCTCAGAGGACCTTCTCATCCATCTGGATAAACATTTCTAATTCCATGTTAGGCTTCATTGAAGAAGAGGAGCCTCAAATTAGGTCCCACAAACCATTAAGGCTGCCTTTTAGCCAAAAACTTCTGTTTTATTTAAGCAAACTACTTACTTTTAGTAAGAAGCATTAATATATTATGAATATTTGAATTTGCTATCAAAATGAGGATTACAAGAAATTACAAACTTTGGAGCAGGATCATTCATCATTCCTGATAAAATTCTGTAAACAACAATTTAATTGACAATACCTGCTGCTTTGCAACACCTTAAGTGTAATTTTGTACTACTAGAACTACAAACCCAACGTTTTCCTTTCTGCCTCTTTGTAAAGCTTCCTCAAAAGAGGGTCTAGCAAGTCAAGAGCTCTGCAATTACATGTGAATATTAATCTTACATTTTAAACACCTAATATTACTATCTCAGTCTCAGAAAGCCTCCTTAGAGCAAGTTTTGTTATACTCAGTACTAGTACAGTGTGTCAGCACTTCTTTGAGACTTGCTTCTTCGGTGGTAGTTACAGAGAACCTCACTTTGGGATATCCGTGTTGTGAAGCACAAGAGCCACTCTGCTTGGAATGTACACCTAGGAAAAACATGACAAGAACAAGAACAGTTGAAAAACCTAGAAGCCTTACAGGACACAACTTCTAAATAACAGCATGCGGAAAAAAACCCCAGCTTATTTCAACTGTTCAAAATCTGTTATTTGTACACTGTTGTGGGTCATAAATATCATATTTAAAGAACGATTATTGACTGCTTAGTCCTTAGCATTGGAACTACACAAGATAAAAATTTTAAAGGCAGCCTGATTACAATCTATTGACAATCTCCTTTCTGTTTTAATTTTAATATCTTATCATGATATATTTTAAGTTGGCTCCCAGGAGAGGGCCTCATATGACTTACAATGACCAGTTTCAAAAACCTGAGGACATCTAGGTCAACAGACCAGTCAATGATAAATGACAAAGTTTGCAACTCTCTTTTGCTGTGAATTAAACTTGTCCGAAGGCCTGTGATGTCATTTCATCCAGGTAAATACCAGCAATATGACACAGCAGCATATCCTTCACACTCTTTGCACCTATGGAATGTCAGTGTCTAAGCAATAAAACTCACTCTTAAGATAGGACAGAATCAAAATTAACCATTTAAAAGACTGCATTTTTCTTTCCTTTTTTCCCCTGAATACCACGAAAATACCCAAACACATATAATCAAAAGACTCCTCATAGATCACAAAAGAACTCGTGGCAATGTATTTTACATGACATTCCTTCCAAGCTGAGCAGAGTCACAATCAGAAAACAAGACTGATATGTGCTATCTACCAATTACCTTGGTACACGGTACTCCATCAATTGTCAGGTCTATGAATGTGCTTTCTGAACAAGTCAATAAAAATGCAATTATAAAAGGTAACACAAGATTGAAGATTATTGGCTTCATTCTGACAACGTCCTCTTTTAGACTATCCTTCATCCCTGTGGAATGTCTAATATTCTGCAATTTCAACTGCGTTATCTGCTAACTAGAGCCTGATGGCATGAAAGGCTTTCATTGTTTTCAAAACAGAATAAAGCAATAAAGCAAAGAGCTTTAGGAAAAGGAGAAAGAGGAAAAGAACAGCTGATCTTCATTGAACCAGACAGAGCTGTGTCCAATGCTTCTTGAAAGGCAGCAAACATAATGATTTCCCCTAAGGTTTCAGTGATAAATAGCTTCTATAAACCTGTGCAGGAGAGGAAAGACTTAATGAAGTCAACTACCTCAAAACATATAGATAAAGGAGAGATTTTGAAGTTGTGTATTGAGAAATTCAGCACTCTGGGTTTGGATGATGAAGTGAGAAAGGAGAAGGAACAAACAAAAAGAAGTTTTCTAAGAAAGAATTTGTCAAATGTTATTTCAGTTAAGAGAATAAAATTTAACGTTAATACAGGACACAGCAATTCTCAATTATATTCTGGTCAATAATGTGTCAGATCCTAGGAGAAGTAAATTAGCCCAATTCCTTTAAAGTCAATTTACATCATCTGAGAATCTGAGAGCAGTGTGGATCATCCAATTCCAACCACTTCATCGATAATCAGAATTTTAGAACTGGTTTAAGCGCAATTTCAGAACTTTTGCAGATGACGGTATTTAAACTAATGACAGATATGTTTTCCATTTGCCAGGAAGAGATGTATCTGCTAGCTTATTACTTCAGTCATGTGTCTTTTCCTTACCTAGGGAAATTAAACATGCATTTTAGAATTTTTTATCTTGATGGGCTAACCCAGAGAAAAGTCACATCTGGCACTACCTCCTAATCTTACTGCATGGTCAGTGTAACCACCTCCAAGGCTATTTGCTACAAAAAGCAACAATTAAGGCATGAACAATGAAAAACTATCAATTACTGATTAAACATATTAATAATTACAAATAAGATTATTAATTATTTATTCCACTGGTGTACAACTTTTTTAAAAGGAAAAATACTACACAATTATTAAACAGTACTTGTTACAAATATATAGGTATCACTCCTTTCTCCCAGCCCAACAATATTTCCAGAAATACTTATTCTATGTGCTCTGGCTTTATTACTTGTTTAAATAGACAGAACTCAGAACATTTGTTGTGATGAACTGGGGAAGAAAAATGTGACCAATGAGGTTGGAAAGATCACTTGTCTTTCCTGAGGTAAGGTGAAAACTGGAAGATTATGTGCCCAGGATCCCAGCAGGGTTTTCAGCCCAGATTTCTCACTTCCACTCCTCCTTCTGACAGCCTGAACCACGGAACTTCCTCAGCCTTTTCACATCAGCATTATTCCTTTTCTTTCAGCATCTCTCACCTGAATTACCACTCTTCTAGTAACATATCCCCATTAACTTAAATTTATTTTCTCTGCATTTTTCCTGAGTGTACTGACTGTTTCAAGCCATTGTACCAAGTCAACTGTACTCCAAGCATGCACTTCAATTGGACATTACATGACACTATTAAAAATGTCAGGAATCCACTGCTGACAGGATAAGCTGAAATGCAAGAATTTTATTCTATGTTTGAGACCAGACACTTTCAAATATATAAAAGGATGTATAATCCTTAGCTCTAGATGTGTCTGGATTGGACCTTGAACATTCAATTGATCAATGATTCACTCTAATTCAGTGTCATCTACAGCTGTGCTCTGTCTCATCATGCTGGTCACTGCTCAAGACTCCAAACAGTATCAGCTCCCTCTCAATTCCCAAGACACTCTCCTTGATACCAGTCAACAGCTGGACACTGAGCCTCTGACTGCTGAAACTGCAGTGGCCCAGCCAGTTTTTAACCCACCTAACAATCTTATCCAGCCTTGTATTTGCTTGCATCAGCTCCTAGGCAGGAATGCTGCAGGAGACAAGGCTAAAAGTCTTACTGAACTGACTGGAGCAACCTTGTGCACACAGCTTGAGCAATTTCATCAAGAAAGCAATCAGGCTGACCAGGCATGTTCTGACTTTGCTAAATCCAGGCTGGCTTTCTGACTGACCCATCTCATGCAACCCACTTCCTTGGACACAGATTCCGAGAGGAGGTGGTTCTTGACTTCTGGAGGAACTGCCCTACAGGCCCCTCAGCCTTCCTTTTCAGCATTGGTTCAGCTGCCAGAAATTTCCCCTGACCACTACGATTTTTCTCAGATCATAGTCACCAGCCTTGCAATCACATCAATGAAATCATCCAAGCCTCTGGGTGTGTCCCACTTATATACAGCATCTTTAACCTATTGCTCTGCTCCTTTGCTTTCAGTGGTGCGCTGTCACACAGAAAGGGTCAAAGCAGGCTTTGCCCTTGGAGTCTGAGCCAAAAAAGGCACTGAATATTCCTGTATTGTCCATATTGTCTATCAAAGTTTTGAGTCTTCCCTTTGTCAAGGGACTTCCCTGTTTTTTAATTCTTTCTCTTCCAATCAGCAGATTTGCAGAATCACTTTCTTGCCCTTCTTCATTACATATATATAGTATACAGCCTGAGATATATATCTATCTATAAATAGACAAGTATACTAAAAGTACAGAGATTTCCTGATTAAAATCATTACAGGAAATGTAGGTATTCACCATCAAAAAACATCATCAGAGATATGTAATTTTTTATTTCTCCATACCCTAGGAAGAGTGTCTCAGAAGTTTATTCTTTCATCTACTGTTGCTGAATTATATACTTTCAATTACCAGCTTCAGTTCTATTGATCTCTGTTCTTCTGACCTGCTTTTTCTGATCACAAGTTTTATCCCATTCACGTCTCCTTCACCATTTCCCAAGGCTCACTTGATGAACATGGACAGAAGTGAAAACCCAAAGAACAGAACACTAAAGAGAATTAATTCATAGCTAACCCACATCCTGACTATCATCAATCAAATCACCCTTGGAGTCTCTCTTCTGTTTCAAGCTTTCTGCTCATCCTGAACACCCTTTCCAACCATTTCCTCCCCTCCAGGCTCCCCAGTGTTGGAAAGGGCCTCAGGAGACCCAAACTCCCTGCTGGAAGCAGGGTGAGCTCTGAGGTCAGAGCAGGTTACTCAGGATCTCAGTGAGCTGTCCCTCTGCTCTCTCTATCAATTGTTAACTTACAACCTTGAGCCCTCTAAGGTTCACACAAACTCTGCTATTTGAGGAAGACAAGAAGACATCTAAAAACACACATGGGAAGCAGGTTCATCAGGCCTTTTCTGATGGGGAAGTGTAACACGGGGACTGGAAAACATCAGATCTGTTTGAGACAGGGTGACTCAGCTGCAAAGACAGTTTTTGACAGAGTTAACTTTCAAACACTTAGTCATAAAATATCCCTGAAAGTCTTTTTATTCTCAATTTGGCACGAATGAAGTAACTTCTGTTACTTCACCAGATGTGCTAACAGAGAGGATGGTGGGGGATAGAAATCTTGTTTATAAGTCAAATACAAAATGGGTTTTTGTTAGCACCATTGACTTTTTTATACTTCATGTCCATATGAGGCAGTTACACTGTCTGAAACTAGGCAAGTTCCACACAGATCAAAGCTTTTGGCACTCAAAGAGTATCTCTAGTAAAGAGACCATAAAAAAAAAAAGATTTTTTATAATCAACCTCTTTCCCACCAACACACATGGAGTTCTATCAAGATCATAGTCTATTCATGCTGGCTATCCCACAAACAGGGAAAAAACAACTTGTACTGCTACTGGCTAGGAATGTAAGATGTTTTCAGCCAAATGCTTACTCCTTATACTTCTTTTTTTTCCTGTGAGTATCCAGAAAACTTCTAGAAAAAAAGAGATCAAAAGAGTTAAGAAGAATACAGGAATACCACATGTAGGAAACACCTGTGAGCAGCAGCAGCTATAAGTAGAAATACCACCTTACATATTTCAGGAGAGGACTAAAGTACACAGCAATCTCCAAATGTATCTAAAAACCCACAAGCAAGAGGTTCTGCAAATGACAATTGCTACTTTCAGATCTGTCAGACTAATTCAGCACCAGGTGCAAGCACAACTGAAATTGGCTGGAACTGCAATGAACTACTCCTCATCCGACTTTCAGGATTGGAAAACACCAAGCCCTAAAAATAATTTCAAGGTCATAGTGTAACAGATGGGAGAATTACTAGAACTTAGAGCTAGATCAGGCACTGCAGAAAAATACTCAGTAGCACATATTGGAGCTGGTAGATGCAGAAGGCAATGTCACAAGAGTCTGTGCCAACATTATCCCAAACTTTTAATTAAAATGAGGGTTTTAGACAATCTCCTGTCCCAGTATCACTACTAATTGTCACACAAGGACATTATTCCAAGAATATAATTAACCATCAAAGAATAAAATAGATGATAGCTCTTCCCTTCTGACTATAATATATTATACAAAACCCTCACACATTTTGGTTTTCATTTTGCTAGATATTGCACATGACAAAGAAGGTATGCTTACAATAACGTGAAGTTCTGCCTTCCAATTTGTTTTACAATTTACAGCTATACAACATGAATATGCAGAAAATGTCTTAGACTGTCTTGCTTCATTTATGCAAAAGAAGTCCATATACTGCACAGGGTGTGTCTCAAAATTTCTATTACCTTCTGCACTTTTTTCAGGTTGAGAAAAAGTACTTAAAAAAAGACAGCAAAACCCCCTGAAAAACAAGTAGACTGAAAAGGAAGTTAGGATGAAACAAAATTACTAACAGAGTAACTCTGGAAGCATTATATTGGCTGGTGGTTTTAAGCAGACAAATGATCAATGAAGATGAACAAGTGAATTTAGAAATCTTAATCATCAAGAAGTAAAAATCAAAAAGACCTTTCTTTACTCCTTATACTTCTGATTCACCTAGTTTGAACAGTTAAGTTTCTAACTACAAACGTTCTTTCATTTAATCTGTATATCTGTGCATGTCAGGGGAGAAAACAGTTAAAGATTACATCAGTCCCTTAAAATTCAATACATAAATCCTTATCATGAAAGTTATTTAAATGAGTATTTTCAAAGCTAAGGTCACTAAAAGCTTTTAGATCATTTCAGTCTATGGGAGCATTTTAATTTGTCCATAGACTCAAGGAAGCAGGAAGTTGCACTTTGACATTGAATAGTATACATTAAGGTCAAGGTCAAAAACCCAAGCCTGTAATAAGGATATTCCTAAAATAAACTATATAATTTGACTTTCATTTAATGTGAAAAGATTATATCGCTGAATGCCAAAAATAGAGAATCAGAAAAAAGACAGTACTGGGGACAGGGGGAAAGGAATACTCTGACATCTATTTATTTATTTAACTAATTGGAATGAACTACAGGAAAAGTAAATCTATAAAAGTTGAAATATGTTAAGCAATTATATTTCACAATAAATTACATACTACTTTTCCAATGACACAACATCCTTTACAATATTCCATTTAGTCTGCTTATTACTCAGTTCTGTTGGTGCACAAAGTAGGAAAATATAACCTCTCCATTTTCATATAAACATAAACTTTTAGTGTGGTACAAAAAATTTACTAGGACCCTTATTGATAGCTAGTTCTTTCCTACAGCAAAATTCAAGCTGGATACCTTAGAAAATACCAAGAAAACATTCTGAGTGATGTGTTATTAAAAGATTATATTTTTTCTTCCCTGTGCCCCAAATCTAAGTTTCACACCCAACCACAAAAGCCATGTTAGATACCAACAAATGGATAAATCCACAAAGGGGCACAAAGATCTGACAGGAGTTGAAATGTGTGTGCAGCACTTAATTTACATCTTGCAAAGAGATGATGAGACATAAGCAAGATTAAAGGTTTATAGAAACATTCAAAAAGCACACGTTTTTTATAAAACATACCCCCCAAAAAGTCTAGTATCTGAATACCACAGTGGAGTTGTAAACAGAAATGAAGCTGTGGTAAAAAGAGTCTATTCTTACAGTGACAAAACGGTTCACAGCTTGTTATTAGAAAGTTTGATTACTTGGAATGGTATGTACATTTCATCTATTTGTTAACAATCCGTTATAGAAAAGCAGTGAAATAGAAAAATTAGTACAATTATTTAAATAAGCCACATTACAAAGGACATTTCTGTGCATTTTCTATGGAGTTTTTAAGGTGTGTCTGATGATTTGGAAATCTGGCCCTCTAATAGCTTTACTAAACAAGCCTGAAAATTTTACAGTGAAATGCTTAGCAGTGCTTACAAAGCTTCATCTTCTTCAAGGATTCTTTGCCCCAAGAATTTCATATCTCCTTTCTAATTCTGATATGTCACCTTAAATATTTCTTTTATTAGGTGATTTTTTAGAATGAATCATGTCACATTTAATCTATTTTTGTAATGCATTTGTGTGCTATTTAAGCTTGACTTGAGAAGCAGAATTATTGCATGTGATTATATTTTGTCACAACCCTCTGGGCATGTTTTGCTGACAATGTTTACTCACACACCTTAAGGGAGGTGCATCTCTCATTAAAAAATTACTTCTTTGAAGTTTGTGGTGGAGGAGGAACTAAAGTTTTTGAAGCTACTAACTTAAATCTCATGCATTATGATAATTATTAAACAACAGGAAAAGAACTTTTATGATTTTACTGGAGTGGCATCAGACGTTATTTGAAAAGAAATTTTATGGGAGGACTTTTGAGTTGCATTTAAGAAACTGCAATTAAGACTGAAGAAACTCCTTAGCAGGACAAATTACCCAGTAACTTGGATGTAAATTGCTATTTAAAATAAAACATCTTTGTTTTACTGCAAAATAGCAGCTGAAGGCATTTACTGTAACTTTTGTTCTTTCTTACGTGAAGATCTATTTGCTGAATTTAGGTTTTCCAGACTTTTTTCCTCGATTACTTTTACTTGGTGTCCTTTCACTGGTATTTTACCTTTATTTGGTGCATGTGGCATCCTCTGGGGGGTTGGCTGAAGGTGCTCTGTGAATTGGGTGGCTGAAGGACATAAGAGAAAGTTTACCTGACCCATGCTGCTGGGTTTCTTTCTGGCCTAGAGGCGCCGTTGCCATGCCACAGTTTGTGCTGCAAAAGTGCATTTGCTGCTGTGCTTGCCACATGCCTTATCCTCCACATGCTCCTAGCAAACAGCAGCCTCACATTCTGTCACCTTTTCATCTGGCTTGGATGGCTTGCACTCACCATCTAATGGACTAAATGTGAAATATACATTCTGAATTACAGTTAATTGGCTCGCAAAAGTTAAGTTAGCGGTAGATAATTAAGATGCTCTCCAATCACCCAGGCAATGTGCTTGAATTGGGCACACGAAGCAAGAACTCTGGAAGCATTAATTTGCTACATAACCTTCAGGAATGAAATCTTAGACCTTTCATTTCTTAGTTTGCAAATCAGCACAAATACTTACCCACACTATGAAGGCATAGTCACATGCAGATACTTTTAAAAAAACCCCAAAGAAACCATTCCTTAAGATCTTTTACACCAAGCACAATGAAAGTATAAAAATTCTTTCACATAAAGAAATTATTTTAAATCATGCAAATGAAAGAAATGCCAATACTCTGGATACAATGAAAGAAAGAGAGAGAGAGATTAGAAGTGACAATAATTCTCAGGAGATGAGATGTCATGAGAAAAGTTAAGATGTGACACTAGAAATTCATGTTCTGTTCTGCCATGGAGGAAGAGTGGCCCACACATATCAGTGCAGATACTCCATTTTTGCAGGCTCTTAAGGTTACAAATTTAACTTATTTGCAGGTGTTCACATGTACCATTATACCTGTGCATAGAGAAATACACCCTTCACCCACATAAATGTTTTACTTATAAAAATCTACTCAGCAATAGAAGCGTTTTCAGAATTTTTTCAGTGAACTCTTGCCTTAATTCTCAGCCTTTTGGAATCTTATTTTCTTGTGCTCGTGAGCATATACACATATGTGAGTATGTGCATATATAAAGAATGGGAAATATGTGCACCTATACACATATAAATACATAACGAATGGGGAAAATAACATTTTAAAATTTCTAAGTATGATGATTCTTATTTCAAGAGCAATTAAGAAAGGTAGAGTTTAATTAGCGATCACCTCAGCTAACAGAAATTGTATGCAAGGATATGTCTCTCAGTTCATCTCAGGTGATTTGAGGGAAAGTCTTTATCCATTATTCATATCACTTTAGGACTGGAAATCCTTGAAATTCTTGATTTGAACAGAGAAATTTTGTTCTAGTTTGCAAAATTTTTCTGTAAACAAGGTTTTTCTGTAAAGCCAGTTCGCAAACGCATGATTTGCTCTAATTCATGTTTATAGAGTTAAGCACATGATTTTAAGACAGCAAAGCAAGATTTGGTTTCTGCAAAGCTTTAAACAAAGCAAGCATGAAGATGGAGTTTCTCAAACATGAAAATAAAGCAAATTATAGTATTAAAAATAGCAACTCAAAAGCATATTAGTAGGTTTTCATGCATGTTGGCAAAGAACACTGTGTGCCACACTGCAAAAGTGCATGGAAATATAAGAGTAAGGTTGAAAGAGAAAAATTAGTTAACATTATTGGTTATAATCTAATCATAATGTTATCCACACTGTATTTATACAAAGGTTAATTTCAGAAAATAAATTAAATTTATTTAAACAAATACTCCCCCAAATACTAGAATAGACTCCGCACTTGTCCAAAAGATTGCAAAACTTACACAGATGAAAGTAGAATTAAAAAAAAAACAAACCCAAACAAACAAACACCCCAAACAATTTACTTACCATAATTGAATTAGGTCGATAATTGTGAGGATATTCTTCAGAGAAGTACTCTGTATTGTGGTCCAGCCTTTGATGCCCTCCATATTCTCCAGCATCAGAATCCAGAAGGATTTTATACTTAAAGGCAACAGTTAAGGAACTATGCCAAATTAATCTTAAACAGGAAAGAAATCAAAGCAAAAAATCTAGAAGAACTGCAGTAACGGCAGCATGTTGATATATTCAATATAAAGCAAAAATCTAAGAAAAGAGTGGAAAAACATACAAAACATAGAGAAGTCATATGAAGTTTTGGCCTGAAAATTTAATTTCAGCACCATGACTCATGTTAAAGCAAGCACCTCCCAGTCTCTTCTGCAATCTGCCATGAATGATAAATTTATAGCATTACAGCAGATACGCACAGCACTGTAGGTGATGAACTAGACTAAAAATGAACCACTAAACAAAATGATGCATTTGAATTGCATTTAAGAAGTAATATAATTGTGACCATCAAAATCAATCGGAATTTAGTAATATTTTACAGTCTGTCAGAATCTGATCAGGTGTCAAAGAGAAAAGCATGTAATTTTACAGAAGAAAACCCCACAACTCCTCTGAGAGTCTTCTGGAAAGGAGTTGGAATTATTATAGCACAGAGGAACAAAAGAAAGAATATATACTAAGAGAAGGCTTTCTAAGAGACAACCATTCTGACTGCAAAATGGGGTGAATTAACAAAGTGTAGCAACGAGTTGGAATACCTGTAGATACTTAAAAGGATTCAAACAGATTTAGTGAAAAATAAAACATAAAGTTGAAACAATAAAGTCAGAAAACATAAGGAAATAAAGAGCTAACTCATATTCAAAAGTCAATTTCTTCTTACTTGGGACAACCACAAATAGAATACTTAAATTTTTTTATTACTTCAGTACCTTGTATTTTCTTGATTGGACATAATTAAAGCACCGTTTTCCCTCCTGAAGTTACAACAGAAAGCAATCTCCACTCCCCACCACCCAAAAAAGAGAGGAAAATAACAGTGCTCTATTCTAAGCCATGGAAGAATGTTATATTCCTAGAGCTTGCATTTAATAGGATTAGGGATGAGTGAAGCAACGCTCTTTCAAAAAAGTCACTGGTTCTTAAACTGTTCTTGGGCTTCTGTGTTTGCTCAACCTGTTGAAAACAGGCCTGCTCAAAACCTGAAGGATTGTGATATAAACAGAATTGTTTTCAAGACTCCTTACACAGCTCCATCGGATGAGCTGGGGAATTTCCCAACCACCTGCCTTACTGGTTGAAATCTCTAGTGACAAGGGAGGCTGAAGCATGACATAACACAGCAGTAACCACAAATTTATTCTGAGACACTTCCGTCTAGAAGACTGCAATGACGAAAAGTAAATGCACGTGAGGAAAACAGCAAAGCTGTCCTTTAGGTCCCAAACCAGGAATGGTAACTAATCCCTTCCCCACACATGTTTGCAGCAAAATGAATGGTCCAAAACTGCCAAGTTAGTTGTTGAGTTCTACAGGGCAGGTGCCCAAAGATCACCACATTCTCCAGCAAAATCTTCATGTTTGTTAGCGTTCCTTATTTAAAAAAAAAAAAAAAAGAAAAAAGGAACAAAAAGTTTGGAAAATTATACTTTGCCAGCTTTAGTCCTCAAAGGCTTTCATGAGCACACCACACACCCCTTCACCTCTCCCCTCCTTTATTTTATAAGCACGTTCCAATTACCATTCATTTGTCGTCATCTACAACATGCAAAGCCACAAACGACAAGATCCAGTCAGTCTCTTCAGTGTCCTTTCAGCAGCAGCAATGTCTGCTTTTATTCCACCACATATTTTATTAACAAGGCAGGAGAATGTCTCCATCGAGCATTTCACACCTTGCTTCTGTGATCTGCACTATACATTCAATTTAGTAAGTTATTAAAGTTGTTGAAAGCCCTGACATGTTTAATGATTCCCTTAAAACTATTTACTGCAAATGCCATTGTTATAGCTATGTTGTTTTAAAAAAATTCGTAAAATTATGTCTGTATTGCCAGAGAGCACTGCTGAAGTTAATATCACCATGTCTTCACACATATATAGCATATTTTGTGTAAATACTGTTAACCAGATCCTGAATAATGGGGTCACAAAAGACTTTTAAGGTCTTCACAAATCAGATATTTGTCTGGGAAAAATAACTAGTTTGGTAAACACATGCATTTGCCTTCCAACTTAAAGCCTCACAAAAAAGTCAGCTTTCACATTTCAGAATTTTACAAGCATCTAGTTTTCTGAAGATTACTTTCACAAAAACATTAAACAAAAAATGTACATTTTAATTAAGTACATAATAGAAGGGGTTTTTTAATGCAGTGAAGTCTGTTTTGTTTCTGTGACAGCGTTGGAAATACTAGCCTGTATTCTCACTGGGAAAAAACCCAAAACAACAAAACCTTATTTCTGTTCAGTTTGGTGCTCCAACTAAATTTCCCACCCACTACAAGGAAGAAGAGCAGCAAAAGCAATGAACCCTTATATAGACAGCTGAAAATGGAAAAACTGACACATTCTCTACCACATTAATTACTGAATTACTATGCTTTTACAGTGTTTTGAAATACATACTTTAACAAAATTTTTAAATTTCATCTTCTGCATGTTTAGTGACACATTTGCAAAGTAAATGCAAATCATAAAATAGGATAATTTGTATTTTGTTCTAACACTTACTGCTGATAAAAGAAACCAAGTAGTGCTTGTGAGGGTAATAGTCTAAAGTGGTTAGGCCGTTTTGCTTTTAATAATTCTTGAATTTCACTGAGAAAACTATCAGAAGTAATTTGAAGATGAAGGGTATCACTGCTGCTCCTGTCCACACACTGTTAGTTTTGAAGACTAAAGAGTCAACCTAGAAGTGACAAAAAGCATATGGAGAGTATTTGGCTGAATTTTGTCATGAAGTTAAACACCTTGGCCTGATAAAATTCAGCTCAGGATATTCCAACGACAGTTGAAGCCATTTAAGCACTCAACACATGCACAAGTACTGAGAGGGAGGGGGGTACTGCCCCTTTTCACTTCTGCCAAATATGATTTTTGTTTAAACCACATGTAAATTTAGAGATATGTGGATTCACGTTGGTTGGTAATTATAAACATAAAATGCAGATTTACTTTTGAGCCCAGATAATAAATGTTGTTAAAAAGGGGAGGGGTATACACATATAGCTTAATTTTAATGAGATTTCCAACATGGATGAAAAATTATTTAACAAAATCAAGTGTGGGATCTCAAGGAAGGAAAAGGAGTAATTTCTGAAATCTTTAGGCCCCTTTCCTGTTCTTTCTCCATACTTTCAGCCATGTTCCTTTTGAATAGAGGAAGAAAGTTTCCATATTGAATTTTCACTGCAGACTGGCCTTGGATTCCAAGCATTATTCCACAGAATGGCCTAGGCAGTATTAAAACATAAAATTGGAAACTTATGAATGGTTTCCCTGTTAACATTCAAAGTTTTATCTACAATCAGAAAACTAGAGACAGCTGACCTAGATGTTGATTATTCATCTACCTCAAAACTGAAGCAAATTAGGCAGAAGGGATTTGTTAGTTCAAGCTGCCTTTCTCATGAAAAGGCTTCTGAAAGAGCATAATTTATGAAGAAAAATTCCAGCATAAGCACAAAAATGTTTTTCTTTTTCCTTCACATAATGACTCAGAAACTGGGCAATAGAATATGCCACCCTGATACTTACACAGACTCTCAGTGCTGCAAACCTCTGTCTTCTCCTGTGCAGATCAAAGACGCATTCCCACATTAGTTTGCTGTACTTCTTAGTCACACCCATTAACATTAAGTATCAACCACCTTGATGGAATTTAGCATTTGACTGATCCTAAATTAAGTCCCTTGTCTCAAACCATGCCAGAATTCTACCAGGCAGGGACAGTTACACAACTGCACTTCAAAGCAGTGTCTTTGCCTTCAGCATTCGAACGCCAGTGACTCATTTAAATGACCTTATTTGCTCATTAGAAGCTCTAGGTGCACAGTTGTAAATGTCAGAGAGCCTGAATTAACGTGGGCATTTTTTAAAAAAGTATATTTTTGCAGCATTTTGATGACAATATTTTTGAGTCCTCAGGTCGAATCTAGCTATTTGCTCATGGACAACTCTGACTTCCAATCACAGAATATCTTGAGCTGGAAGAGAGCCACTAGGATCCAAGTCCAACTCGTGGTTCACCCAGGACAGCCCCAAGAATCACATGTGCCCGAAAGTACCGTCCAAATGCTCCTGATCTTTGTCAGGTTTGGTGCTGTGACCACTGCCCTGGGGAGCCTGTTCCAATGCCCAACCACCAAGGGTAAAGAACCTTTTCCTAATATCCGACCTAAACCTGACACAGCTTCGTACCATCCCCTCAGGTCCTGTCACTGGTCACCAAAGACAAAAGATGAGTACCTGAACGTCCTTATGAACCCTAAATTCATGCCACTCTGGTATTCATTCACTCTGGGACTAGAACACTTTGATACATGCTACGCAAAAATAGCAATATGTAAAATAAAGAAAGCACTCTTTCTCATGACATTTTTTTTCCTGCTTTAGCAGTATGTGACAACGTGAAACGTCAAAATACAGAGATAAGCTAGCAGCAATTCATAGTGCTCAAGATTCATGGACTTCCATGCTCACATATAAAATTAAGGCCTCATTCTCTGAATATCTCACACCAAGGCACAGCATATTAGGAGAACAAGTCGTAGAACAGAGCAACCCAATGTCAAGGAAAGTAAGTCAAGAGTGAAGACTGAAGTATAAGGAGGAAGGAAAAACTGACCCCAAACTGACTGTGACTTTTCATATAGACATTGACTGGCTGAAGGTCCACAGAAAGACTTTCCAAATCAGGTGGGAACAGCAGAACTGTAATGTCTACTGACTACAACTTCTCTCATAAAAGTAGAATTAGGGTTGTTGTGCCAACAGCCTACAAATACAGAACAGCTGAAAGAAGAATGACATTTTCAGTGAGTTCAGAACAGAGGACTGCCTACAAAAATGCAGGCCAGGCAGGAAGCTCTGTACATTTTAACATACATGGTAACATATCTGAGAAGATCTATATAAAAACAGCTTAGAGATATATATATCACTACAATATATTGAAGGGCAAAAGCCATCCACTTAATAAAGGCAAATTTAATGACAAGTGTTATATGCTCTCATTTGTCTAGTTCAATCCACAAAACAAACTTAAACCTAAGTAGTGAAAGGATCGTCCCATTTCCCACAATTCCCAATATAATTCAGAAAAATGTTTAATTAAAAACCCTTTAATCAATATGTGATAGTAATTTGTCTCTTCTGGCTTATAACAGCAAAGGGTATCAAATTAAAAATCCGCTAATTCATTAAAAGAAACAAACTGACTAACAACAAACTTTTGCTTTTAGGGACTTCCTCTTCATGTCTAAGTTTCAAAGGGCTCATAAGAAATTCCTTTTCAAGTGGAGAAGTTGTTCTGAGGATTTAATATCATGTTACCATATGTCCTAGTAATAGGACATACTTTTTTGACGCTTTAGGTTAAAAGGTTCCATTAAAAAACTATAAATAAAATTCATGGTTCTAATTGCAGGAGAAGTGTTAGGAAGAAACCTTAGTCAACATTAAAACATCCCAACGTATTTAAAGAAAATAGATAAGGAAATTCCTCTAGATATTAAATAGCTCCTCTACTCTTTGGTGAGCTCCCCCTCCCACAGAGTACTGTGTGCAGCTCTGGGATCCTCAGGACAGGAAATTCCATGATTGAACTAGAGCAACTGAAACACGGAATTACCCAGAATGGCTGATAAATAAGGAGTAGGCTTGAACTGGAACTGCAGCGCTTTAAACTGACACAGCAAGAGCCACTGGGCTGTTTGCCAAAGGACTTGAAAGAAAGTGAATTTGGGCAACTAAAATTCCTCCAGAAAATCAGCATTAATTTTTGGAATCTCTGTCAATGCTAAGAATTTGGACACAAATGCAAAACCAGCCAGTTAATCAAGAGCAATCATTTACTGCTCAGTTGATCTAAGGGCACATTCTCAGTCCACCCAGTTTTAAAGTAGAAATGTACAAATACAAACTTCCTGATAAAGGTTTGCACTGATGCACTTTCTTGTGTGACTTCAAGCCACTGTGGTGCCTTTCTGTAGTGTATTTAAGAAGTGGGAGTTACTTGCTTTTTCATTCCTCAACAGAATTAGAAAAAACAAGGCATCACAAGTCTTTAAATTGCATTTCTTTAGTTTTGCTTTCTACAAAATTATCTCTTATAAAGAAGATTATTTTTTTTTTTTCTGTACACAAAGAATTAAAGCAATATTATACTGCTGACAAATAAGTGATTTCTTACCTTTTAGCTACAGGTTGAATTCATATTAGGAAAAAAAGACATAAAATCATCTTTCAACTTCCAAAATCTTTCCTCACAAACAGAACGGTAAAGAAAAGGATATTTTCCTGGAGTTTCAATACCCACTCTGTAGTCCACATAACTTTGGTATGGATGGAAGTTGAAAATAAAAATAAGACCTGCTCTCTCGAATGCTATGACCTTATTGGATTCATGCTTTTCACTCACATAGGCCTAGGGGAAAGAGAAAAAATCAGCATCTTAAAAATACTTAATTTCTAACTGAATTAACAAAACCACGAAAAACCCCACAGCTTCTGTACCTCATTTCAAGTAATCAGGTAAATATTCAAGCAACAGAGACGAAAGCATTAACGTGCAAACTGAAATTGTTTATCTATGTAATGTTATATAAAGTTTTTGATTACTAAACTGTAGCTTACTTTTTACAAGGCAACATAAAATTACGGAGGTAGAAGCCTGTTCAGCACAGAGCACTTGAAAAATTCTTGCTCAAAGATTGGAACATGGTCTTTTCATCACACTTTCCTTTAGTAAAAAATGGATTCCTTTTGTCAAATGAAATCTTCAACCTACTTGTTATGGGGATCTGCATTACATATACTATTATTAATTTAGAAAACGAAGCACTCAATTTTTTTGTTTGTTTTTCTAGAAATCTGTGTGTGAAACAACTTTGATAAGCCACATTAAATGGCTGCACATACTACCTATGTTCTATTTGCAAAAGTCATTAATAAATAACAAGGCATCAACTTAAAAAAAAATCTTTAAAGTGGGTTAGTCTTTAAAGTGGACTAGTATGAAAAAATTGAACACAGAAATTATAATAATTGAGCTTCTTCCATAGAAATTACAGTGTGATAGTGTAAAAAATGCAAATGCAGAAGCAGCAGGTTGAGGACTGAGAGACTATAACTTACACTAGAATCTACTGGAATTTTCTCTCAGAAATGGAGTAATTATTTTTATAAAGTGTAGTGTCAGAACAATTTATACTTATTCAAAGAAATCCTTGGATTGGATTACGGACAATTTTATAGTCTGCTTTATCCAATCCACAGTTACTAAATAAAAATAGGAAAAATAATAGGAAAAGACCTTGCTATGAAGCTAAAAGGAGACTGTTTCAGGTTTATATTATCTGTGGAAGATATTTCAGTGCCATGTTTTGACAACTTGAAATATATGGTGAGGCATTACACAGCGCATAACAAAGTACTGTTTCAAATTTCAGCATGCAAATTTGGAAATGTTGCTACTCTACACATGTACCCAGGTGGTGACTAAAACTTAGCATTTTGTATATACAGCTTACCTGGGGAGACGCGAGCCAGCCAAATCTTTCCTCCAACTTATTCATATCTCTATCAAAGGCATTTAGGAATTTATAGCGAAGAAGATCATCCTCAGTAAGATTAAATTGTCTTCTGGCATAGTGGTAGCTCTCATTATTCCCTATTCTGGGGAAGTCAAGCCATTCTGGATGTCCAAATTCATTACCTGTATTTAAAAATATTAAGGATCTGTGAAATCACATGCTAAGAATACACTAAGCCTGCAGGAGCAAAATATATTAATGTGTATTTCCTTTCTACAAGTTTTAAATTCCAAATAATCTACTTCCATGTACAAACCAGTCATTTTATTATTATGTCTCTCACTTATTAATACATCTCTCAGAACTTCCATTTGTGTTAGCAGGTTTGTTTGGCCATTAAAACTACAAGAGCAAAATATCCATGGACTCCAAGGGAAGTATAAAGTGATCAATGAATTATGAACTCCATGCTATCAGGTCATGCTTAAAAATTTCCCAAATTTTTTGTGTAATGGCTAAGTGCCATTGTATCTCAATTTGGTTTTCTATAGCAGTAGCTGCACAAGTCTGCCAGTCTCATCCAGATTATCTAGCCCACAAAACTACTGAGCAGACTTATCTCGAAGACAAAGAATAGTTTTATTCAGACTTGGATCACATTCAAAAGGAAGGAGAAAGGTTGACATTTAATCAAGAAAGAGTTTAGCTTCTCTTATGCAGAATCTCCAAAGCAAATCACAGCTGTCAAAGCTAAAGATTCAAAGCAAGACCTCATTTGTGACTTAGTGTTTTGAGTGACTTTAATGTATCCGAAGTTTTCTTGGTTTATATACTGTCATTATTACAGTTTGAGACAACTCCAAATGGACTTAATGATCCTAACTCATGCTATAACCTGCTGTTCTGCAGACTCTCAGGCATTTTGGACTATTCATTTGACACAGGATTAAAGGGTATCGAGTACCTTGCAAGCTAAGCACTCGTTTCAAAGCCCATAACAGTTAACTCATGACAAACACTTCAGAGATTACACAACACCCACTCACCATAAAACAGAGACAACAATGCGTACCTGGAAATATGTATAGAAAGTAATATGATGAAATTTAAGGTTTTTTACTGAAAAAAAAAAAAAGAATAGAAAAAAAAAAATAAACATCTGCACATTTCTACAAGCTGTTACCCGAGTTTTGGCAATGAACTGGAGCTTTGTGGGCTGACAAAGGGCAGGGATGTCGAGGGAAGACAAGAGATTCCTGGCTGGATACCTTGCATGTGCATCCACCACCCATCTGCTGTCCCGCCCAGGCTGCACTGCCTAGAAGGCCTGAAGGATATGAGCAGGAGTGACAACTATGAACTTCCATTTGTGAAGTGATTTCTGTAATCCCATGCTTCATGAGAACAAAGAAATGAACAGAGAACAAAAGAGAAAAGCCTCATATATATTTAGGAGAATCCTTCGGAATGGTATCCGCTTTGTAAACGAACTGACAAGTTGTAAATTAAATTTCCTATTCAAAAGCTAAACCACTAAACTTCATATTCAGCTCAAAACTGGAGACAAATATAAAAGAATCAGAATCACAGCAGGACTTTCAAAATGACCTTGGAATAATGCTGGACTGCACTCTTAAACTGTGCTAACAATATGGTTTGGAAAATGAGGAAAGATATTGCTACAAAACAGACGCGGTATCTAACCAAATTCAATATTCTCTCAAGAGCTAGGCAAGATATTACCTTCTTTCGTGATCTGCACACTATTGAAAAGATGAACTACACGAGATAGCTCAGCTAAAGACAGCAAAAAACATCAGAAAGTCAGAGATGATACGTATCTTGAATTGATAGGCAAGGAAATCACATCTATTTGTTCAAGAAAAAAACAAAAATGGGGGAAATAAGCAACAGAAGATAGCAAATAAATTAGACTGAACTAGCTCATAATTTCCATAGATTATTTCACTGTGAGTAGAGCAGACTCCCTTCAGGTTTATAATGCATAACGACTCCCTCACCTCCACTTGCTTTGCCCATCACAGTAACTAGTGTGGTTCCAATGCTGTTTTGTTGTCTTGGCTTTTTAAAAAGAACAGTGTAAGTGCAGCAAAGTACTAAAAGCAGTCTTAGTTTCCTAACTATTACTAATGACTATTAAGAAAAATGGAATTTAGCACAGTGCAGCAATTTGACAAAAGACTAAGATACATTCTGTTGCCAAAAACACAAGCCAAGGTCTAAACACTGCATGTACTTTGACAATCTGTGTCTGTGAGCACCTTCTGGTAAATATGCTCCTGAGTCTTTTGTACTAGTTGCTTGAGTGTAAAAGGGTCACTTGATTTCTCTTTATTGGAAGAAAAATAGTTCATAAATTGTAACGGAATGAATTCAAGTAGTTTTGGTTATGTTTTTAAATTGTGGTATAGGGAAAAGAAAGTAACATTTAGGATGAATCTGCATCTTGCAATGCATTAAGGGCAGGCATCCTATAAAAAACCCCACATCTAATACTGTTTTTTTTTAATTGCTATTTTTTCCTAGTTTAACTTCGTAACAAATGTCAGGAGGGACTAGGAAAGGAAAGGCACAAGTAAGTGACCAACATTTACTTCTAGAGATAACTATTGGTTCACTAAATGTGAAGCACGATCTGCCTCCTTCCCCATGTTGCACTTCTCATCTCTGACAAGAATCAGCAACATTCACTTCTGTGCTTAGAGGCTTTCACAGTTATCAAGAACTACTACTGGGATTTCTTTTCCTCTAATTAATTTACAATTTGGTGTAAAGGTCCAAACTACAGATTGACAAGAAGCCAGCTGCCACAAATGATGCAAATCAAGACAATGGAACTAACGTGGGGGAGGCAGAGAACAAAGCTGAAATTAACTGAAGTTTTGATTAGAGAAACAAAACAAAGACAAATCCTTGAAGTGCAATGCATGCTAATTTTATCTAGGAATTAATTGAAGTTTTCTGCATATTGTGCGCACTGGACAACTTTATTAAGTACAAGATTTCAAGATCACAATTCCAACAAATAAATTAACTTTCTACTACCATAATGAAAATTTATGTCACCCTTGTTTATGAGGCTAGAAATGCATTTACACCACAAAGAAGTTAGGCTGCTTGGATTCTTTTAAAGTTGAGCCCCACAGGTCATTAAAATTTTCTTGATCTCTCTTCCTTAGACATCTTTAGTAGCAATTCTCTCTTAAAGAATCAGTCTAAGCAGAACTGAAGGGATATTTAGAAGATGGAGCAGGCTCTTTCAAGAGATGCCTGTTATTTGGAGTTGTTTATGTTTTGAATTAAGTATGACACTAAATACTTTAAAAGCAGTTAAAACAAGTAGTTTATTTTATACAACAAAGGTAAGAAGTTTAATTAGGTGTATAAGGCTAAACAAGATTTTAAATGGCCCTAAAGACTACAAAAAGATCCTGTTTAAAGCTGATCCTATTTAGAGCTGTAGACTGGACACATTGTGACAAAATTCCAACAGTTCCACCTTAAAGTACATTTATCAAAGTATGTGGAGTTATATCAATTTACAGAAGCCAGATAATTAAGTCATCCAGGAGCTGTAACTGGCTTGAATTTAACTTCACTACCTTTATGAACAATGATGACGGTGCAACAATCTGCAGGCTATAAATAGAATCAATGTAAATCAGATCTAGATAGCATATGGTATTTATCATTATTTCAAAAAATAAACACTTCAAATGAATCTTCATTTTCCCTAGTTGCAAAGCTCTTGGGTCTTAAGTAATTCTGATACTCTGTATTTACTCATATTTGTACTTAATCTTCTTAACATTCACTACTACCAAGCCCAAACAATAAACACTATACTGCCTCTGAATGATGACAGAATGAGCCTCACTGCAAGCATTCCTTTAGTCTTGAAATCCAAGCAAAAATAAAGTGTAATTCCAAGTGGACTCCTTCTGAAACACCTGAGCTAGATGACATGAAGACCTTCATATTTTTTTAATCTTCTAGCATTGGTATTTAATGACATATTGAGTCAGAAAAGACTAACAAAATCAATTCAGGGAAACAATTATATTTTAACTTATGCATAAAACACAGGCTAGGGGAAATCTCTGGCATGAGGTAATGGTAGAGCGGGCAATTGGTAAAGCCAGTTCTGTGAAAAAAATGTATTTTTCTCCCATGTTCTGAAAATACTAGACATCGTCTCCTCCCAAATTATGAAAGACAAAAATCAGGATAAACACCACATTTGTTTTGCAGCTTGGATCTTCCATATCTCCTAGGGGAGAAGGGAGGGAAGGCTTAACATTCCCTGTATTAAAGGATCGAAGAACGCGTCTCCTGTGGGATGATACAGTCACAAGGCAGCACAAGGATGCCTCCAATACATCCAAGACATGGGAAAGGATTGAGTCCTTAAAATGCTTGCCCTAGATCACGCAGGGATGCAGTACTCTCTACAGGGATACAGTACCTGGTGCTTCTCTCCCATTCCCACTTCCCATCAAGGGTTGCTCTGTCTTCACTCATTTCTTACTGAGGTTTAAAAGTTGGGAGCTACTGTACCACACAATTTTACAACACTGATAAAACAGTTCCAGGTTTTTAAAGGAGATAATACTCCAGTCGTTCCAACAAAAATTCCAACCATACTGAATGGCATTGTTCAGTTCTCATATTTCAAACCCACACTTCTCTTTTGTCAGATCAGTTGCAGAAAAAAAACATAAACCAAATAACAAGAAATAAAAAATTCTCCTCAGAAGCACCAACTCAGCACCTCTCTCAGGAAGGGCTGGATGGCTGAGAAGATTTCTTACATGGAGCAGCAGCCAGGCAAAGGCATAGTGAACAGGCCATGGCATTGCTTACTATGATTTATCTTATTTTTTAACAGAAGTAGATCATATAACGGTTATGCCCACATGCTGGTATGTAGCAAAAGTATATTTACACAGAAAAAAACCCTCATTTATCTGGACGAAATCATTCTTTCATTTACTTCTTTGTAGTGTTCTATCAAAGGAGTATTCAATAAAATATTAGTGGCCTCACTGACAACAGTATTCAGCTCCTAAGGGCAGATGAAAATTTTCCCTGAATGTTTACTGAGCAGGGCAAGAGTTTCTGCAGTTCACACTAACAGACAAGAAAAAAGAAGAGTATCATGAGAAGTTACCTAGACTAGAAGGGATCTTGAGAGGATAACTATTTTATTAATCTACTCTTAGAAACTTTCAGGCCTGAAAGTTTACCTTTCAGCCGCCCTTTCCCAGTGCAGAATAATGTATTTCTGACTTACAACTTACTCAATGCCCTCATACAGTATTTAAAACAATAAAGTAGCAATTAAACTCTTTGTGGTGCTTTTACACTGAAACAGTTCCCATTTTGCTGTTTCCTATTATCTGCATCCTGGTAAAAACAAGAAACTGACTTTGATACCGTGACATTTCCACCAGGCTCTAGGTGAACATGCACAGTATACATTATTCAGTCAACCGCTTCCAAGAGCTCGCTAAAATATTTAAGAACAGAAATATTGCAGAACACATTGCAAAGGTCAAAAAACCTCCCCCCCGCCAAAAAAAATAACAGACAAAAAAACCCTCAAATCTAACGAAAACATACAAATCTGTATCAAGAAATTTTTTCAACAGAAGATGCAGTCAGAGAAGTTCTAGCTAAAACTTTCAGCACGGTGCACTGCCAAGTATTGACTAGTACCACAGCTGACAGGTTAATGGGCTTACAAAGTGAATTTAGGACAAGGCTGAAACAGAAAGACGTCCAAAAAAGGCAGCACGTCCTTTGCACTGGGATATCCAACAAATAGCAGTTTTCCTGCTGGTGTCAGTAGGAATTTCATTGTCTAATTTCGAAAGAGCACATAGAGAATTAAGAAAAAAAATGTAAACTGAAGAAAAAGACCACTTAAATAGTGTTTGATGCATAGGAAAGTTAAAGTAAATCAAAAATGAAAGTTCAGTATTATTCTGTTCTTGTTACATGAATAAATCTAATTACTTAAATAATTATGCATTTGTTAACAGTAGAAGATGAGAAAAGTTGAAATTAAAATTTAGAATAAACTTTAAGCAAAGTAGGGGGGAAAAAAGGCATTCTAAAATAGATGTCAGTTATCAAAACAGAAGGTGCATTGTGAGAAGACCTGGTTTTCTTGAAACAGTACAAATCAGCCATCAGAGTATATTTCTGGCTGCAGGTCTAAACCTCTTCTTACCTAATGTCTTCAAAGGAGTACATTCCCAAGACTCTTCCTAGACTCATGTATCACTGCTTTGAGATTAAAGCTTCTTTCTGCCAGCTGCCTCCTGCCCTCCACCTGAGGCTGGTTCAACCCTGCCATGCTGAGCATGTATTTATAAACTTCCTAAAAACATTTGCTTTATAAAACGTCTTCTCAAGACATTCACAATTTTAAACGTCTCTCTTCTGCCATTGTTTGCAGTGAACCTGGGCAATTATTAAGGTATTTCAAAAACAGAATTATGTAATTACTGTAAAAGTCTTTGAAAAGGCACAGCATCATACTGCTACACGACTTTTTCCTCAAAGAAATGGAAAACTCCCAACAGCCACTACAGTATCTGAAGTGGTACCTGGGCACTGTTGCAGGGCTCTTAAGGAGTGCAGAGATCTTTGATGTGCTGTTTCAAGGCTGCCAATCTTAAGACTCCTCTGATGCAGAAAACCAATCAATGCTATTTCTAAGTTCCCATACCACTTATGCTTTAATGCAGCTAAGGAAATTGAGTTATTTGTTTTCTGAATGTTACATAAGTGATTTGTGAATTTGGAAGGTACATTGTTTTGTTTGCAGGACTCGGCACTGTTTCAAAGCAACCTGTTACTGTGATGTCTCCTGTTATGAACTTGCATGTACACAAATATAAATAAATGTAATATTTAAAAAAGCAGTCAATTGGTGTATTTGTTTCTACACACAATTCTACACAACATCTTAATCTTTTAACACCTAACTTAAGCCATACTTTAGATTTGCAAGGATATTTGCTTAAGAATTAGTTGGAACAAACAGAAAAATGGCAAAATCAAGCAGAAAAATAGCTACAGAGTTAGGTGTATTGCAAGTGAGCTAGTCCTATTCTGGAACATTTCCAAGGTGCAACATTCTCCCTTTAGGAGACTCCACTGCAACAGGGACCATGCTATCCCCATGTTTTTCAGCAGTGCACTCACCAACACTTAGGATGTGCTACCTGCTCTCTCCTCAAACTCTCTGTGAAAATAGCCAAGACACAAGTTTTTGTTGGCAGGTTATCACTGCTGTTCTCAAATAAATGTATGTTCTCTAGATTTATGAGGGCAGCCAGGCTGAAACATAGCTGGCACTTCAAGGACAAGGTTGCAGAGTGACGGCCTTTACTCCAGGAGCTTATTTCCCATTGTCTGATCACATTTCTTTGGTATCTATTCATTCATAGATCTGCTTCGCTTATAAAGCTGTCCTGGAGTTTGAGATGCCCATCTCTGAGCATGGTCCTCTGCAGGTCTTTCAAACATGTATGACATGTCCAAGCATTACACTTCTCTGCAAGATATGGAACAAATGGAAAAGTGGAGCAGAGCACCAAAGAGCAACAGAGTAATCTGATATATTTGTGCTCTATGCCAGCTGAATGTGAACTTTCAGTGCTTAAACAGCCCACATTTTACACTCCAGCACAGTTCTGGTGAATGTATGATTAACCAACCTGCGTGAGTGAATACAATCCTTATATAATCAGGTCTGGACATAGTTTAGTCTCTGAGACTTATCTCTGAGGTAAGTTGCAAAACTCAAAGGCCTTTTCCATGTCCTTTGACAAAACATTACAAAACAACTAAAAAAGCAGAAACTATCATGGAGAGTAAAACTCAATATTCGACTCTCGAAATAAAAGTTTATAGAAAGAAAGGAGTACAAATTTTGGTATCAACTTATAGAAGTCTCATGCAGAAGATCTTGAATGTTAGCAGAGAATTTTACCACACTGAAAAGTGAAAAAATGGTAAAATGATTCTGAAATAAGCCACACATCATATCAGATAAGAAACTTTTTACATTAAAATCCTTCCAGGTTTGTAACTCAGCAATTAAACATCATGGCAACATATATCAAAGAAGTTTTTGACCATAATCATATCTTCCAGTAAATACTGTTCAGAAAATAAAGATTGAGAACATATAGACATGTTTTCCAATTGTTCAATTATTATGGAGTTTGACAACACCACTCCAGCATAACGTGTGTAGTGCTTGGTCAGTAAACCCAAACCCATCATTAAGGCCAAAGGCAAATATTGTGATCCAGAACTGTATATTAGCAGCATTTCAGAAGACAAAAAGCCTTCCAAAATGAGAGGAGTTGCAAGTATTTTAAAGTCAGGCTTCTCTTACAGCGGGCCCTCAAATAATTTGTTTCAAAAAATAAACTTGACCCAGTGAGCTGATAAAAAGGCACAGCCTTGGCAAAATCCAGTCTTCCTACCGTTCAGCAGTGCATTTTCTTTCCATAATTACTTCAATTTCACTACTTAGCAGGAAGACATTCAAATTTTTATTGTACTTCTACCTCACAGCAAAAGAATGTATGAGACTGATGCTAAGTAATCATGCACTGAAGATTCAAAGTCATTCCAGGTTAAGGTTTTGGGTTTTGCAGTTTTGTGTTGTGTGGGATTTTTGGTGTTGGTTTGGGGTTTTTTTACACAGCAGATGAAAATAAATGCCAAGGACAGACACTGGAAAAGATTGGCCAACAACTCCTTTGGCTTCAGGGCTACTGCTGAGGGATGAATGAAATATGAGCCATCTGTAAAACTCAAACATGCTGGGGAAAATATAAATACAAAATCCACATTTCGAGAGCCACTTTGTTAAAAGTTTAAAATAGTCCTGAGATAGAATATATCAGTTAATAATAATTTTTTCTCTATTTATTAAAGTAAATGTTATACATGAGATAAGGAGACTCATGAAAAGAATTGTGTAGACAAAGGACTCTGAGTGTGGGCAACAAGTAAAACCAAACTTATTATCCTGCTACTTTCAAATGTTCATACTAAACCCTTCTGTGAAATCAATGCATTGCATGAGCTGTAAAAGTAACTCTGCATAAGATATTATATTGGGAAAGACTGATGATAACTATGTCTAGTAGCCAATACAAATGTTGGTTTGGTGTCTTCCAGCTCTATTTGAAGAGATACCAAAACCACCAACCCCAAAACACAGTACAACACAGAATTATGCATTATTTTTTCACATTTCAACTCAAGCCAACACAGTATGATTGCTGGGTTTTGGAAGGAATTTTTAGCCAATAACTCAAGTTGAAACAAGGGGCTGTTCAAAAAAGAAATCTAACAGTAGTTCAGACAGATTAAAGAAGAATGGCTGAAGAAGAATGACACTACCTGAAGTCCAAATTAACTGAGTATTAAAACAGGGAAACACAAGTCTGCCAAAAACCTCCTTGTGGAAGTGTGAATATTTTGAGCAACCTGAGAAAAAAAGAGGAAGCCTCAAGAGTTTCAAGTTCTCATTAGTCCTATGCCAAATTAAACAGTACATTTACATTATGATTCATTTGCCTTCTGCTTACTAGTAAATAAATAGATTAATCAAGTACCATACCCAGTTTAAACACTTTTAAGTGGAAATAATTTCCTGATTTTTCCTCTCACAATAATTTGACTCTTAATCTGAGAAGAAAATTAGCTTTGAAATATACTGACATTCCAAAGAACAAAACTGCTGCTTTGCTGTGCGATTCAAAAGCAGTATCCTCAGTGGATGGTAGTATTTATCTTGGTGTAAATATAATTAATGTGTATATTAGAAAAACGTCCCGCATCAACTTGTTTACTTTTTGCATTCATTGTTTTAGAGTCTTTTGCTCTTTCCCTTCAACTTGTTCATTGTTAGCTTCACAGTTTGGGGCTTTTTTTGTTTGCTTTTATTTTGTGGGGGATTTTCTTTTTTAAGATAATCTTACATAAAAAATGAAAGATGCTGAGTAGTTTATGTAAGACTCTAACCAGACACTTGAAAGCAATTTTCTAAGTAATGTTTATTTGTTCCAGCATATTTTAAAAATCCTGGTATAATAATCTTATGGCGATAGCATAATCTGTTGCAAGATCTCTGCTCATTAGAGTCAGTCATAACCAGGACATCTAAGGTAAGATTATTCATACTGTTTGTGAGGTTTTTGTTTGTTGGTTTGGTTTTTTCTATGTGGAAATGGATATTGAAATTGTCACGTTTGGGGTTTTTTTCAGAAAGAACAGTTAGAGATCAGGAGTCAGGTCTCTGGTACTTTGTCATGCTACAAAAGGGGCAGGTTTTAAGAAGAGTCTCATCTGCCTGATAATCAACTGAACTACTTGTGACTATTATTCTGTGTATTAAAGTCAACTGCTCTTGAGCAGAAAATGCATGGTTTAAATTGAAATGCCTTGCCTGTAAATGAGATCTATTAATGAAGGTGCACAGAAGGGGTGTATTAATGAGAAAAACCTCTGATGATGTAATTCTGACCTGTTCAAGGCAGTAATTGCCCTGGTCTTCTCTCTCCCTCTTACTAGAATAGGGATGAAGTCTCATACAGTTTCAAAGAGTTATTCTGAACTTTTTACAAGATACAATGTGTCGATCAGACTGCACCTGAACAATGTTAAAAATCAGAATTCATTTAGAATCACTGAGATGTGCTGCTTCCACAAAAATACTTAGTCTTGGAATGCTCACTGCATCAGATTTTAAAATTTCGCATACATTTGCAACTGCTTCATGTGGATGTCATGCATGCACATCTTATATGAAAGGAAGTGTCCTAAAATTTGTTTTTTAAGCATCTTAAACCTGATCCTTGAGTCATCTCTAGTCACATCTCAAAGTATAGGAACAAAAAAGGAAAAGTTAAAATATCGTAGCTATAATATAATGCTCGTATATAATTAAAATTCTTTTACAACTGTTTACAATGCCAGAAGAGAATAAAGAAAGGCTGTAATCAAGAACCAGCCTCTGAAGAGCATCCCTTTCTAATACTAACCTACAATTATTTATACCAGACTAATTGCTGGTCTTCCAGTGTAAGTGGGCATGTGGAGACTGCAACTACAGTGCAGGCTGGGGCAGACCTTCACAAGTATCCTGATGACCAAATGGGCTGGATTCACAGTGCAAAGACAGTCTGTACATTAACCAGTGTCAGCACAACTGAGAAGTGGGAAAAAGGCAANAAAAAAAAAAAAAAAAAGAAAAGAAAATAAAGTAAAAAAGGAAAAAAAAAATAGATATAGGCCAGCAGGCAACAGAAAGCTGAAGCAAAACCATTGCTCAGATAAAAAAGGGACTTAAAGGAATTGGTACTGATGGCACCTTTGCTGAAAGTAGCAGGAGAATTATAAAACAGACACCAAAATCTACGGGAACCGAGCACAGTTATCCAGGAAGGTGTCTGTCTTTTTCTGTTTTGTTGTTATGGTTTCTTTTTGTTGTTGTTGTTTGGGTTTTGTTATTATTGTTGATTTTGTTTGTTATCTAAGGAGACAGGAAAAAGTAAATCTCACGATATTGAGAGAACAGTTGTTTGTTGAAATTTAAAATATAACACAGAAAGAAACAAGACAGTAACTGAATGTTACCACAGCCTTTCAAAAAGCAGTTGTGGCCAAAAAAGCCCTTTCTGCATGTTTAGTTACTCCGTCACATTCTCCTTCCTTTGTACTTCTGAAGAGGACATACCTTAAAAACCAGCTTTAAGAGACATCAGAAGAACCACAATATGCCCTGGCTTAAGTGGCATGATTCCACTCCCCTTCCCTCAGGTAATCATTCTCACCACAGCCAGGAAGACGAGAGAGAAGATTATGGACATTTCCTCCCTAATAACAGGTCATTTGATAAAGAGCTTTTAAGAGATACTCAGAGTATCATCAGGCAGAGCTTCTGCCAATTTTCTATTTGGTCTTCCAATTTTCAGGGTTTAATACAGAAAATTTTTCAAATAGCTGGGAAATCCAAGACCCACTAACACACTCCATTTCCTGATGATGGGCACATTACATATGTAACTCCAGACACATATCAGCCTATACATTAAGAACTCTAGTATGGGGCATATCACTGGAAAACGATCCAGTGCTCTTCCTTACTATCCCTGTGGTGCAGGTGGGAGGGAAAGCTGAATTTTGGATGGTGTGTTCTGGTGGCAGCTGAGGAAGGGATGACTGAACAAATGCCTTCATGGACAAGGATGCTAATTTTTGTCCAGAGTTATTCCTATAGGAAAGGAAAGTATCATAAAGTCAGATTGGTTATCTGTCTTCACACGATTTTCTTCCAATAACTTTGTTCAAAGGAGGTTAAGAAACAAGCAAATAGTTGTAAAAGAATGGTCTAGAACTGTGACCCTTTGAGATTTAACTTCTAAGAAAAAGAGGTTTACCATGAGCTATCCCCTCTGTTCATTCCATTATCTCATGCCTCTTTATTTGCAGGTGACAGCTAACCCTTCTGGCTTTGAAATTCAAGCATTTGCTATATACACAGAGGCAAACATGACAGTATTCATCTTATGCTCAAAACATATTTAAATTAGCCCCAAGACCTGAATCAGCTGAAGTAGTAACAAAGCTGTGAGCCTCTCAAGACATAACTAACTAATAATTTTAGATTTTTCTTGTGACACCAAGTTAACGGACAGAAAAAAAATTTACACTGATAAATGAGAATCAGAGTAGAAATTATCCTCAGATTACATTATGGCTGCTTAAATCATGATAAAATTTTAATGTGTTTTTCTGTTTTGAAACAAATACCTCTGAACTAGTGTACAAAGCAATAAAAGCAATTTCATTTAGGTAGCCACTTGATCAACTTTTTACTAAAAAACATATGCATTGCTCCTTTCCCTACCTCAGAGTTTCACGTAACTGCTGGAATTTATTCTGTGTTCATACATTCTTTTTTTAAAAAAAATATTATTTCCAAAAATACTGTTTCAATTCACTGGAATATCTATGCATTCAAAGTACTACACTCAATGCTGGAATTGCACTGTACACAAAGAAGTGATACAGCTTTTTTTAGGGGCCAAGCTGAAAATACACTGCAACCCTATTAGGCACATAATGCTTTTTGTGCCTTTAACACAAAACTTCTTTGTCAATGGAAAAAGTAAACTTTGATCTCCGAAAAAAAAACCAAACCAAACCTGCTTCCATGTCTGAAAAGTATTGTTCCAACTGTTTGAGGAAAGCTAAGTATGTAAAAACACTAAGATGATTTCTCCTCTCCCCCTCCAGCAATGTTGTATGGAAATTCAAAATGACAAAAGCAAAACACAATACAGAGACAAGAAACCATTAGAGATTACTTGCAAAAAGGCATTTTGAATTGGACATATGAAATTTCTCAGTAATGATTTTTCATTCCTTTGTGGTTTTTTCTTTAAAAAAATAAACTTACTCAAGTGATAAATGCTTTACATAGATCATGTATAAAAAAGGGGAGAAGAATCCTCTGAAACAAGTAAAATTACACCTTTATCTGCAAAAAATTATTTGCCAATGTCATTACTCATTTTATTTTGTTCCATTTCATTCCTTTACACACACACATTATGGTGGTAGCTTATTTCAATACTTGTTTTCTTATTTAGATCTTAATGGGAACATTTCATTGTCAGAAAACAACATACCCTCTGAAAACCTGGTACATCATGGTAACAGCAGGAGGGAAAAATAGAGACAGGGCCCTAACAGGAGCCTAGTAAAAACTTCTCATGTCCCTGAGCCCAGCCTCAGGGTATCTCAGACATGGATCACATCATCCCTTTATGAACTGGGAAATGAAAAAAATCTTCTTACAGAAAGATATCCTCCATCTTCTGAACCAAATACAGTGGCTCCTGCTTTCTGCAGGCTTTCCTCAATGCACATTGCTAGCACACAGATTTCCACATTCACAGTTATGAGCTGGGGAGGAGTGGAACACAAACCCTTCGGTCACACATGAGACTGTTTTCTATCCCTTGTTCCTGCAGTGCTGGGTCTCAGTGTTCTCAACATTTTCATACCACAGAAAACAACACAAATCAAAAACTTACTGAGAGAGTATGATGTGTAGACAGCACCTTTATTACGATAAAATTTATTTATTTCTACAGGCCTCTTCCTGTATTTCAGTTTCCAGAGGCAAGCAATGAATTTAGTTCCGTATTCTTACATGTAGTGTACAAACCAAGCAATTGCCTTCCATGTAGGATATAAAAAACTAAAAATACAGTCTTCCTGGCCTACAAAATATAAAAGCAACTAGTAAATACAAAAAGGGACTTTGACAACTTCTCTGAAAACTTCAATTATGTCTAGGCTGAACTCCAGAAAATCAAAACTATTTTAAACCAAGATACTCCCTGCTTCACATTTAATTAGGACACCCCTTTCTGACCCATAAGGAGGAAAGTAGGATATTAATAAATAGCTTACTATATTTCTAAGACTAGTCACAGTCAGAACTGTAACAAGCTTAGTGTAATACTGATTTTTCTTTCTGTTTTTTTCTCTCTCTAAACAGAACAATAAATTTCACATACTGAGGAAATTTGCACAAATAAGGCAAGTTTTCTTTACATCTATTGAAATTAATATGTCAGTACTCTGGCATGCTTATCAACTTGTGGGCTTTGAATAGTCACAGAATCATTATTGTTGTCTGCAAAGTCCACCACTAAACCACGTCCCCAGGAGCCACATCTACACATCTGATAAACACCTCCAGGGATGGTGACTCCACCACTTCCCTGGGCAGCCTGTTCCAGTGTCTGACCACCCTTTCGGTGACAGAATTTCTTAATACCCAGTCTGAATTTTCCCTGGCACAACATGACAGCATTTCTTCTTATCCTATCACCTGCTACCTGGCAGAAGAGACCAACCCCCACCTGGCTACAGTCGCCTCTCAGGTGGTTATAGAGAGTGATAAGGTCACCTCCGAGGTTCCTTTTCTCCAGGCTAAGCAAAATGTACTGAAAAATACAGAGTTTTAAAGAATTACCTATTCACATATTCAAAAATAAATACATAAAAGCTGTTTAAGTACAAGTAAACTGCACACAAGGAGAAAAAAGCATAGTAACACAAGTGAAGACTTATGGAAAATAGAATATACATTCACATATCATTTTGGTATCTGTAAATAACTAGCACTTGGATTATGTTAGTACAGATGAAAGAAAAATGTGAGTTATGGAAGTCCAGCCATGTTCAGACTTCTGCACTTTTCCCTCCAAGCAATATCATGTATAATTCATGACTTGCTAAAATGGTGGCAGCCATTAGGAACTACAATAAATAACCAATCATGAAAATAAACAAACAAGAACAGCTCAGCTTGAACCAAGTTTTTTGCTTGTTTTTAGGAGCTCAAGATAAATCATGGAAAAGCATGCTTCCAGTCCAACAGTGTATGTTAACACAGGTTAATGTTTCCCATCGGATATCCTTTTTTTTTTTTCCATTAATATTTTGAAATAAGGCCATAAATTTCTCCATTATGAAGATAAAGGTTGTGAGCTTAAGCTGCCCAAATAGCTGACCTATAATACAACCATCAAGATGATCCGGGCTTTCCTGCAGTATTTTGTATTAACAGTTAGCTGGATTTAAAAAAATTAAAATGAGAGGCTTAAGGGAGCTGTTTCATAGTGTAGGGATTGACTCTTAAATCAGGAGCGAGTGGATTACTAGATTGCTTTTAAATAATCTCTCTAGAAATGCCACTTGAGAAGATATTCTATGAAAATACCTTTTTTGCAGGACCTGATCCGAATTTCACTAAAAGATCTGAATACTTATCCCAACTGAGTAAGAGTTCTAAGCTTCTGGCTGTGAAAAGACTGCACTAATACTTCTGGCTTTGTGAATAATCCTGTTCTCCTTGAGACATTAGTCACTTGTCCTGTTACTCCTCCTGCCCTGAACTTTTACATAGGACATTAAGACAGAAGTAGTGGCTTATATTCAACAAGGCATCCCAACTCAAAAGGTACCTGTACTATTTGGAAAAGAAAAAAAAAAAACCACCCTAACAAAGCCCCAAAAACAATCCCCCTCCAAAAAATTCATTTTATTTTCAGCCAAAAGTAATTTTATTGTGTTGATAAACTCCCTTTCTAATTCACTCCACTATAAATTCCACCTGTATTTAGATCAGATATTAGTAAGAAATTTTTTGGTGTGCAGGTGGTGAGACACTGGAGAAGTTGCCCAGAGAAGTCGTGAATGCTCCATCCCTGGAATTGTCCAAGGCCAGGTTGGATGGGGCTCTGAGAAACCTGGTCTAGTGGACAGTGTCCCAGCCCACAGCTGGAGGGTTGCGACTAGATAATGTTTAAGATGATCTTTTGGTTGTTTCCCTTTCCAATCTAAAACATTCTATAATTCTATGAAATTTCAAACGGAAGATCTCAAAAGACATCTGAGAAAGACAGGTCAACATTTATAACAGATGTTCTAGCGTTAATACGCTTTGCTCTGCAGACTTTATCACTTCTCATGAAAAACAGAAAATACCTTGTCTCTTGAAGATCAATGCAAATTTAACTAAAATGTTGTTCAAATTCTTATTCCAGCAAATTCCTCTGTGTGTCAGATTGATGGCCTCAAAAAATTAGGACAATGAGAAGGTTCTAAGAGAATAACATCTTGTGAAAATAAGCCCTTGAACACATAAAGATGTTTATTTTTAATTCCAATGTCATCACAAAGTGTTAGCTTAAGCTACATTGATTTGGGGAATTAATGACACTACTGAGGTGAACTCATTTCAAATTACCTCAACTGCATGCATTAAAATCCAAATTGGAATATATGCCTAAGGATCTATTATTCAGACTTTACAAATACAAAACGTCACCTGCTCAGTCATGTCTCGAACCAACAATTCCTCACGGAGTAACGCGTGGGGTTTAATTCTATCTGGCTCTGCATTGCCCAAAACCAGTCTGAGAAGGAGCAATGTGTCACCAAAGGTAGGCTTGTGATTAACAGACTCCTCTGCATGCTCCTGCACCAGCTCACTGGAGTCTGATGTTGCTAAATTACTTGATTTGGATCACCTTTCTCTACCTCTTTAAAAGCCAACCTACAAAGTATAATTAGGAAGAAATTTTTTGCTCTTTGGTAGATGGCTTTGGAGAAAATAGTTCCATTTTTCTCTCGGTCCTTTCCAGACTACTGAGTAAAAAAACTGCAAAAAATAGAACTAAAACACAGCTAGATGTGGTAAGAGGCTGCTGCTGCTTCTTTTCAGCATTGGGGGTTTCAGAAATAAGTAACTTAAAACTAGTACTGATAAATTATCAGCATCAAAATTGCATGAAGTACAGTGCACAGCAGGGAGAAAAGACAAAAGCTTTAACATCCACATCATATTTACCCCTGCTTGAATGGGCATGCTTACCCTTTTTTCCCTGCTCTTACACACAAAGCTCTTGCATAGATTTAGTTTTTATCAGGTAGACCACTTCTGTAGACACCTGGCATCCAGGAAATGAGTGACTTCCTGTAGTAAGCATTTCATTAGTAACACTGATAAACTCAGAAATCAAATTTACTTGTCCACTCTGTGACATGGCAGAGGCCAAGTTCTGTGCGAAAACTACACGTTATTACATGAAAGAAGGTACAACAGCAAGAAAACACCCCCAAACAAGTCTACTTGCTCTCAAAAAGGTAAATTAATATAGACCTGAATGCTGGACTTCACTTTTATCTATAGATTAACTTAATATTTACTTGAAAATCTGAAAATATTTTTAATTTCCTTTCAGTTTTGCATTGTTTCTTTCAACCAGGAACACAGAGCACTAGAAGCAGAAGTCTGAACAAAATCATCTCAAAAAGGCATTTTACATACCTTACAATTTGAAGGCTCTTCTGAAGCACTAATTATTACCAAATTTTTCATCGATTGAATCGAGCTTTGGGAAATTTTTAAAGTCATTGTAATATGCAACAGTTTAAAGCACTTCAAGAGTGTATATAAACAGAAGATATTCAAAGCATTTTGTTTGAACCAAAGTTAGCCACAGCACAGAAAGTGTAAGATGGCTGCATTTAATGGCTTGCACAATGAATCATTGAGCAAAGAAACGTTTATGAACACATAGATAGAAAAATTTGCATATGTAGATATAAAAATTTTTGTATCTATTATCAAGTTTAAAAAAAACTTAGTACAATTCCATAGTCCAGGCAAAAATATTCTGTCTTTTTACTCAAATCTTAATTTTGGACAATGTGTGATGTCTAATCAAAACAGATTCTTATGCACAAAACTGTGTGTTTATATGCACAACGCCCAAGAAATTTGAGATGCATTTTTAAGACAGAGCTTTTACGACAGTGATTACATTCTGAATTTAAAAAAGCAATAAAGTCTAAAAGTGAAGTAAATCTGTTGATTTTACACTTATTTGAACTTAAGGTCAAGAGAATGAAAACAAAATATAATTTAGTCTTTGGATCTATCTTTAATTATTTTTTTTCCATAAGAGACAGCTAAGTAAAACTAATCAATGCCATCTGTCAATAGTTTAATTATAATTTATTGTAAAGAAATTCTGAATCTTGTAGCTGTGGAGAGAAAGGAATAAAAACAACTAGGACAGGAGAAAATAACAGCCATGTCCTATAGAGTCAGAAATCCAGGCATGAAATAATCTTTTCATAATGATATCAGTTTTTCATAATTTCTGTAATAAATTAAATTTTTGAACAACTAAAAAGAGGAATTCCTCTAAAAACCTGTGCTGAAAGTTATAATACATAATACAGTTATAATATATAGTGTAAAGTTATATAAAGTTATAATATATAGAGGCCTATTTCTGTGTTCTTCAAAACAACAACAAATAAAACAACAATAAAGCAAAAATTAAGGCTGTCATACAAACAGAAACCGAACTCTTAAACTTGTAATAACTTCAAGATTTATTTTAGAACCTCATTCATTATTCTTTAGCATGCCCTCACATCACATCAAGTATTATATTAGCAGACTAGGCTGCATGCACTCACACACTGATAGTGGAGATATCACAGGTCTGAACTGTGAGCTGTACAAATCATACAATACGCAAGGCAACAGACAGAGCTCTGGCAACAAAGCTTGAGACATCAGCAGAAGTTTCACCATCAGGATCCCATGGTTAAATGATGGTACTAAGGATAATTATAAATAAAATAAAAAAAATCAGTCTCATCTTTAAAAAAAACCTCAACACCTTGTAACTGAAGCCCAATGTCAGAATGCCTTGATAAACTATAAATCTTCTCCACTGGTAATGCGGTCATATCCAGTACCCAGCAGATGTGGGTACAAACTAAGGGAACATCAGCATTACCCAGAGAAAAACAAAGTGCCACTCGTGCCAGCCACCTCAATAAAGGCTATTCCCTCAACAATCCTGGAGAATCCTACCTGGATTTCACTCCGTGAACACAGTCGCAGCAACTGTTGGTTCTCAAGCAGTTCTGAGGATGCTGCTGACTATGAAGGTTTCTGTTTCAAGGTTTCTGCCTTGAGAGGTCATAGCATGGACACAGATGCACCACCACATACAGATTGCTGCTAATAATAATTTTATTTATGTATTTAAATAACATGCACACATGTACAGTGCTTTATTCCCTACTCTTTCAAGGAGGATGTACAATCAACTCCCACAACAGATTCCTAACATTTGGACATACTTAATTTTTGAAGAGAGATGGGATAAGACAGGTCTGCGTGTGATTTAGTTTTAAATTATGAGACAGTCTCTCTGTTTAATTGCTTTTCTCCCAGTCACTCTAATGTGTTTTGAACAAGTGTAGAAATGAAGCTTGTTTCAATCAACTCTAAATGAATAAATATTAACAGTTTGCACCTCTACACCTTGCAGAAGAGACTGACAAAGTGATTAATGAAGCCTAATATATATATTTAGATTCTTCCCACTGCCACTGCCCAACCCAAGTTGTGAGTGGGGTTGCATATAGGGTATTACGCAACAAAGTTGTAGGTGGTCCATCACTAAGTCTCTGAGAAACTGCAGGTGAGATTTCAGATTACACCCTTGTTTTCTACCTCAAAGTGAACATAATTGTTTTCTGTCAGGCTGCCATGGAATTAAAGCACCCGCTGGGACTGGCAGCACATTTGTCACCTATCCTAGGCAAGCATATTAAGAAGGATGGCTTCAAACCACCCCTCCTAAAGCTGCAGTCTGTACCAAGCGAGCACTTCAAGCTTGCTTATCAAGCGGCGTTGGCTGAAGGGAGTTTGAAGAGCATCTGCTCTTGGCAAGACCACTCTTTAGGTGATGAAAGTCACACTGGAACCAGTGCACACATGTAAGAAGCATAAGAAACTGAATAGAAAAAAATGTAAAATGCAACATGCCAAAGAGAACCAAACTCCTTTGGGTTTAAGACAAATATTCTTGTTCTTGATACAATTCTTTTTTCATCTAGAATAGGTAGCAATAAAAATAGTAGTTCAGATTCTATTTAAAGTAACATTCCTATTTATATTGTAAGTTATGCTGTATAATTTTTATTTCAGGTTTTTAATTGATATTCTTAAAGAAAATGGCACACACCTTTTTCACATTGATATTGGTGCTACTGATACAGTTTTTGTACCATTCCTTTTCTTGTTTGTCAATATTTTTCCAAGAGCCTGCTGCTATGAAATTCCTTAGTTTAAAAGTAAATAACTGGAAAGTACCTAAGATTCTCTCTCTAAAATACTCCAAGGAATAGATGATGCACAGCATTTTATTTTTAAGGGCAAAGAAAGAACAAGGTCTCATCACAACAAACTCTTTTGGTCCATGCAAAAAAACCTAAGACTAGAGAAGGTGGATAAAACTGCTGTGTAAATGAACTAACAAGAGGGAAAGAGGAAACTTAACAGACAAATTTGGTAGTAGTGAAACAGGTAAATGTCAACCAGAACAGCAACATCATTAGTCAATGCTCATGATTGCAAAAATGTTCTAGTTACTTCAAACCACTTCCTACCTATATATACGTGTGTGTGTATACATATATATAGTCTCAAAAGTTGTATTTCAGGGAGTGAAACTTGGTCTCTGGAGTCTTAATTAAGAGTGTTTTACTATGGGAAAGCCATGAAAAGTAGTGCTAGAGGTTCATGTAGGAACTAATCTCCATTTAAATCAGTAGATTTGAGCTTGAGCCAATTTCACACAAAAAAAAAAAAAAAGAACCAAGGAAATAATTGTTAGCAAGATGAAAAGCAAGACCCTACAGTGACATAAAACAGTAAGTATTTGTGCTATGAAGGATCTCAAGGACCCAAAATGGTATTTTGGGTATGTATATTCAAGGCAATAAAACAACTACCCTTGCTTGTCTGAATGTAGACACACAGATGTATCTTGTGAGATAAGGAGAGACCAGGGAAAACAAGTCCACTGAAGAACTGGCACAGCTTTTTTACATGTCCTGCAGGGTTTCCCTAAGTGCAGGGCACACACAATGAACAAGAGAATACAAAAGGAACATTTAAAGAACAACAAGTACCGTTGTCTACAACTTGTCTTCAGGGGCAGAACGGAAAATGAAGTGAAAAGAAAATGCAAGGATGTAGAGACAGAACAGTTTTGTAGTGGTAAGTTCAAGTATTATTTTCAGGAAATATGTGTGAGTCTTTATAGTGAAGTTAAACATTGCTGGGTAACAACAGTGGATTCTGTAATTCTCTAGAGGTCTTATAACAACTTCTGTTAGTCCTTTTTTAGTGATTGAGGAATTATGCTCAATCTCAAACCCTTTTGTTATTTCGTAGGGGACTAAAAGTGACAATTACGAATTTTAGTCAGATACAAGGTTTTTATTTCAGATTTGTTTTCAAATCCTGACATTAGGGAGGGCAGAGATCTATGGTCCTAAATATTTTTGCATATACTTTTCTGGTTCTAAGTTAATGAGATGTGTATGGTATTTCAATATCACTACAACTATAAACAAAAATACTTGAGTAGGAAGAGAGAATTTTTTCTTATTATTTACAATTAAAAACCTTCTTTCACTATTTAATATACACACATTTTAACTGCCTGAGCCTATAGTGCCAATAAAGTTTAGACATTCAAATGTGCATTGTCTATGTCAAGGCCTTTATAGAAAATCAGTAAAGAAAGAAACCCCTTAAGAAGCAAGCACATGTGCTCATAACTAAAGCATTGTGGAGAAGAACTTGGCATTTTTGTGACTTCCTAAAATTCTGTGACAACTTCTGACTCGTAACTGGCCTGTGTCAGTATTAAAATCTGTCTAAAACACGAGCTGGGTTGCACGAACTACAGCTGTATTGGGATTGTTCCTCTCTACCTGCTCTTAAACAAGAGAATTTAGACACAGCAAAAGTTTCAAAACAATTGCTACTTTTTTACTATTACTATGAAACAAACTGGCCTTCCAGAGATTGCGTTCTCTGCAGTAGGACGTTTATCATTGTTATTCTCATTTTCAGCCAAGCATATGGAGTTTTTCCCTTCCTAGGTTAAGTCTTCCATGCCAGATGCACACACGAAGCCCGAGAGATCACTTGGAAAGCTGCACATAAAACCAAAACACAGACAGGAGGAAAGAATGCTCCCAAAGGTTTTTGTTACAAGGGAACCAATTTACTGAAACGACAGAACTTTCCTACTCACATTTAAGTTTGCATACATCACTCATTGCCAATACTGGGATATAAGCAAATGGGAAGAAAAACAAAAGCCTCCAGTGAAAATTAAACATCCAGAAACATGAAAAGTAAGAATCACAACTTTCAGGATTTTTGCAGAGATTTCTTAGATATACATGTAAGGATAGAGAACCATCCAGTGTGAAAAGTGAGAAAGATGAGAGAAAGCCACAATCAGTGTATGATGCACAACTTCTGTCAACAGGAATCTGCTTGCAAGTATGGAGCCCAAACGAGGCTCCAACATGTGTGTAATTAAATATTATTCCAGATCTTCAAAGACAAGCTCCAGGATATATTTGAGAACACAGATTTTCACTTCTGATACAACATTTTTTAGATGAGGTTTGTTTTTCCTCAAGGTGAGCAAAGGATTCAGAAAGCAGAGTGTTTGTTTGCTCTGTTTTCAGAGACAGAAGGCACAAGATTCATAATGGAAGGACCTAGGGAAGCACAGAGGCACCTGGAATGCCTTCTCCAGGTGTTGTGAAAGAAGATTTCCACTCCTTGCCCCATCCTACAGGAGGCTTCTCATTCTCACCTTTGGCATTCACACAAACCTGCAAGTTAAAGAACTCATTTGTCACTGTATTTGCTTAACTAGATAGCATGTTGCAACATGCATTTCAAGTCCACAGGACTGCCAGCATTCTGAATTTGTATGTTTTCTCCTCCAACAGTTATTCCAATCTTTTCACCTGTTACACATAACGAACTATAATGTAGTTACTGAACCATCTGCAGTACTCAGAGATACCCAATATTAATTGCTCAACCAGCCAGCATTGACACACTGGATTTAACAAGCCACATTGCATTACTGATTATATTTCTAAACTTACTAAGTCAATCTAGGGCAAAGACACCTGCAGTTTAGCTGGGGTATTGTGTAATCAGCTGTCTCCTCAACTACTGTAGTACCACTAGTCTGGATGGAAGCATACACCTCATACCTTGAACATTTTGGTGCCTGATTGCACACTTCATAAATATTTATTTAATTAACTCTTTTTCACTCTTAAGAAAAAAAAAACAAACCTGCATTTTATTGGAAAGAATAGTTTTACCAGTATTGCATATAGTGAATTAATTTGTCCTGTACCAAAGTTGCTTCAATTCTTTTCAAGAAAATCAACACAGTATTTTCTGACTTTTCTTCTAATACAAAGAAAGAGAACATGTACCAGTACAGGCATGCTTAAATCCAGTGTCACCATTGTCTTCTGTGCTCCAGTTTTTTATTCAGAAAATATGATGCTAAATACACCATTACAGAAGAAGGGCAATATACACCCAACAGTCTCCTTAAACTTTAGATAACAACACATTTAACCACAAAAGTAGAAGACAACACTAAGCTAAAACTTCTCTACTTTTCAAGTGTTACATTATCAGAAAACTGAGAGGTGATTTTGTAGCAGGCTTTCAGCCCTTTTTTTCCCCATGAGACTATCACAACTGCTATATAGAACTTGTCAAGACCACATTATAAGATTTTCACCCTAAAGTAAGAACTATTTTGCAAAGAAATTAAAGGAATGAATGTGGTAAAGAACAGACAGCATAAACAGCTTTGGAATTTTGGATAAAGCTAAGAACATTCAACTTTTAAGAAGAATACATGGAACTGTAACTTGCTGATTAAATTATACTAACAAGTGAACTTTCTTGTAGCAACAGTGCTGCTACAAGAAGTAATGCAACAGTTTTATTTCACGGCTTACGGGCCAGAAGAAAGTACCACTAACTCCTACAACTTCTGTGCTTTGATAGCAGAATGTGCCTCCTATGTCTGCGATTTGTCCTTGCCTACCTCATTAAGCACTAAGAAGCAATGAAATAGGTCAACTGATTCCAGACTACTTCCTGACAATTAATAACCGAAATAAGCACAGAGCTATCTTTAGTAAATTTACCATTACCCTAAAAAATTTAGGAGAGTAAAAGAATAGACATGAAATGCAACCCAGCTGCATGAGCCACAGCTCACCACCTTACAAACTTGCAGAACAACAATTAAAACACTAGTCTGACTTGTGAAAGTTATTTCTTTTACAGTTAGGAACCATCTTGATTTTACTTTCTTGTCTTATAATACATCTTACAGACAAAAAACCAACGCATATTACCTTTTGTAATAAATCTATAAAAGCATTTATGCTCCAAATTTCAGCACTGTGATAAATACTGTGGATATAAGATGATGTCAGATCATTTTATTTCCCTGCCACGCATTCTGTAGATGAGAAAATAAGAGACTTTTTCCTGAGATTACTTACCCATGAAGTTCAGATAGCTCTCTCCTCCGAGTGCATGAGTAATGAGACGAATCATTTTATGGAGCTGTATCCCACGATCAATAACTGGCGTCAGAGGCATGAGCACACTCATGTTTGTGTACATCTCTGCATCCATCAGGCGAAAGGCCAGTGTCTTATCACCAACCAGTGCCTAGAACAGTTCAAAAAAACACTGAAGAAAACCCTTGGGTGCAACAGAAGTGTTTCTAAGTTTTGGGTTTTTTTTAAAGCAGGGGGTTTGCATCATAGGGAGAGGACTTGCAAGATCGCTGAGGAGCCAAGGGCATGGCTCAATGTGCATGATCCAGTCCCTGTTCCTGAAGGACACATCCTGCCCTCGCCAGTGGTCATCAGGTCATGGTGACCCTACATTCTAGTCCCTGCATCTGTGCATTGTGTGGTGTGCAATACAGATCTGGTCTGCTGCCAAAAACTGAGGCAGGGATGGCCATGAGCTGAGCCTGGACTGGATGTCAGCCCCAGTTGCCTGTTTTCCCCTTACCATCCTCCCTGTGGTTACTGGGGCTCCTGGACTGATGGAATTGAGTGTGTATGATAACAGACTGACAGCTGTCTCACCCCTGGTCCTACATTTCACCTGATGTGATCAAACTGCATAATTACTTCTAAGAACTTCTTCACCTACAGGTATCAAATGTGAAATATCAGCATCAACTCAGTAAGTTACAACCAAACTACCATTTGGGAATTTTTATAGGAAACACAGAAAATAAGATAGCGAACATCTAAAGTAAAAGTTCCTGGAATGTAAAAATAAATGGGTATTAACAAAACTCTGACTTAGATATGCAGAGTGAGTATGAAGCATTCATTTATATGCAATCAAGAATGTGATTGGTTTTCTGTGATTTCACACAGAGGAAAAAAATTAATTACTAACTTGCTACTGCTCACTACTACTTGAGAAAGGCCACAAAATGCTCTTCAACATATTAGCAGACAGGTAGTTGAAAACATTTTGGAGCATTTATATTTAAATAGCTAATTTTCAATTAGCCCAATTCTAATTTTTTACTCTTGAACGCAAATTTACTGAATCCCAAAGAAACAGATGAATTGTAAACAGGTCTAGCTGAAAAGCACCATCATCCTTTCACTTTCCAGCTGACAATATAACAGCATATATAGATTATTCTCTTAAGTAAAAAATAGTCTATTTAAAGGAAAAAGAAATTGCCATGTGACAATGACAAGACTGAAGACTGCAGTGAACAACTATTTTCTGGACTCAGAATGTGGCATTTGTTAGTGCCATTTAATATCCCCTAATCTTTCCATTGGAAGAGCAGCTAAGTGTTCCCTATTCATGTTTTCTGTGGCAGCTGTGATTTTATAAATGGATATATTTCCCCCTTCAATGATCTCTTTGCTACCTCCAAGAATCTTACTCTGTTTAGTTTTTTTCTTATGAACATCAATCCACACCTGCTATTCCTCTTTCATAGCATTTTTTCCAGTAATGCTGCATATCCTTTAAGATACAAGACCAAACCTGCCTCCAACATTCAAGATGCACACAAACCATGAAAGACTGCCGTGGCATACCGATTGTGCTCTTTGCTCCATTCCACTGGTAATAATTCCAGGACTGCATCTGCTTTTCTGACAGCTATTAGCTTTGGAGTTGCTATTTTCACACTCTTCTTACAACCACGAGGCCTTGTATTCTGACTGGCAAGAGTCAGCTCATAGCCCATTACAACATAAAAGAAACCAAGATTGTACCCTCATATGCATCACTTCGGGCATCTTCAGACTGAATTTTATCTACACTTTTTGTTTCTCTAATCCTACTTTTCACATATCAGCCTGATGTATGCCTGTAATCATCGTTTTATTTTAATTAAAAATAATGAGATTTTTTTCCCTAAGTATGACATTCTACACTGAAAATGCAAAGTGATATGGGAACTCAAATGCTAAAAATCAGCATGAAATAAAAGAACAGCAACAGTAATGTTATATGTCATGCTTCAGGGTGAAGAATCAGCTTTGATGAAAGCAGCTTATCATAGACTATAATACATTTCCAAGTAATTTCTGCTGAAGTTCTTTACCAGGATCATGCATTAAATGAACACTGCAGCAGACTCTGAGATTAGAATGTAAATAGGTACACAAAATGGATATAATGAATGGCAAACTCAGAACGCTCTTTTTAAAATATATGACTTGTTTTGGAGATTTTTGTTGACATTTATTATAAAAAATACAGGAAATAGAATATCAGCCTCTATTGTATAAAGGAAAGACAGGTTACTTAAATAAAATATCCATTTTTTAATAAAAGGTTTAAAGTTCCTAATTTTGCAATTCCCAAATTACATGTTTTCTGACTCTTCAGAAACAAGGGTTAAAAAGATTGTGGGAGATAAGTCTCATCCAAACTCATCATTATTTTTTAATTTTTCCATACACAGAACTATTACAATTGCTGTGCTTTGAAGCAAACTGTTACAGAATATTTAATTTAGGTCTCAAAAGAGGATTTTGCAATCGAAGTCACAAACAAATTTCTTAAATTGGGATATTGTTTATCCTTACCATAAGGAGTGTTCCAGCTTACTTAACGGAAACAGTATTTATTAAAACCCTTTATTAAAAATGAAGGATTATAACAGAAAGACAACAAAACCAACAAAAAGCTCCCAAAAAAACCCAAACACAACAAACAACAAAAAAAAGAGCAGTAGTCCAAATCTACCTATTTCCAAAATTCCTGCCATCCCTCCCAAGTCTTGTCTCATCTTTAAAAAATAAAACCCACCAGGCCTCCAAATAAGATCTTTTACTTGCTTATGAACAAATAAACAGCCAAAAATACCTGGTCGTGACTCTCTGCATAAGCAATGTATTTTTCTTCATATCGTCTGTTCGTTAATGTATGCACAATATTGCCCATATTCCAGTCTTCATCTTTCAGCTCCTTAATTATCTACAGAAATAAAAGAAAGGCCACTGAAAAGTTGTTTTAACTAAAAGCACGTAACATCATCTTGGCAGAAATTTTCAATGGATTATGAACTGTATTCTTGTGTTCCCAAGCTTTGAGGTGACGAGCTTTCTCTGATAATCCAAAGAGTTTCTTTTTTTCTTTTCAATTTTACCACATAAATACAATCTCTAGAATACTTTGATTCTCCTCTACCTCCCTGGGGAAGCACGGACAACAGGATTTGCCGTTTATCATGTGAATCCTCTGATACAGTGGATAATGTGATTGATAGGACCTGCAAGAGAGCACTGCGCCAAAACCAAGGAAGAAAAATGTGGCCACACACCTACCTGCTTCAGAATATCAGGAGATGCAACCCTGGCATATGGGAGCTTCCAACTAAAGCTTAACCACCAGGCATTGTGGTGCCACCTCCTGATTTTTAGCAATTGAAATTAAATCCCATTAATAGGAATTTTCTGCCTCATATCACATTATTTCCTTCCTCTGCTAAATCCAGCTCAATCTCAATGTTAGTTTCTTCTTTTTTTTCTGCACCACTTTGTAGACCTCCATTGATCATTACGACTTAAATGCATATATGCAAATATGCAGACATAAAATAGAAGTGATAAAAAGGCAAAAGCACCAAGATGGCCAATACCACACGGTAAAATATAACATTATAATTGTAACTGCCCATATACTCCTAAACAGTCTTTTTTTTCCCCTTTCTTTGTTGTTTGGTTTTTTTAAGGCCATAAATGTTCTGGCTCTGAAAACACTGAGGTCCCTATGCAGTATCATATAATGTACTACATCTGTCTTGAATCTGAACTAGTACAACCACTGCTGTGACAAAAAGTTTATCTTTCTTACTTTTACAGATCACTCAGAATTAGTTAATGGAATCTCTTGGAGATTCCTCAGTTCTCAAACTGACTTTAGCAAGTTGCCTAGAAAACGTCCTATTAACAGCTATGTACTTAAAAACTGGAGAGAAATGAGAGCAAGCAGTCTAGGAGAGTTTGATAACAGCTGATAAACTGTTTATCTAAACTTCTCCCTTCCAATCATCTCAGCTTTATTTTTCCCTTCAAGAAATGTGGTAACAAACTGTGGCATCACCTCTTCCTCTAACTCCACATCTGTACTGTGATCGCTTAGTTGCAGTTTCCTTGGCAAGAAGCTCCCTGCCTGTATCACTCAAAGTTCTTGTACAATCCCAGTTGTAACTGATTTGCACCTAACATCCCATCAGTGTTCCATGCTGTCCCATGTCAAGGACACGTTTAAGCTGGAAGAAGTGACATTTTCTCCGGTGAAAGAACAGAACTTTCTGCAGCACAGTTATGTTTCCTATCCAAGTATTGCGAATTAAATTAAGCGGACCATATCAGAAATTGCTAAACTAGATTATCAATTTTTCGCACCTGTAAAATTCTACAGTCTGTTTTGTTTTGCATGTAACATGAACTTGGCCACTTGCGTTTTGCCTATCTAGGAAATTGCTCATCTTGCCTGCCCTAAAGTGTGGTAAGGAACAAATCAAAAAACAAACTACCAGAACTCCAAGAAACCCACAAAACATCACAATTAGGTATTTGTTGTTAAAAAATTATGAGCCCTTACTGCATTCCAGGACCTAAATATCTAAACTGCACATTCCAAATTTTAATGATACTGTCTCTGTTGGAAAAGATGTCAAGTTTATCTTCTGAAAAGAGGTTTGAAATCTGATTTTCAATTTGCCATCTACCTCGTAGTTACAAAATTGAAAGACGCTGAAAGCAAGATAATTTTTATTTTTATTATTATTTTTAGCTACTCACTATGTTTACTGAAGCATTTATGGTTATATAAAGCATTTATTGTTTTCAGATCATCATGACATCCCAAGCAATTTGGTTGTAATCTTCTAGCTAACTGAAAAACATTCTCTGAAACATCAGTAGAAGCCTTTTCAGATCATTTAGTGTTTTATACCTTTTCTTGTGATGCTCTATATTAAGGAAAAGGTGATGTAAATCCTTACGGTCGTCAGAATTTACTAACATTTACAGTTTTTTATTATTCCTTTTTGTAATTCTCCTGTACAAATTGCAGGTGTTTGTGTAATTCACTTAGGTTTACTTTGCTTAAACTTTCAGATCAATCTATATTCAATGCCAATTTCTACGCCCAATGTCAGGAGGGTTTATTGCATGTTTTTGGAGTGATTCTTTATTTTTTTTTTTAAATATTTCTATGCATATGTTTGACTTTTTATCTACCTGTTCACATTCAATGCAGATTACACATTCTTCAGCTGTTGCAAGATACAGGTCATTTCAAAGAAATTGAGCTTATGTGTATTGTATGAAGAAAACAATTATCAGCTGGAATGCAAATCCCAGCTCCTGAACTTCCTCACCTGAAACCTACATAACATCTGACAGCTCTCATTTCAGCCTCTAATACCTGTGCTCAAGCCTGTCAGAATTTATTTCAATAGCACATTAACACAAGAGAAAGCAAAACTTGTCAGTAGGATTCAGAAGCGTTTATGCATATGCACTGACAGAGAAATGTCCCACTTTGAAGAGCTGAATGTATTTTTTAAGAAGTTCTCACCTGTATCCATTTATCTGGAATGGCCATGGCAAGTCGATAATCAAAACCCCCTCCTCCCTCTGCGACAGGCCGACAGAGAGCTGGCATTCCAGAAACATCCTGAAACAGATAAAACACCCCACAACATAACTTCCACAGCACTGCAAATATTACTGCATATTTTCTACCATATAGTAACAGAGATATACAAACACTCTATAAACGGCTTCACAGATTGACCTGGTTAAGGGAGAAAAGAATAGATTTAAATCAGCCGTTACTACACCCAGATGTGCTGTTTGAATGCAAAAGTTACAAAGAAAAGCATTATGACTTTTCTCATCAAATACTCTACCTCAGAATATTTTAAAAGAGTTTTAAATGGGAAGAGACCTCAGTAGATGCAGAGCTGGAAATAATTAGCTCTCTTGAGCTCCAAGTAATCAATAGAAAGTACAAAGTAGTCAACAAAAGACAAATTAAACCTTCATTTTGTTTATTGATATTTTGCATAAGGCACAGCATAAAAAAAGGTTAAATATAAAGTACACTAAGGAAGAAAAATACGATCTCTACTTTTTTCCCAAAACGAAACCTATTGATCTGGCTAGTCCTGGAAAGTGACATGCTCTTGCTGCATAATTTTCCAGTTTCATATTGATGGAAGCTGACTATTCTTAAATTTGTAATTCCAAGTTCTCAAAATATTTATTTCACCATGTTGTTAGCCAATTTTATCACGCAGTATTCTTTTCTAAAGTTATCTGCACAGAAAACGCAAGTCTCCAGTAATTGCAAAATATCCATCAGTACTCAATTTTATTAACTTTTGTGGGGGAATGGCTTCTCACTGACAGCGGTTACAGATTAATAAACACCTCTCGTATCTACACAAGAGAATTTATGGAATTTATACTGACTAGAACCAGGGCTTAATTAGGAAGCTCATTCTGATTTTCTGGATTCAATCCACTTTTCAATCCAGTTGCTGCACTGGAATAGTGAAAAAGATATTTACACTTGAAGCCATACACATACACACATACAGGCATACACAGACACTGACATAAGGGAGGAGATCAGCCAGATCACCAGGAAGCTCATGGATGGCATCCCAGGGGTGGAAGGCAGGGCTGCCATCCAGAGGGACTGGCTGGAGGAATCAGTCAGCAGAAATGTCACTACAGAATGTCACCAAGTTAATCCTGACCCTGGGATGGGCCACCTCCTGCATCCATACGGGCTGGGCTGGCCAGGCTGGGGAGCGGCTCTGCTGGGAAGGAAGGGCCTGGGGCCGTGGGCCAGCAGGAGGCTGAGCTTGAGCCAGCAGCCTGGCCTGGCAGCAGGGGTGGCCAGCACATCCCAGGCTGTGTGAACAGCAAAGCCAGGAGATCAAAGCAGGGCACTACCCCGCTTCAGTCAGCAGCCATCGGATCACACAGAAAACTGCGTCCACATTCCGCATGCCATAAAAAACAAACAGCGAAGTGGAAATTCTTTACAAACTTCTTTATGTGATGAAAAATTCAGTAACTCTCCTAAATCAGTCAGAAAGGATAGACAGACTATTGGTCTCTAGGTTGTACAGGACATGATGATATGAAACAAAAGCCTTTTTCTGTGATGCCACAATGCCTACCTGGTCTAAGGTCCAAGTCTGAGATTTAAACAGCTCCCATCTACTTTAGTCACAATATTGAAAGCCAGATTTTTGGGAAGTAAAATTCCCAATTAATAGTATTTATATCTATGTCTACAAATTTTAACTGGACACAAGAAAAAAAATAGAAAAAAACAACAAACCATAATTAGTTGTTTAGTAGATCTTTCATCAAATGTACTTCTACCAGGAAACTTCCTAGCCTGGTACAGCCCTCAGACTACAACCCATTACAAATCTTCCACACAGAGGGCAATGAAGTGACAACACGTGATCTAAGGGGGATCAAAAAGGACTTCAGGGCCTTGGCACAGTTGGTATGGGAAGCTGAGGCAGAAGCCCTATCCTCCTCTAGAACTCTGAAAGAAATGTATGAACTGAGTCTATTCATACAGTGCTCCATGGCTGGTGTCACTGCCAAAATTTTGGGGGTTTTGTCAGTGGAACGGCCAGGCATGCTGGCCTCAGACAGGAATCACATTTCTCAGTGAAGTCTGTATTGGAAAGTTTAAGTGAGTCCATGAGAGTCTCATTGGGTTTAAGAAGTCCAAGGGGCTGCACCTAGGTTGGGGCAACCCCCATTATCAATCCAGGCTGGGGATGAACAGATCCAGAGCAGCCCTGGGGAGGAGGACTTGGGGCTGCTGGTGGGTGAGAGGTTGGACATGAGTTATCAGTGTGCTCCTGCAGCCCAGAAATCTGAATCTGTCCTGGGCTGTATCCTGGGCAGCAGGGCAGGGAGGGGATTCTGCCCCTCTGCCCCGCTCTGCTGAGACCCCACCTGCAGGGCTGCATCCAGCTCTGGGCTCCCAGCACAGGAAGGACAGGGACCTGTTGGAGCCAGGCCAGAGGAGGGCCATGAAGATTATCAGTGGGATGGAGCAGCTCTGCTATGAGGAAAGGCTGAGACAATTGGGATTGCTGAGCCTGCGAATAAAAAGGCTTCGTGATGACCTCATTGTGGCCTTCCAGAACCTGAAAGGAGCCAACAAGAATGACAGAGAGCACTTTTTGCAAGGCTATGTAGTGATAGGACAAGGGGGAATGGCTTCAAATAGAGAGAGGGTAGGTTTAGATTAAATATTAGGAAGAAATTCTTTACTGTGAGGGCAGTGAGGCACTGGTGCAGGTTGCCCAGAGGAGCTGTGGCTGTCCCATCCCTGGAAGAGTTCAAGGCCAGGCTGGATGCAGCTCTGAGCAACCCAGTCTAGTGGAAGGCGTCCCCTGTTCATGGCAGGGAGCTGGGACTTGATGATCTTTAAGGTCCCTTCCAACCCAGGCCATTCTGTGATGCTATGACTCAACAGCTAATTTCTAAGTATTTGTTCAGACCAGGTTTGAAAAGAACTGCATATAAAAATAGAAACCACAGCATATTGTTTCTTTTCCTGTTTGTGTTTATAATACTTCAGGCATGACATAATTTTACTAAACATTTTTTCTTCCCATTATAAAGAACTTTAATCACTGCTTTATTTAGAAGACCTAAATGAAAAATAAGCGTATGCTCAGTAACACCTAAAAAATTAGCAATTACTAAGACAGTGAATATACAGAATATTAAAAAGCTGTAAAAATCATCAATTAATTACATTAATTAGGGAATATATTACAATTAGTTATGGCTAGAGAAAAACATTTTTCTCACATGGCACTGATTCTATACACAAGCAGACATTCTTCATTGCCTTTTGTAATTTTCAATTATGTCAATAGTTTCTCCTTCTGAAATTCTCCTTTAACCATGCAGCACATTGATCAATTCTATGATTCATGTAGCAACTTCCCGAGGCAGAAAATTATGTATTGAAAAAGAAGTAGCTCTCAAGCAAGAGAAACTGAAGACACATCTTATTTTAAAAAATGCAAAAACTCTTAGGACAGGTAATACAAGACAGCTAAACTCAGAATTTCTTTGGTAGGAATGCTTATAACCTAGGACCAGAAAATCTAGTCCTAGATTTTCGACCTAGAAAATTAACTGATTTAATTTCAAATAAGCCTATAGCTCAATGAAACCATCTCAAGTTTGCTACTGATTGCTCCCCAGATGCTATTTTGGTAGCTTGTCACTTAGCTCTTAGCAGTGGTTGTGTACAAATAGAAAACCTTACCATAAGTAAGAAATTAAGTTGTATTTTGTTTCCTAAAGATAAATAGGGAACTCTTAAGCAACACCCACCCTTTTATTAGAATTCCATATAGTCCCTAATGATACCAGATAGATCCATTTTTTTCTTTTAAACGAAATGAATTATTTAAATATAGTAACAGAAAAAATCTTCAATGTTTAAATTATTTTTCTTCTAGATATAGACAAAATATCAGTGAAAATATTCATAGAATTTTGAATGCTCTGCTGTTTCCTACTCTTAGAAGCTCCATGTGTCAAAAATATTTTTCAGACCAAAAAAAGGATCTCAATCAATTTAAGTAATATAGTCTATTTACTCCTTTAGAAACCTGGAGAAACTTAATAATAAATTTAAATTAGCCTATATATTCAACCTATATAAGTTTATTACATTTAATTTGAAGGGTAATTCTCAGATATACCAATATAATTCAAAATATGCAAAACATCACTAGTGCTGTTAATCTTTAGTACCACAGGGCACTACTGACAAATGGCTATCATGCACAAGCAATAAAATAATAAAAACAATTTTCATTACAAGTTCAAGGCGATGAATGAAAAAAAAAAGAAAAAGAAATTGCCACATTAATTAATAATCTATTAATGCAGAGAAAATTCCCAAAGTGCATTTCAGGTTGTTTTTCTCCACCAGACAAAGTCTGTCCACTAATTAATATTTCTCAGCTCATGTCACTGCTTGAGCACCCGAAGTGTGACTTGATAATTAACAGGAAATTCAAATCCTAAAGCAAACTAACCAATATTAATGTCACTCAGGATGGCAAAATGATCTTACCTCTGCTATGGTTATGCATTCTGGGTGCAAGGAATTAATCATGTGATTGGCCAGCATCAGGTAACACAAAGCATCTTCATCCACATGTAGGCCAAAATACTCATTGTAATCTCCACTGAACCCTGTGCCTAATAAGACAAGAAGTTTTAAAAGTCACAGCCAAGTTTTATTTAGAAAACACTGGTATTGTACAAAATATTCCATTTTATAAGCACAAAACGTATTAATGATTTTCCATCTATCTCCATAGCAACAAAGCAAGATATGAACAAATCTGGAATTTTTTGATCATTCACAGAATATCCTGAGTTGGAAGAGACTCATAAGGATCACTGAGTCCAACTCCTGGCCTTGCCCAGAACCATCCCCCAGAATCACACCCTGTATCAGCCAGGTGTTTTAGGAATCTCCTGAACCTGTTGTGCTCCCATCCGACCAGCCACTGTGGCACTCCAGTCACAGGACTCATCCCACCAGTTTTGCTTATGCCAATGATGTCAAATCCCTGGGACTGGGCCAAAGCTTCGAGCTCCTCTTGTTTCCTCCTCGTGCTGCGTGTGTTGGTACAGAAACACTTCCAGTGTGGTTCATTGTAGCCGACTCGTGGAGCAGATTGAGGGATCTCCCTAGTGCTTCGGTCCTCAGGTTTTGGGTGTGCCATCCCACTGCTCATCACTGGCAAGCCTGGTTTCGTCCTTTTCCCATCTCATTTCGAGCTCTACCGAGGAGCTAAACCCCTTTTTCCCCTCTGAGAAACAGTGAACTTTACAGCGCTATTTCCACAGCAAGAGAGCTGCAACAGGACTGCAGAGATCAGAGCTGATAAATTGCTTACCAATGCCGTGGTGGTGATATAACATAGAAGTAACACCGTCGAATCGGAATCCATCGAAGCGATAGTCTTCAATCCACATCCTCAAATTAGACAGAAGGAATCTCAAAACTTCCCAGCTGAAATAACATGAGCATAATTCATTAAACTTTAAAAACCTTGGGATCAACCAGAGATCCTTATACAATGCTCCCCACTTGCATATGTGGTACTCATACTGTACATTTTACCATTTTAATGACTTCTTCCCTGTTTTTCATTAACCTTTCCCTAAAAAGTTTGTCTTTAAGTCTTTGTCTTTTTACTAAGCAAAATCTTAAGACTGGAGATAGGAGGTTAATGAAAACTGTCTACTATCTACGTAGACATCTAACAGAGTAGGGTCTGAACACACAGACGATATTTTACTACCCATAATTGCTGGTATAATCTTCCTTTCCCTCTCTAAAGATGGTTACACTCTGTGGGAAAAGATGTTACAGAAATGGAAATAAAATTATAATAGGCAAGATCTTCTCCCCAAGATTTTATGGATTTACAACAAATTTTAAGCGTAAGTGCTGTCGAAAAGCTGCCTTTTCCAATTAATTACAAATCACACGTCACCAGCAGAGTACCGAATCACCTACCATATTGCAAATTTACACATTTGAAAAGTAAACCAAGAAGAAGATGAAGAGGTATATTTTGAAATTCAGAACAACAAGAATGGGATATAACACACACATACACAAAGCATGAAAATGAAAAAATGTAAAGGAGGTTCCAAAGTGAGCAAGCATATGGAAACATTCATGAACAGAATCTGATATTAAGGAATAAAACAGTTTCATGAACAGTTTTCCTAGTATTCATCACCTCCTTTCCCTGGACCCTGGTCTCTGTAGCTTCAAAATATCCCCAGATCTTGTTTTTACTGTTCACCCTCCATGGCACAGCCCTGACACCCTCAGGTCCATCTCCTGCAAGCCACAGCTCCAAAGAGCTCACCCACCTCAATCAGCTAACACATGATGTAGCGAAACTGGTTCTGCCCACATCTTCAACACTTGCCAGTGTTATGATTTCTCTCTAACCAATTTCCCAAGACAACACTTCCCAAGACCCCGCTTCCTAACAAGTTTCTGTTCAGAGAAGAACCCAGGAGCAGGCAGGGTCTCTCCAGTCACCCTCTGCTGGGTGAGACAGAAGGGGTAACGTCACACAAACCACACCACAATTTACCCATGCACAGGCTAGGCATAAGACAGTGAAGGGGACCCTTCCCACATTTTGTTTAACAGACATCAGAAACAGTAAATTCAGGAAGAAATTATGAAACAAGGAATAAACTCCACTTCGACAAAACAAATGTCCCCACTTTGCTTCCTCCAAAAAACTTCCTCATATGAAGGATGCTTTAAGTCATGGGTAAGTGGTATTAAAGGAAAAGATAGGAGGCGATGGACACACTACAAAGTCAAATCCTGATCTCATTAAATAGCCAATTCTTATTTGCTTCCATAGAATTATAACATTTCTCCTTCTTTTTGCATGCACTGCACACAGATACACACTTGTGCATATAAAGACAGAAATACTACCAAATCGAAACCTCCAGATTTAGGAAATATGAATCAGCTCTCTGTGAATTCCCTCAGTTCAACACCTTTCCTGGGCATGCATTACATGACAAGACTTTTTTTATTTTTTTTTTTTGCTCCATCCCTACACTCTCCTGCTTTAAATCATCCAATTCACAAGTTAACACTACACTAGGAAGATCTCAGGAGCCTGTCTGAAGAACCTTTCAGATATATTTATTATTTCTTGGGTGAGATGGTCTGTAGTGAATGAACAAGGTTGAGAATGCTCTGATACTGAAAGGGACAGAAAAGTACCAAAAGTCCTACGAACTGGCAAACTGGTCACAAAAAAGCAAATTTGTGCAAACATTTGCTATATCTTTTTCTGACTCAGCATGAAATTCACAGAAGGCTATTTCCTGCAAGTCAAATAGTGTGAGAAAAGAGCACAGTATTTTAGCTAATGAAAATAGTATCTCACACAGAATTAAGATAATGCATTTACAAAGAGTACATTAATTACTACAAGCACCATCCAGACTTAAAAGTTATTTCTTCTCATTACAAACTGCTTGACTTTATAACCTTAAAGTCCTTGAGATGGTGAAGAGGATTTGTACATTTGTAAAACATACACAGAAGTCTCAAAATGGATAACAAATGTAATTTTTTCCACTATTGTTGGTACGGAAGATTGATCTTTGGGAAAAGATGGAGAGCCAGTATGAAAATAAACTGTAATGACTTTTAGATGAAAAAGTGACTACAATAAGAACAAACAAGATGAATTTGTTGCACCAAAGTGTTAGTTAGAAAATTGATGAGATCAAAAACCTGAGTAGGAGCAGCAGATGTTTTCCAAGCATCTGATTGCACATGGGAGAGAAGATCATAAATAAATAAATAAACAATCATATTAACTCTGAATTTCGTCTAAACTTGGAAAAATTCAGCTTTAGGATAATTTTTAGGAAGTATATCAAGTACTAGCAACCATGTTGACTTTTAGAGAGATAACTACACAGCTCCAAAACATGAGCCAGAATAACAGATCTTTTTGAGACATGCAAATCACACAAACCATACAGAAGTTCATTTTTTCATCCAAGTCAATTTGTTCATGGGAGCAGCAATATTAGACATAGAAGTTGACAGAACAAATAACTTTGCAGAAAGCCAGTAGAGGCCAAAATTGAAGGAGCAATTGAGCGACATCCACCACAGAAGTAATAATTCAGGAGCATTTCTATAACAGTACGTTCTAGTATTTTACAGACAGATATGGAAACAGGATAGCATTAATAATGTAATTTATTCTGGGGAAAAAACCATAAGTTATATCCTAAAAATCTCACATTTTTTCATATTACCAAATTGAGGAAGTTCTTTCCTTGCATGCATGATCAAAGAGAGGAAAGTTATGCTGGTTCATCATTAAGGAACTGAGTGATTTACAGTGTAAGAAATCTAAGTAATTCAGAATTCACTCAGACTTTCAAAACAAAGAAGGTCTTTGCAGAGAAATATTGCTGGATTTTTCTCCCTCACCCTTGGAGCCCATAGCTCATTTATTAAAAACAGTTTTCTTGTTTGAAAAAGTGAAATAAGCACATCTACTTAGATGACCTGGTTTCATGAGGTGATGAGAAATTTAACAACTTTCCTATACTAGGTCAGCAGAAAACGTGAAATTGCTTACAAGACACCCTTGTTATTTACTTTTTTTCTCTATACTAATAGAAAAAGTAAAATAATGATTCACCATAAGCATTTTAAGTTCCAGTCCATGATGAACATGAAATATTTAGATGCAAGCAATGCATTTAAACCAGTTAATTTTGTCACTATGGACAAAAAATAATATTAGCTGTGTCTAATACAGTTTGAAGATGTAATTCTTGAACCATATTAATGTTGACCTTCAGGAATTGCATTTATTACTATGTTTTGGAGAACTGCTGACCTTATAAGAATCTAGACTTTTATGATGATATACCTGTTTCAGTTCTTAGTGCTTAGTTAAGGCATAGTAGCACTGAATTGTTAAAATATTATTTTTCAAACTACCCCTAAACATTTCAACAGCTGACTGCCTTAACTTCAATCAAAAGATTGCTAAACAAAGAAATTTGCATTCAGTCTAATGAATACATTGCTAACTATAATGCTAACTTTCAGTGACTCTGGTATTTTATGGCCTAAACATCGAGGTCTGATACAGAGGTGTACTTTTTTTCACCACTGCTTATGAGCACAGAGCAGTTTCCCTGTTACTTAGATGAACTTTGTCTGATTAAAGGTATACAAAAGGGTAAGCAGTCTTATCCTATTTGGAAAATAACAATGGCAACAATAAATCCCTTTGTATTTCAACCTCCTTAATTTACCACACGTAATTCCCCTCTGTCATCTGCATAACAGCATTGCCATGATCCCAAACCCTCTAGCCGTAAGGGGCTGAGAAGGTGAAGCAGTGCAGCAGTGCCTGTTGAAACCAAGGGACAATCCTGGCTCACGTCACCACACTGCTCTCAGCACCCGCACCCCAATTACTCCCAACAGCGTTCCATGGCAATGTGCTCATCTCCATCAGTCAACAGAACGTGACAAAGTCTTTAACAGACCAAATGAACTTTTGTCTGGCAATCCAAACTGCATTATGTGTCCAAAATAGAGTGTGCAGACAACAAACAAAAGAGCTGGTCTCTTGGGGCATATGATAACCTGGGAGCAGAAGGGGTCAGCAGCAACATGTCATTTCCCCTATATCAGTCCCTAGAAGAGATGGAAGCAGTGAATTAACTGCTAAATCCAGGAAGAGGGTTTTTATTCTAAGGCACAGAAATACAGGATTTATTGATGCCAGCATAATTACAAAGCTGATAATATTATATAATTACAGTCTATATCAAATAAGTTACTGAAAGATTTAAAGTTTTCCCTAACAGTTAAAAATAATGGATACTTTTATCAATACTTGTGGCAGAAGGCATCTTTGCTTAAGCCTTAATATCTCATTCCCTGAATTAAAATTAAAAAAGCTCAAAAGTATTTGAGAATTTCAAGGCCAGCCTTCGGGAAAAAAAAACCTAATTATATAAGTAGTATTACGAAAACATCACGAGAAATCAAAGTGAAAGGACTATTTTCAAATTTGGAAGCATTTGTTCAGTAAAGATCTGACATTCTTTCACAAACTAAATCGTACTGATTTCTCTTAGGCAAAAGTTAATAGCTGTAAATTAATTTGATGGAGGGTTGCACAATTATTTCTGTGCCTTTTTGTGGGCAAAACTCCAATTCTTCATAAACCACAGACAAATAGACATATTATATGCTTATTATATAGAATCACAGAATGCTTCAGGTTGGACAAGACCTCCACGATCATTAAGCACAACCATTAAAACATCACCGTGTTCACTACTAAACCATGCCCCTGTATGTGCCACACCCAGGCATTTTTAACGTTGCCTGGGATGGTTCTTCCACCACTTCCCTGGGCAGCCTGTTACACATGCTCACCCTTTCAGTGAAGATATTTTTCCTGATATAAAATCTAAACCTCCCCTGGTGCAGGTTGAGGCCATGTCCTCTTGTCCTGCCACTTGCTGCCTGGGAGAAGAGACCAACCTCACCACGCTACACCCTCCTGTCAGGAAGGTGTAGAGAGCAGTAAGGACTCCCCTGAGCCTTCTTTTTTCCAAACTAAATAGTCTGAGTTCTCTCAGCTATATCTCATAAGAGAAGCAGTTTAGCTTTATATTTTTATATCCATACCAAAAAAGAAAAAAAAAAAAAAAGAAGTATAATAACAATACAAATATACATAATACACATTATGTTTTATATATTTACACTTCTCTATTTAAAAATTCTAGTACGCAGAAGCCTGGTTATTAAGTAGCTTTTTTTTTGGTTTGGTTTTGTTTTGAGAACAAACAAAAGCGGCAGTTTTGAGGATGCAGAGGATTTTCCATTTTAGTTAAAACTGGAATTCTAGAGTGCCACGCCACACAACAGCCCTTCTGGAACCATACTTCCTGATCCCCGTAAGTCTACTGCTACACAGGGAGAAAGCGTTTTTTTTTCAATATGGTGTAAACAATATAATCGCAATATGCATTTATTACACTTACAGACTCATATTCAGTAATTACTTTGGGAAAATGATTCCTTAGAAATAGGAACATTGTTTATTCATACAGAACCAGTAGTTCTGGAGTGTTCATGAAAGTATTTTAACTTTTTTCCTCTCAAAATTCTACTTCCTTTGTTGGTGCAAGGCAGTGCCATACAGCAAGGTGAGACAAGAATTTCCCAGTTTTCGATTCCTTTGACATTTGATCGATGCTTTGAAAAGACACATCATTTTAATTGTGCAGGTTAATTCTGCATCAACTCTCTCTCATATTTTGCCAATGAATTAAACATGTTTATGAATATATTCACACCACTTTCCTGAAATGCTATTTGCACAAAAATAAATTTTCTCTTCAAATGAACTATGGACTGACTATGTAAGGATCTAAAATACCAAGTAAGCAGCAGTGTCCTAGGCTTACATTTTTCTGGCTAGTCCTATCCGCACTTAGTAAGAGTAAACTAATATCAAATAAAGCATTCAGTTATTTGCCCTATAAAATGGAAGCAATAATTCAAACACTACTCGGCAAAGGTTATGTCCTGCAAAATGTGAATATAAGAACAGCCTTGGAGGCAATGCAGGTAGGTACTTATTGTAATGAAATTTAATATTCTTGATGCTTTTTGCTCCGTAGGCTTCCTGAGGTAAATAGAAAAGAAAAAAAAAAAAAAGTAAGTACTGAAGACAATTACCTGAAGTTTTAACAGAGCCTGCAGGGCATACACATTTTAAAACAGAGAAAGTATCAAAAATAATATTACAAAACTCATTTAAGTGCTGATAAAGCCTACATGGATTTCAGCTACGATTTGGATAAATTAGCATTTGTCCCACTTATATGCTACCCAAGTAAATTGTACTCTAATAAAATAAAAATCTTCGAGATTATTTAAAATTCTATTCTCCCAAACTTCTTAGAAAATATTAAATTTGTTTGGTCATATAATCAACCCCGCAAGTTAACAAATGAAATTTGCTGTTCTGCAAAATACAACTAAATGACAGCTTTAAAGAGGTACTGCCAGAATTTGCATACAATTCAATACAATTCATGATTTCCATAATATAACTGAGATCCTAATCATTTCACAGTAGTCCACTGTTCAACACTGAGTTTGCTTTCAGAGTAAGTCTAAATGTAGTGCAGAAATAGCTACAAACTATTACAGATTGGGTGACTTTTGATTTTAAACAGACTATTATCCTGAACTTTACCCAGAAAACAGCACCAGAGTTGAGATAGGGACTGGTAAAGAACCAAGTGTCTAGGGAGATTTAACCACTTTGTCGTGAGGTGCTTCTCCCCTGAAATAGTATGCTATTATAGATGTACAAGAATAGGAAACAACCATTCTCAAATTTCTTTATTCCCTATATAGGAAAACAAAATTACACTCAAAATCAATTCATTCCATTAGCAGCGAAAAAAATATTAACTACCTGGAAAACTGTTAACATTTTTAAGCTCTACTTTCTCAAAACCATCTAATTAAAAGCCTGAAACAGTACTTTCTATAAACCTAATTTCATTTTTTACTTCAAAATACTGGTTACCTAATTTATGCTCAGATAGTGACTCCAAAGGGACACTGAAGGGGTGTCTGGTTCACACACAAAAATATTTAAAGCATTTGTATTATGCCTGTACCTTCAAAATGAAAATATAAACTGGTTTAATTTGAATTCAGGTGCATTTTTATAATGCTAATGAGTAGCAACAGGTATTTAAGAAGTCAAGAAGTAGAATTCTTTGCAAAAGAGAACATTTTGAAAAATCCCAAATAAAAGCACTAGAGAAGCGAAGCAAGACCAGACCTCTGCCCTTGAGAAAATTCCAGCATTAGTACAAACATATCATCAAATATCTGTTTTTCTAAAAGTTAGGGGGCACTGATGATTAAAAGTCTTTTCTGAGTACACATGAGGGCAAATCATAGTTGCTGCAGTGGTGTGAGGCTCAAGTTTATCTATACCATGATACTTTGTACAATACCTTTATCAATCCACCATTCAGTGTCCATACGCTACTACAAATGATTTTTTAAAGTAATTACCTTGAAATTTCCAAATCAAAACTTTAATCCTCAAGCAACAAAGCATGTCAGCTACTTTTTATGTGAACATGGCAAAACCAACCTCGTAAGGAATAGCTATTATCACATAGAGAAGACTGAAAAAGGGGTAAACTTTTGCATTTTACCAACCTAGGACACCAACTTAGAAGATATTATCTGAATATCCTTTTACTTTAGACCCTCAGAGACAGGCACACTGCATCTCTGAAGACTTAGTTGCCTGTCTGTAGTTTATTGACCAAAAGTCCATCTTTCCCTTCCTTCCAACTAGGCAGTTGGTAGCAATGCCAAATCTACAGAAGAATAAGACAATTTTAAGATGAGTGAAAGTGTTCATTATCAGTCATCATTCAGTACAGACAACACAGGAAGCTTCTGAGATACTGACGCCACAACCTGAATGGTAATCTACTGATTTCCGACCCTGGGGAAGCAGGGGCTAAGGGAAGTTCACTCTTTATACTAATATTAGCTAATACAAAGCTTAGATTACTTCCTCTCATGCTTCCAGATTTTATCCTCAGCATCAGCAATTGCTCTGGATACAGTCCAAAAAGTTCTTTTCAGCACTGTGGGACGAGACTTCTCAGTTACGTGACAGACTTTGGCATGAAGGGCAGAAAAGTTTGTACAATTAATTATTACCTTCACAGAAAAACATTTCCAGGCTCAAAGAGCCTGAAGACTGTCTTGGATCACCCCCAGCACAAGACTCAGGAAATCTGCAAGGGGAAGCAGCCACCTGGCAAAGCTGACCCAGGCAGGCAGCAGTCCCCATTCTCTTTCACTGAGCACAGAATGCAAAGCTGTTGCATTTGCACAAGCCGGCACAGGAGATCTGAAGCACAGGGTTTGTATTAAATAGGAATCCATCCTTAAGCACAGTGCAGTATTTCTCTCTTTGCTGCACTTTTTGAAGTTATATTCTTCAGAAATGTAATTAAAGAAAGATGTTAGCTCAGATTGTGCTATACCAATAGCATTGTGAACTTGCAAATACGCTTTCTGTATATTTCATAAATAGTTTTTCATCTAAGAGACCTGAAAAACAGGTTTGAATTCAAAGACACCTAGTTTTTAATCTCAATTTCCTACTAGTTACTGCCATTTCAACTATATAATTTGCACTTCATGAAGATTAATATGTGAAGAATAAACACATTTATGATAGATTGTTACAATACCTTTGTTTTGTAAAGGACATCGCAAAATTATCATTTGAATTGTCTCCGGCATAAATAGCTACAATGTAATTCTTATTTTGATTCACAGCTAGACTTTGTTTTATCCATTATTCTATTTTTCAAGAATTACACACCTATTTTAAAACCTCTTGTGATCGGAACACGTTTTCACATACCCACTATCTTTCTGTAGCCACCACATTTGTAAGCTCCACAAAAGACAGGTGGGAAAGATACTGTGCCAAAATGTATTCAGATGTATTCCCACTAATTCACTGAAATTAAATTGCAACAATGGAAACCGCAGATAGTATTTTGAAAATATTGCGAGAATAATCAGTGTCCTTGGACATAAATTACAAAAAACATATTCTACTGCCTACAGCTTACTTAGAAGGATGTTTAAAAACAAAACAGTCCTCCACATTTCAAAAAGCTTTGAGTACTATATTAACATTTTTAAGTCAACAATGGAACGGCAACTCATACAACAAGGCAATAGAACCCTTTGATAGTTTTAAACCAACTTCTGTTCTTCTAAGACAGCAGATTAGTGCACGAGAACTCGGACAAAATCACAGAACCACAGAATGATCTGTGTTGGAAGGGACCTTAAGGATCATCTAGTCACAGCTCCCCTGCCCTGGGCAGGCCATCATCAGCTTGGAGTCCTGTCCAACCTGAACTCTAAACATTTCTAGGGATGGGGCATCCACAGCCTCCCTGGACAACCTCTTCAGTGTCTCATCACCCTCACCATGAAAAGTTTTGTTCTTATGTCCTTCCTTATGACCTAAATCTACCCTTCCAGTTTAAAACCATTGCCCCACGTCCTGTTACCCGTGTCCTGTCCTGCATCCCTTCCCTCAAGCCAATCAACTGCACCACTCATTTTGGTGCCATCCACAAACTTCAATCCCACTAAGTTCCTTAGGGACACCGCTTATTACTGATCTCCATTTGGACATATTAATCTACCTGTATAATTCATGCACTGGAAATATGTGTCTATTTTTAACAGTAAGGTCTTTTCATGAAATTCCATGATTTTTACCTGAAATGAAATCAACTGTTCCTACTACAGAGAGCCTCTATTTCAGATTGTATTTCAGTGCAACTATTACTGATCCTGGCTTATGTAGTAGCAGAATGATGGCAACTTTAATTAAAATATATCTGAAATGGAAACTTCATAATATTATGGAAAACAAGTTCCGTTGTCTAGACCAGGACAAAATACAAAGAAAATTAAAGCTAAGATCCTCTGAAATATTTTAATACAAGTTTGCCCTTGCATATATTGACAGTCTAGCATTGCTAGCAGATAAGTTGCTCAAGCCTCGGACTCGAATCAAATGTTTCTGATTTTCCAAGTTTGGGTGACGATGGTTCTGTGCAAAGAGCAACTGTTGATGAAACCTAGAAAACATTCCCTTTCCAGTACACGACTAATGAGTTTATAAGAATGATATTTTGCACTACTTTCTGTAAGTCACTAGCTTTGTCAGCCAATTTGTTAGCTGGGTAAGGATTAGAAAGAACATCCAGCTGAAAGCTGTTTCCCATTTCCTGACAGACTTTCAGTTTCTTCCCCAATTAACCCAATAACAAAATAATTACCTCAGAATTTCTTATAACAAAGTCAAAGTAGATTTTCATCTTTTCCAATACCCTTATCCAAGAAGGTGGTGGCAAAGGAAGCCTGAAAACATTGATAATGTAAATTTTAATGGTTTGTAGTTGACTTTTTTCCTCGCCAAAAAGCATTCACTTTGTGAATCACCTATGGGGCTTAAGCATCCACCCTAGAATGGTTATAAGCCCCCAGATAATTTGTAGGAAGAGCAATACAGAATTTCACATGTCAGGGCAGTGAAGACTCTTAAGAATTCAGGGTAATAAACACTAAAAAAATAATATAACAAATAAACACTCAAATCAGAAAATGGGGAGAAATAGCAGTGGAAATCTTTTGGGATCTTTTTTTCTCCACTATTTGGCTGACTAATAACTCCAATTCACCAACTGTTTGAACATAGAAACTATCTAAGGAATTTTAATGGCAAGAGTTAAATTTCAACAAGAAAAAATGAATTTCACCTACTAGTTACCCCTAAAACCAACTCTACATTTAGCATTTTGAAAGGTTATGCTATTTGGTTCCTTAATCACCAACTTTTAGAACTTGTTTCTGAATGTCCAAGCTTAGTCCATTTAAAACTAAATAAATTCAAAGAAATCTTTTATATTTAAATGACAGAATGCAGAATAACAAATTGTTTTGGCTCATAGCTGTGGCTACATTTACAGTCACAAAATGTCATTCTTTCAGACAAACTTGACAGTGAAGTATATATATTTCCTTTGTGTGAAAAACTCTATTTACTATTATTATTATTTTTTTATTCTAATTATTTATCAGCCTGACTAACTTGGTGTCATAACAAGTGAAATAATAACTTAAATGGTTTCTTCCACTTTTTTTTTTCTTTGCCTTTGGGGGAGAAGGGAAGGGAAGGAAGACAAGGGGGAATTTAGCACTGCCTCCACCTGCTTGCAAAAGGTCAGAGTATGAAAATGTAACACTGTACTCATAGTACTCATAGGGATGATTTCACTTACAGTTGTGCTTTATCAACAAATGGATTCTTTCCTCAAAAGACACCAATTTCTCTATTACTCTGCTGGAGAACTGTCTTAGGAAATTTAGATACACTACTAATAATAAGCCTGTGCTATAATGTGTTCTAAAATATCATGCCCTAATCAAAGGTGTGCTACAGTGCAATAAAAATGTTGCTAAATACACACAGCAAGAGGGGAAAAGTTGATCACTCTAAAGCGCTGAAGAAAACAGTAAAGGACAGTGCCAATCTCTGAAGTTTTGTGAGTTAAAAACAGAGGCTGTAGGGTCTTTTTTTTTTGACAGGGAGAAAGGAATAGGGTTTCACTCCACATCATGAAATGACAAATTCTATGGTGTTTACATAAATCCCTGCAGCCAAGAAGAGGCAATCTAATGTGTTTATTTAATCAGGAAAGTGACAACAGTCATTACTTTACTTTCTTCACATACCTTAAAGGAATAAAGAATAAGAATAAAGACCACAAAGAGCATTCTTCTCTTCATTGTGAAGCCTTTTGATAAATACACTCAGTTAAACACCCTTTGTGCAATGACTAAATGTGTTATAGATACAAAGAAATCCATACTTTTACTTAATAATTCTTCAGGGAACTTCATACTCAGCTCTTTATTTGAACAAATTAAGTCGTCTCCTACAGAAAAAATTACTAGAGCACTTAGTAGTGACTATGGATGTACTTCTTCATTCTTGTTTATTTGTTCACATGTATCTATCCTTAGAACTACACTTGACAGGACTTAATTATTGTGCAGTAAGACTAAATAAATCAAGAGGAATAAAGCCTACGAAGTATTACTTGTACACTTGCTTTCCTCTTCCTGAAATAAACTCATTAACTGTAGTAGAATAACTTAGAAAAACTTGCATCAACTAGCTGAACTATGAAGTAGTAACTAGGGCAATCGATTTCTTTTTTTTCCAAATAACTTACCAATTTTCAAGAGCTAACAAGGAATTGTAATAGAGATAAATACAAATATTGGGTAAAGAGTTAGCCCCCTTACCAAAAAGGAGACTCAGGGGAGAACTAGGACAAACAGATGTTTGATGGCAGTTCTCAGAGCGAACTAGAAGGAATCCTATAAAGACACCTTTTTTAAACAAGAAACTGCCCAAAGCAAATGCATGGGGAAAACAGCCAAGCAAATATAGTATGCTTTAAAAAAAACCCAAAAACATAAAACCACTAACCTGGTTTAGAACAGTTTGTTTTGTTCCCAGCAATAAAGCTTTTAATACGGTATCTTCCTTATTCATTAAGACACATTTGACATGACACACTATTTTCAGTTCTTCTGACTTGTCCTGTAACTACATCAGCCAGAACAGAGCCAAAAGCTGCTCCCTGTCCATCCATTACTATTATAATGGGAACAGTAGAACCATTTTTTTTTTAATCTTCTTTACAATTTCACCGATAATTTCTTAAGTATCAACTCTAACAAAATTTCTCTCAATAACATCAGTTCCAAAGTCATTCTGGCATTTAAATAACGCCTACAGAAAACATTTATACACAGCTGAGTGTGTCCCTATAAATACTCCCTACATTTTAGCATGCTATCACCAGTACAGCCCCATCCCAAGTCAATGGCTACAGTTAGGAAGCAATTTGTTTGGACGTACAGCCACTCCCTGAAGCAGCAGGCTGGCCAGCTCTGCTCTATGCACTGCTCCCCATCTCCACTTTCAATCACCTTCTAGAGACAGGAAGTTTCGCCTTCCTGGCATCCTCAAGAAAACATGGTATCTATTTCAAGACTGTAAGTAATACATCAGATCAACGTAATTATTTGCAGATTATTTCTGATCTGCTGGCCACACACGTGCTACCGACTTTTGGAAATGCTACAGCATTTTGATAGTTTTCTTCTTTGTAGACATAGTTGTTAATTGATTTGTTCCATGTTATTGATTTTACACTCCCTCCAGTAAACTTTCAAAAAAATGGATTTCAAGTGGATCTGTGCATTATACAACATGTACATACTAGAATCAAAAAAACCCAAACAATTGTCTTAATGTTTCAATCTTCTTTCCCTGCTATGAGTTGTACCTAATTTTCCTCTACCTTGAATTTCTTTGGATAAAACCCTATTCGAAAAAAGTCAACATCCTCCATTTCACTTGTGGATTCTTCTTGAATTTATACAACCATCAGATTTTTCTCCAGAACAATCTTCTATTCACAACAGATGCTGGTCATGTAAACTGCTGCAGTAATCACTTAAGGACGCTGTGCATGTTGTCAATTCAAGTGTGGATTATTAAATGCAAGATCATTATTGCATTTAAACTGATGCAAAATGATTCTCTGCAATGTGTTGAATCTTGGCTAATTTTAGATATTTATTGAAATACCATCATCAACTTCAGGTAAGTGTGACTGCATTTATTCAAGATATGATTGAATTTAATTGGCTACAAGTGGTGACCTCTGTATTTCAAAATGTGCTACCTGACAAAATTTAGAACAACTGACTGCAACTTTTCAGTGTGCCTTTTTTCACAGCTCAATACCTTGCTTTATCACTACACCACTTTTTGTGCAGCTACATTTTAGAAACTTCACACAAAGCTATGAATGCTACATTTGGAGGTTAATTTGAGAAACTGTACACTTCAAAGAAAGCTACATGGATTCTTATGTGAAGCTCTGAGTTTTAGAGCACCTATGGATTCAAAGCTTCACAGTCTGTTATACCAAAGTACTGTACAGTAAAACAATTAAGCTTGTTTAATTAAAAATTTTAAAAATTAAAAAATAAAGCAATTATACAGCAGCTCTAGACTGCACATACTATAAATCATATGATCATGGCTGGAATTTTTTTTTGCACTATTATTTTAATTTTTCTGATTACATTGCAGTAAGTTCCTATATATTATCCCTTCTGTCAGTGCTTTCAGTAATCATTCCCTTCAAAAACGGCATTTATAAAATTCCATGTCCCCACACTTCAAAGTGTTTGCATACTAGCGTTCACAATGATGACTAAAAAGAAGAGAAACAAAAAGAAACAAAGATTTTTAGGCATGGAAGGTTTTAAACTTTAAGGTTTAAATTTTATAAAGTATTTTTATACTGCCACAGTCATCATGAAAGTCCAGTCTATTAGAAGCAGAGTGCGAAGTAATATAGGAAGACAGTGTTTTTAAAGACAAACTTTAATCAAAATAATTGCATTTATGAGGATGGACGAAAAGAATAAAAATCTCACTATTATGTTGGAAGCAATGCTTCCTTAAAACAGCCATTAAGAAATAATCTTTGCCAGCCAAATGAAATTCCAATGCATATTATGCAGATCTTTAAATACAGAGCTTTCCTAAACTAATTTAGTAGAGGAAGACTGGCAGGAAATGAATTAAAATCAGCACAGCTTTATGTTTTACATAATGAAACACAACTTACATCCCTGTTCCATTGTAATTACCCTAGAATCAACAACATACCAAAAAGACATCACATGACTGAGAATCTCTCTCATTTGACAACTCTCACTGCATTACCTTTAGTCTAGCTGGAATTACGGCCAAAGATTCTCCCCAACGAAAACATATTTGTGACAACCATGGCATGGCACTGGATGTCCTTACTGCTGCCTAAATGAAACTGGGAGAATGTCCCCAGTACCTTGCAAAATCCTCAGAAGCTGCAGAAGAGAACACTTCACTTCCTACACTCTGGGAAGTCAACTGGCTGTGATTCACTAATTATGTGCAAGCTAACCCTGGTTGCTTTTCCCTCTCCTCTTCCTGTGTCCCAAACTGTGTCCCAAAACCTGTATAGCTTAAGCTTCTAAGAAAATTCCTTAACTGAGAGAAAACTTAAAAGTGTTTAGATTAGAACTAGACAAGATAAGAAAGGCAAAATTACAGACAGACAGGTTTGTTAGGAGCACTAGGATTCAAAGGGAAGAATGTGGAAAGGTGCAAAACAGGGAACAGGACAACCCAGGACCATCAAGGGTCTGTGACAAGTAGTGGCAGCCTCCTTTCCCCCACCTGACTGACACCTGCCTGGCCAGTAGAGCCTGTTCAGGTGTCATCCTGGAAGCAATGAGTGCCCCAGCAGCTTTTCAATCCTACCTATCCTTTGTGTGCATGAAGTTTGCAGTCAAACCTTTGCACTCTAAAACATTTGTCAATGAAGGGCCCCTGAGGGGGATGGCAAGATCACACACGGCGTGTTATCTGCAGTCTGTATCTCATGCTCATGTGCCAATTTTCCTTAAGAGCATTAGGCAAGGAACCAGAATCTTTAATACCGTGGTACTCCACAGAACATCAACTTCCATCTATTTAAAATGCTAATGGTATAAATAGTAAAGAGTAGCAGTGAATCCATTTCATCCTGAAAACTGTTACAAATCACAGAGATGCTCCCAAAGAAGGCTGTAAGTCTTTACCTCCACTGGTATTTCGAATTCACCACTGAATTGAAGGAAAACAAAACCAAAAAATATTCTGGACAGCTGTGTTTAGAGAATTATGAGCCCAGACAGGTACCCCTACTAACTAAACACTAAACTCTGAAAGATTTATGTTCTAATTCATTCCACCTACTAATATCATCACCTTAGTGGCAGATAAAGACTGGCATAGTAGGCAATCAGAAGAAAGAAAAACAATTCAGGTGAAGAACGGCTGTTTAAGGAAGAACTAAACACTGAGCTTAACAGAGGCTGCTGAAGATATTAGAAGATAAACGTGTCTTTAAAGAGTCAGACCCCAAAGTCAAGCAGAATCAGTGCATCTTTTCTCCCCAGAAAATACAGCACAAGGTTTATGCGGGATTTAGACACTGGGTGGCAGAAAAGGCCACTATCTCAGCTTCCAAACGTGGGTGGATGTTTTAGATGGAAGAGAACTCGAGATACCTGCCCGAGGCTGGACCACAGGACAAGGGGACAAAAGCTTCAGCTGACCCAGGGCAAGCTGGGGAAGAGGCCACCTACACCAGAACGAAGACACAAGCTTCAGCACCTGACAGCTGCCCTGTTTCTGCAGCACTGACAGTGAGGTTAAAAGCAATTTCTGAGCTACGGCAGCTTAGAACCCACTTTAAGAAAAATTGAATTTAAAAAAAAAAAGTACCGAGATAAAATCAGCTGTTCCACCAGCAGTTCAGAAGACTGAGCTGGAGAGAACATCTGGACTGGCAGCAGGGAACTAGCAAGTCATCTGTTGCCCTGATGTAAAAACTGTGGCTCACGGGATAAAGCGTTTATATACACTAAACCCTACCTCTAGCATTTCAAAGCACATTTGGCATGGATGTCACCTGAAACTTAATGAAACTGAAGGAGGAAGAAAAAACTAAATAGGAGATTTCTCCCATTATATGGCTTAGTTTTTAACCCCCAAAATATGGACACAACATCCAGTCTTAAAAAGCCTTGAAAACAAGGCCTCAAAAAAGCCCCAAAGGAGATGCTGGAATATCTGCTGGCCCCAAATCCTTGTAACCAACATCATCCCTTACTGATCATACTGCTGCATTCAAGGCAGCTGGACTAATTAAAATTAAAACCAGATTGTAAATCAACTTCTTACTTTTGTACCAAATTCATCTCCTAGACCTTGAAATAACTTAAAATTTTGCCTAAGTCCTCAGGCGAAGAGAGTCACAGTATTAAAAAAACAAAACAAACTGAACCAAACGCCCCCAAAAAACCCCAAACAAACCAAAAAAAACTTAAGGCATCACATGATTTCTGAATTTTAATTCTACTATTATTCCTAAAGCCGCACAGAAATATATCAGTATACCTACTGACATTCAGAATTGGATTAAGACAGAACAGAATCTAAGAAAGTCTAATGAAAAAACAGAAAAAGCCTTAAAAGTCAAAACAATACTCTTGGACCTCAACAAATCTAGAAGGGCAACATCATTTACACATTCTATTTATGTAATGCTGTGGGGAAAATCTTTACTAGGTAATATCTTGTTCTCAATTATTTTTAAATTGTTTTGCCTCATTAGTATTTTAGACACATTTGCTATTTGGAGAAATGAATTTAAATCAAAACACAATCAACCACTTTAGTTGTGATCCCACCTGGTCTCCAGGGTCTGCAACATTACTTCTAATGAACCTGGCAGCTGAATAATGTTTGAATATGATTTTATGAAGAAAAAATTGTTATACTTTGCTTGTGCAAAATTAATTACAAGTAGAATCCTTACTTAGGATAGGAGGATGTTTATATGTATTTCAAGAGAGCTACCTTAAACAGGAACACAACAGAGATCATTAATTTCCTACCAAATTAACTGGAAAGTGCCAACTAGAGTACAGGTCCAGAGTTTCTGCTATGCCTTTAACACTTAAGCATTTCTCTTTCACGAATTCAGGGCTAGAAAAGTCACATTTTTTAACAAGGCAAATTATATAAAAGTTTGTTTCTCAACAGAAAATATTAAAATCAACCGCAATTCTCACTGAAGCTTTCTGTTTCTGGTTTTTGGGTTGGTTGCTGAGGGAAACAGGGGAGGGGACACAGATACAGCCAGGCAGGACGGAGATGATGGAGAGGAAGAGTTGCCAAATTAACATATTTGAGGAAAAAAATGCCCAAGATCTAGATTTTAGAAAAATTCACAAGAACGTGAAAAAGCTATAATTATTAGTTTATTTCTGAATATTTCTGGTTAATTTTTAAACCACAGTTTATATGCCTTTATTGAAAAAAGTTAAGCAAAAAGTATTCTTCTATTGGCCAGTTATCTTACCTGCAAGTTCTCATTTCAATGAAATTGAGTTTTTCTTCTCCTGTGACAACACCATGAACAGCATAATTTTAAAATGCTGTTCACAATTTACAGAAAAGCTCCCTGTTCATACACCACTTGTATAAATATGGATTTAAAAAAATATATATATATATACAAAACATGCCTTTATCTTTTTAAGTAGCACTGTGGTACAAAGATCCAATACTCAGGCTGTCTGTTGAACAGTTTTACTATTGCTTTTCTGGGAGCTACTCTCTACTTACATGAATTTTACTAAAAAATAGTACTTAAAAGATATAATCCTTTTTTTTTTTTTTTTAGCATGGATATAAATCTTTTGCCACATTCTGTTACAGCAAGTATTCACAGTTCCCTCCACAGACAACTGAATAATCTTGCAAATACTGTGAGATAAACTTACTTACATCTTGGCTTTCAAAGAAAATGTAGACAGACTAAACTGATAAAGCAATTGTTCCTTAATCTCTTTCACAGTAGAGAATTAGTTTCTCTCAATTCCAAAGTGAATTGAGCATTCTTTGCATTTGATGTTTAAGTACCTGTAGATTTAACAGTTCTTCCCGCTACAGAAGGAAAGGGATTTAGTACAAGCTCTGTACAGGAGAGAAGGCTGTGCTAGCTGTAGAAATTTCACTCAGCAAGCAAGCTTTTCTGTAGACCATTCAACAGACTGTGTTTGCTGTCATTTATTTTGAGCAAACTTTCAACATCTGCCAGCAACTTGAGTCTCTCTCACAGATTTTTATACTCGCCTCATCCAGACTAGAGCTGCTCATCCACTGGTATGGAAATTAGCAGAATGCCAATACAGACTAAATGGGGAGAAAAAAAAACCAAACCCAAACTCAACATTTTCAATGAAATGTCAGTTTGACTCTTTCACAATTTTGCTTTGGACCTGCACACACAAAGAATAGGGGGAAAATGCAAGCTATTTTTAAATCAATTCTGTGAAACTTAACATAAGGATTATATCTTTTCAGCCTTAAAATTTGACTATAAACACATAGAGAATATTTACTGTCTCAGGTATTAGGATGAAAGAATCCCTTAATGACCAGAAAAGGTTCACAGCTTCCTAGGCTTGAAGGGGGAGGAAGGGTTTCCACAAACGTTTGAAAAGAGAATTCCTAATTTGTTGTTGCATAGCACCAGAGGGCAGGGGATGGGAAATGACTTTCAAGGGACTCTCAGTCATCTCGTGCAGAGCTTCAGTTTCTCTGGTCTTTGTTACTCCCTAATCTCATCTCTTCCTCTCACAGCTCTTTCCACTTCCCCCTTCCAGCATTCAGTCTGGCACCCATTTCAATGCCACAGCATGAAAAGAAATTCCACAGTACAGGTACATGTCGCTGACCAAACTGAGCCATGGAGGCAGTTCTTCAGTTCTGAGGAAATATTTAACATTGCCAAATGCTACCTACAAAGGAGCTTGTTCTTTCTCTCATTTATAAATCCCCCCCAAACACTCGATACCAGCACCTTTTCTTTCCCAGCAGGAAGAACTTGCCTCTGCTTGGAACAGAGGAAGGTCCATAACTGCATTCTGTTGTCTCACTAGAGGCATAGATACTCACACACTTGTTGATTACTCATAAGCATCAAATCAAATAAAATGTGTAATACTATCATATTGATATTAAAGCTCTAAGATTATTTGAAATACAGTTTATTTGAGTATGAATTTAAAGCTTAATAGGAAGGACCACAACACATTTCTTAGAATAATTAAATCACAATTCAAAAACTCCCCCTGAAATAATCCATTAAATTGTCCCAAATAACAAGTAAATAAGGAACAGCTCATCCTACTAAGTACTGAAGTGCACAAGTCAGTTTTCACACTGCTCACTTGGTTTATTTGACACTGAGAGTTCCATTAAACAATTGGCCTACGCTATGTAACACGACTTTTGTAACAGTGCAGCGTAATCACATCCACCCAGTCCATGGCAATTCAATGCAGGCAAGGGAGAAAAACAGGGAAAAAAGGAAATTGAACCTGCAGCACACAAATCCCAACAACTAACAGATTAACAAGAGACCAGAACTCTGCAGTTTTTGAGTGATGAGCAACCACAGGAACCATTCAAATGTAACCCTGAAAGGGTTAAAACAGAACTTTGTAATTGATAAGAAAGTCCCACAAGATTATCATGCATCTCAAGCAGGAAAATAAGAGAATTTATCCTGGAATAAGTGATAGATTCTGTATAGAATTTTATTAAGACATGCTTTAAGGAGACTGTGAAGTTATGCAAAACTTATAGTGGAATATTTAGAGAAACAAAGACAAGGAAGCGAGGCATCAAGGTGGCTCAGGGATGAACAAACAGGAAAAAATGTGAGAAGGAGACTGAAATAAGATGGCTGCTTGTGTCTGCTTCTCCATTTAAACCACTGAAACTTTCAGCATACAAGATCAATCTCCTTGCCCCCAACACCTCAGAGAATACAGAGTAAACAATATTAAATACTAATAATCATCTAGCATTAATATGTGTTTTGACACACACTATATTTATACTGGTTAATTAAGCTTGCCCAGACTGGGTCTCTAGAACTGTCTACTGAAAATGACCCCTGCTCTGTATTAACTGTTGATTGACCTCCAGAAGCTCTTTGAAATGGAGTTAGTTGTCCTGGGGGGAAACTTTTCCTACATTTCAACAACCTGACAGTTTGGCAAAAATTTACAGAGATTACAAGTTTACATCAGCTTTTCTTATTTTACATAGAAACATTATCTATTATATTTGTGCAATATTCTATATATTGCAGGAAAATATTAATATTCTCTAATGCATAAAATACAAAATTATATATTCCTATAAAACAGATATTTAAATTGGTATTTATATAGAAACATATTTTTAAATAAAAATAACTACATCATTATACAATACATATAATGAACATGGTATATAACATGCACATAGGTAGCCATAGAAGACAGGAAAATAATGAAAATGAAATACTATCATTTAGACTTAGATTTTAAGCATTTAGGCAAGTAGAGGAATTTAACTCCACACACTTCAACTGTTAAACAATCCAAATGACTTTACCAATTTGGCAAGGAGTGTAGTTTTAATAGAACTGGTATGAAATAATAACCACTGAAATGCTGCTTTATACTCACTTTGCATAGTCAAAGAGCCTGCTGTCCCAGAGCTGGTGATTGCCTCTATATCCAGAATGGAAGAAACAAGAATCTGTACCATCAAACTGGTTGAGACCATCTTCTGAGTTCTTTGAGGCGTGGCTGTGCACCACATCAAGCAGGACTGTGATGCCCATTGAGTGAGCAACGTCAATCATTTCCTTCAGGTCGTCTGGAGTTCCGTACCGGCTGTGAAAATGCAACGTGGGACAATCAGGACTTATGCTGGCAATACGGAACATTCATCATGGAAACGACATCAAAGTCAGCAGTTCTTCACCACCTGCTTTACAGATGTACACAGGTTATTTTTTCAGCCTCTTAAGCAGCAGCTGTTGCTTACAAACTAACATTTCAAACCATTTTTTAAATTATAAAAATTACACCATGCACACAATGCTTTGCAGAAATAGATTCAGTTTTTAATTCCCTTTTTAATACAACATCAAATTTAGTATAAAAGATAATGGATACAACTTAAAGTTGCTATTTAATATTAAACACTTCCTTAGTTCATAAGGGAGAAGAATATATTTATATTGCTGGAATAAAGTAACACAATGATTACAAAAGTAAATGTACATCCACAAAGTCCACAAAACACACCATCTGCTGTTGTCCTTACTTATTTACGTACTACACCATTTTCTTATTTTTATATAAAGCTTTTTGTCTCCTGTGCCTGACACACCTTTTTTTCAATTAATTAAACCAGCTACAAGCTTCCTATCTAAATTTAGCTAGGTTGCCACTTGAGCTGCTCTGAGATTAAAAAAACACAAACCAAAATTTAAAAAAAAAAAAAAAAAAATCACGACTTCCAAGTTTATAATGATTTTCTTAACAACTACCTGAATTTGTTTTTCACGTATTTTCACCCTATGCCTCAAATTTAACTACAGTCTGTCACAAGCCCGTAAGGGAAAGGGTTCCCACAGAACACACAGAGCCATGATTTTAATGAAGCTCATTATGAACAAACAGTGCACAGTTCTGTTTGTCATAAAAGAAAGCCCTAAACATCCTGTTTGTTACTGCCAAGAATTCCACAACCCCAAACCCATGCATAAAGACTGCTGAAGAACAACCCAGAACATGCTATGGCAGCTTAAGTTACTCATAAACTTTTTGTCTGCATCCTATCCAAAGTGTTTCACAAGTGTGCCAAACTGATTTCAGATTTAAGAAGAAGGTAGAGCAAATACCCAAGCCACTGCTTCCCATTATACACTTCCTTGCAAACACACACCTGCAGGCAATACTGATTTCAATGGATGGGAAGGAAGGGAAAAGACCAGAGAAGATGCTGGAGCACTTACACCTACCTTGATGCTGCAAAGAAACTTGTGACCTGATAACCAAAACTGGCATAGTATGCATGTTCCATAATAGCCATCAGCTGGACACAGTTATAGCCTATAACAAAGAGAAATACAACAAATAAATGCCTTAAGGATAGTTAAAAGAATATTCAATACCTGTAACATATCCATTCCAGTCTTCTCTCATTTTAGCTGCCTCTGACTCTAATGGTTAACAACTAAAGATTCAGTAACTTTCAAGAAGCAATTCTACCTAATAGCTTATACTTACATGATCTCCATTACAAATCAAACAATTTGTCAAGTGCTCTACATATACTGAATCTCCCAGATGTAGAAAGAAATGTGTGCAATCTTTATTTAACTTCAGAATATTAGTTATGCCAATCTGCATGTCCTGAACTTCTGCTTCACTTCTGACACTTGCAGTCAGGGCGTGTAAGGTTAGTCACTGGCTACACATACTGTGATAGACTCACAGGATGGTTTGGGTTGGAAGGGAACTTAAAAGATCCTCTAGTTCCCACTCCTCTGCCATGGGCAGGGCCTTCCACTAAACCATGGTGCTCAACACTCCTTCCAGGGATGGGATATCCATAACTTCTCTGAGCAACCTGTTCCAGTGTCTCATCACCCTCACAGTATATAATTTCTTCCTAATGTCCAACCCAAATATCCCTTCCTTCAGTTTGAAACCACCCCACTCCTGGTCTCCACCTGGACATCGAGCCATTGACTGAAGCTCTGAGTGTGACCATCCTGCTTATTCCTCATCCACCAAGTGGCCCATCTGTCAGACCCATATCTCTCCAGCTTAGAGACAATACTGCAACTTCATGACATATGAAACCTTTTTTTATCCCAATGTCTTGGGGTGATTCTATGACAATACTGTATTCCCCATCGCCTGCTTGATAACCGCTACACCACTCCCATCAAAACCACTTTTTCCCAACTTTAATAGTTATATCCTCCCTCTACAAGACTCTTCAAAAAGAGAAAGCACAAATGGATGTGCTTTTATTCTGAGTTCACCCAAGAACTAAAGCAGTTCAGGAGGACTGGGAGGCACCACTGTGTTGTATCACCTAAGATTATTCAGTGCATTCTTAAGGAATGGAAGTCTAAAGAATCAGGTTTTATCTACAGGCTATTGAGACTCCCACCTCCTCCACTTCTCTATTAGTTTGAAGAAAATCTTCACTTCATTCTTTAGTCTCAATAAGATGCTGTGGGAATTTTTTATTCTTCCTGGGTTTTTTATAGCTGTGACATTTAAAACCAGAGCTATTATTAGAAGACCGGTGGCATGAGCTCAGCAATTTGTCAGATTCATTGCTGGTTTATAATTCAGGCTCATTGTACTTATTTTTATTTACAGCATTTTTTATAAATAAACAGCAACATTGCATCAAATTAATCTCATTCAATTTGCTTGCTATTTATTTTGCTATTTGTCATGCACATATTTCTACAAACTAGTAATACATTACAGTTCTCATACAGTGATGTCATTAAACTTGTCCTAAGAAGTAAGACATTCCAAAACTTAATCTACAGACCTTAAAAATATATATTTAAAAAATACTTAATTCTCACAATGTTTACGTAATGCAAAGAAGAAATGTTAGCTATCATTTCTGCATACCCTACCTAAATTTGATACTGCTTTTATTATTTGGTGTATCATCCTTTTCATGACATTTTTCTACAAAGAAAATTTTGTAGGGAAAACAGAACGTTTTCCTAATACTGTAAACCCTATTAACTTCCCGGGACAAGTGAAATTCCTTGGCAGTAGCCCCAGATATATAATGTAAAATCCAAAATTAGTTTTTGTTAAGGGCTTCCAGATGTGCAAACTCCCTCATCTCACCTGCAAGCTCAACTTTACTGAAAGGCAAAAGCCACAAAACACTGACTCAACATGCAAAGCTACAAGAAAATGTCTTCTTCAGGCACTCTGGTAAATAAAACAATTTTTTTAAAAAAATCAAACACAAACAAAGCCACCATCCACAGAGGTTTCAGCTACAGATGTCGTGATTATTTTACAGCTGAGTGTAAAAAAACCACACTTCATCACAAGGCAGTAAAAGCCAGTAAGTTCCAACATTGTCCATTACAGAAACAGTGCAAAGACACCATGGGAAAAAATAATTAAAGAGAAACTGAGGTGAACAGTTTTGCTGTGCTTCCTGAGATAATGGCACCAGCTCTTTCACAAATCCTCTACAATATACTAGAAGTTCTTTTTCTGAAGAAGACTTTTCATATTTAAAGTTTCCTTGTTCAGATACTTCAGAGCTACTATTCAGGGATAAAAAAAGTCTAGCATGCTTATTCTGGCAAAACAAAGAAAATATATCCAGGTATTTCTTTTGTCTTTCCTTAGAACTAAGCTTTACACTAGCAGAATCAATTAAGAATGAAGTATTTTCTGAAGACTGTCACAAAAAACAGAACCTTTTTCAAGCTGAAAGCAAACCATGCCAAAAGCAAATTGCCTTGCAATACTTATCCAGGCCTTAACAATCATACTTTACTTAAAAATCTGGAATGGACTTGATTCACATATCCTACTTCAGTCTTTGTTCTCCATAGATTGCACTTGTTTATAATTTTTGCTCAACTAAGAATCTATTTTTATAGTATGTGTAATTGGAAAATGCAAAAAAACCTGTCGATACTTGACAGTTATCTTTTCTAACAAGCACAGGCACATAAAATTATCTCTGCAAACATTTCAGCTATTACTTACCGAGATCCTTTATTCTAGGTAGTACATTGTATGTGAAGTTTTTATAAGAAGCTACTTTCCCTTCTGGGGAAGCAATTCCCACATGAGATTCATAGATTCTTAGGCTTTTTAATCTCTTGGGGGAAGGATTCTTATGCTGTAAGGAAACAACCAGAGTTTTCATTAGCAACAGCTTAGGAGCGTTGTCATAATCACATGATTTGCACAAGATGAAAAACAATTTAAGGTTAATTTGTTTTTCCTCTAAGAGAAGAAACACTTCAGAAGCAATTGACCATTTTAAACTGTTAAAGCAGATGTCTATTTAAAATTAACATCCTTTATGAACAAGAAACCAGACATTCATGATTCAACACTTTTCTTATACTCTTTTTAAATTTCAACACACTTCAGTGTTCAAACTAATAGTAGTCACTACATTTGACACCCTTCTGAATCACTACGAAGCTTGTTTGAAAAGAGAGAGAAAAAATAGCAAGATAGGTTCTTATTTTTTAAGCATACCTGCCTTTTGAAGGTATGTGAAATCGCTGCCTTCTCTTACCTGAAATTTATAAATATTTTACTCCTAAAGAATACAGTTCCACAGCACAATATCACCTATAGTCTAATTACATAGGATTAAAATATAATGAAAAAATCCCAAGTCTGGAGATGAGCACACAGCATTTCTAGATGGGTGAAAATATTTGAAGAATACAGAGGTCATTGAAATTAATATCCTTTTGTTAGTTTATCATTTAGGTGAAATTTTGAAAAGGTAGAACAAACCTAGTTGAATACACACACGTGAAAAGAAATTAAAGGAACAACATGAAGATCAAAACTTCTGGTTAAGGCTTGTTACCTGTGATTTATTTCCATTGGACACCTCTACTATTCATAAAAGGAATTTTTTTTTTTTCAGTAAGGCCTTGTCTGCACCCAAATGTTCTGGCCTCTTTTTCACTCTAGGTCATAGCAATCACTGCATTTCCAAATACCCAACCATTCCTTTTCTTACAGGGGATTGAGGTGTCACACAGCATCATACACAGAGTAGGCTACTGAACTGATAAAGACTACACACTTCAGCAAGAGTTACAATACATTATGTTTCCCATTTTTAAAGAAATTTTTTTCCATGTCAGCAACCTTTTCTCTGTCAAGCAGCTGCTTCATAATTTGAGGTGGGTGCTGAAATTTAACTCAAAATGGAGGTTACAGCATCTCTAATATAAACCACTGCATACCATTTTTCAGGGAAAACATGAAAAAGTTTAATATGAAACAACATCACTCAGACAGTCTGAAGTTTCCAAATGTTCTCCTAGGGTATTTTTCATATATTATGCGAAGAGTTCTCTCCTTTACAGCAGTGCATGAGAAGAAAGAGGGTTTTAAAATCAATAAAGGGATTTTCCTGATACAAAGAAACCAGGATTTGACTGGAGCATGGTCACCTTATTTTGGAAGTTTTTTTCCAAGTTCATGCAATATTAACTTAATGTTCAGTACTGAACATTGCATTTGCAGATAACTAATCCTTAAATCCAGTACTGATAACTCCCTGCTCTCCTCCCTACCAGGAACAGCCATCTTGTCCCATAATACTTGTCAATCTTGCCTAACAGGTGGGAAATCAAGTTTAAAATACCATGTTAATGATTATTTTTATATATTCTACAGGAGACTGAGAAAGCAGCTCAAAACCATCCATCATTAAAGTCACTTATTTGTATCAAAGCCATGAATAAAAGCCCTTCATTTCTCAGGTAGCTGTTTTAACTAGTTTGCTATCTCCTTTTATTTTCTTCCAAACAGGTATACAAAGATAACATGAAACACCTCTTGAAAATAATATTGAAGCCTTACTATATATGACTGTGGTGGATTCCAGTGAACCCAATCATAATTCACTTTGTCTTCATCACGGACCACATATCTTGCCCAGGGTGAAATACGATAGAGGAGGGCGCCGTTTTGAGCACGAATCACCACCTATAAAATAACACAACATATGCAGGCAGTCACTTATAACTCATAGAACGCCTTCTATGCAAGCCACAGCACGGAATGAAATAGGAGACTACACAGAAATTTAATTTAAAGAACACACAAACACACAATACAAGCCAAGAGAAGGAAGAACGATCCTGCTCGCAGAGATGATTTGCAAAGGGACAGTAAACCAGACATGTCAGACAGGAGTGATGTTCACAAGCAAGAGCTGAAAGGTGAGGATATATACAAGCTTTATATAAGTAATGGGAGAAGAAGCCTTCCCAAATGGATTACTGTTAGGTTCCCTAATTATCCCTGTCATTGTTATTTCCTTTCCATGTTCCTATAAATTTAAATAGACATGCAGTATAATGCCATTAGGATGAGAACTGTGATTTGTTTAACTTAGCAAACAAACAATCTAGGAAGGCAATTTTAATATCTTAATTTCATCTTCTTTTCCATGCTCTGTGAGTCCTTAACAATGTCACACAGACCAGAACCACAGACAACACAAGAAGAACAGGACAGTTTTTGGGTCAAGATGAAGAAAAAGTTCCACCTCTCTCACATCCTCCCACCCCATCCCACCTCCCCTCTCCTCAGCACAGAAGGAACAGCACCACTCTGGTTTTGCTTGGTATCTTGGCTGCCATTAAAACAGTAACACAGATGGTTGGTAAATTTAAAACCTAAAAATGTACAAACAAGTGAAGGCACAGAATTCTTAATTCTTTTTTTAAGAACGTGATGACTGAGACTTTTTAGTTTGGTTGTTGGTTTTAAGGGGCTTTTTTTTTTTTTGGTAGGAAAAACGATGAAATTTTAAGAAGCTTCAAATGAAAAGGCAAAGGGGTTGAGTTTTTTTCCCCTCTAGTTTTTTTTTGGGTTGGGGTTTTTTGGTTTTTTTTTTTTTGGTTGTGTTTTGTTGTTGTTGTTGTTGAAAAAAAAGGACTTGTCTTTGCTCTCAATTCCTAACAGGTAGTCTGGAAGAAGAAATTATCAAAGAATTGCCTTTTCACCTCTGACAAGGGTCTTTCATTGTTTTGATAGATTGCCTGTATCCTTAACCCAACCATGGAAGAAGGCAGCATCACAGAATCATGGAATAGTTTAGTATAAAGGGACCTTTTAAAAGTCATCTAGACCAACAAAGAGGAAAATAAGTATACGCAGAAGGTTAATGGAAGTTGACAGAATAAGGCAAGGAAGTATGATTGCTGTGCCTCAGTACATAGTATTATAACGCCAACAATTCAAAATAGGTTTTATAAGACAGAGTAATTGATATCAAAAACCTCACCAGAAAAAGCTGATAAAGTTATTGCAAACACCGTACAGTTGCATGGAAAATTTCCTCTGTTAGCTGCGCTAGCAAAGCTGACCCAAAGAGTATTTCTGCAAATTATATCAACACTGTGAAGATCTTCCTTGCTGATAGCATTGACAATTCGCAAATTACTCTTAAAATAATAAAACCTATCTCCTCTCTCTAATATCACACTTCTGATGGTGGTATTGCTTCTTTTATTATTTTGTTCCAATTTACCTATCACAGAAATGAGATGATTACTGCATATAATAACCTACTCAAGTTGGCATTCTTTTTTTCCAATATTTTAGTGCTATTCATACTAGACAGGCTTATGAAGGGTGAGCACATTTAAGAAATGTGAAGTAATTAATCTACATTCAGAACATTAATTAGCTGTAGTACTGGTTTAATCCAAAAATTATACTGGAGGGGGAAAAAGTAAATTTCTTTATTATGATATATTAATCCAGTCACGCACTGTCTTTAATTTAAACCATTAAGCAATGAAAAAGTTAGGAAAAAAAAAAGATATTAGAAAACCATTTAAATGACCAATCAGTTATTTCACTTTTTCAACTTACACTTCTACAGTTACACTGCACATTAATTAACCAGAGCCCTGTATCCCATCCTTCTGACAACGTATAAGAACTTCTCTTGTTCTGTAGTCACTTAAATCAACCACATTTTCCCTCATTTGTGAGACATCAGTGCGTTTGATTTACCATTTACTCAGAAGGCATTTTGTTCAAGTACTAGTTTTGCATTTATTCAAAACACCTACAAAGCTAAATTTAATGGCTACACTTTTCAGGAACTGAGAGACTTATAGGAGGTCGTACAAGTTTCTAGCAACTTTCACGGGTAGAATTTTAATAGATAAAACTACAACTTCCAAGAAATACATACATTTATTTGCCATATATTAAGATAGTAACAATATAGAGCCATAAACAAGTAGTGGAAATTTACCACTCTCAGGGTTGGGTTTACACAGTTGAACAGCCTTAAACTTTCAAGTCTGCTCTATTTTAAGGCTCACAATCTAAATTTTTGGGTTTGTTCATTTTAAAACTTTGTTTTCAGTTCTATTATGCAAAGATATAAGAAAACTCAAAAGAAAAGGATACATTTATTCAACAATAGAAGTCATGAAATTTAACCATGCAAATATCAAAAAAAAAGTGGGAGACCACCTATTTTAACCAAGTAATCATAAAATTTATTTGTTGCTTTCTTTACAATGCAGGTGGTCTTAAGAAGTATTTTTCAAATATATCCAGCCATGGTTATAGATTAACCTCACCCCAACAGTAGAAACCTCAAGTCTGGTCATTTGTTGCTGTAATTTTTGAGTATCATGGGCTGTGCACAGAGAAAGTAGAGTCAAGACAAACAACTGTTACAACATCAGAGCTGGTAAAGCCGAATCCTTCCCTTCTCTGGTTTGTAGAAGCATAATAAACACAGTGTCCTTACGGATCTATCAAGTGATCCCCAACAATTTCAATTCTTAGCTCCTATGCTTGTTTAATACTTTTCTTAATTTTATGTGAATACCATTTACAGAGTCTCTCCCAGGCTTAATTATCAAGCTCTGTACTCAATCATCTTATTCCTCTCTTCTGATATTGTATAAAGTTTATTAGTAAAGTTAGAAATAAAAAGACTCCAAATAATGTTTTCTGAAGTTTCTTGAGACAGAACTCTCATATCACCATGCTTAGCTGAAGCATGAGCAAAGGAACTGGAAAAAGCTGAACGGCACCACAAAACAAATAGCAATTTAGCCCAAGACTGACAAAAATAACTCTAATGCAAACACTCTGACAGCTTTAATTCCCATATTTGGTTTGCTATTTCTTGAAACAATTTCATACAAGTAAAAGTTGTTATAAAAGGAGTAAAAATATAAAGCACACATAAAACAGACAGGTGAAAACTCTTGCTCCACTCACCCCAAATTATGACTTGTGGTCCCTCTCTGCAGTGTCCAGATATAAATTTAGCTGCTGTGTACACTCTAAATGTGCTGTTACAGATTCTACATGCATAAGGAATACTGAATATAGTCATTACACAGCCCTTTTGACAGAGTACCTATAAATCTGTTTAACAGATACTGTACTTTTCCTCCAAATTAGTTTGAAATGAGTAAAAACAAATTCATAAAAGTTGCAGCTTAACTAGCTACTGCTTAGTTCATCAACACTTTATAGCTGACTTTACACTTTCTAATGAACTCAAAAAATTGTTATCTAAAGAACATACATAAATCCATGATGTACATTAAATTAGGCTTCTTCAAACTGGCCTTGGGATTTACCTACTTCATTTTCTAGAGGCATGTCCCCTGATCATTCCTCGATATATATGAGGAGGCACATCACAATATCTGCTATAGAAACTAGAGCCACCAATAAATAAAGCTTTTAAAATGCATACTACTACAGCATGAAACACATGTCAAGTGAACCAAGCAAACTGACAAAAGCTTAGCTCCTCATCACAAGTAACCTGTTCTACACTTATTTAGACTTTAGTTAAAGAAAATCCTAGGTAAAAACAGTCTCTGTATTTCTGTTCCTCTTATTACAAAAAACAGTCCAACAAGAAGACAAGTGCAGGGGGAAAAAGGGAAATCCAAGTTTCCAACACAAACTAGTACATTCTCCTCATTTCGTTAAAAAACAGCAAAAACTGTTTAAGAAGAAAGAAACCTGTATCTCAAGAGTTACATTTACACTGGCCAAATTTAGACAGAATGAAACAAAGGCAAAATAACAGATATAAAGAACTTGCCACCATCTACATTAGCCACCTCTTTGTTTGAAACATGAGATAAAGTAATGTATTATCAAACTGTATAATTCATGGACAATATCATGATTTTGTGCACGCATGTGTGCGTGTGCTGAGGGAAGGGTCTTAATACAGCAAGCCCGTCTAGAACTCTAATAAAAAGAGGTATTTTCCCCCATTTCCAGAGTCTCCAAGATGGCTTTCCCATTGGAAACTTCTGACACAAGAATGTAGGAAATTCAAAGTAAATCATGCTGAATTTGCCTACATCAACTTTACAAATAGCTCATCTAAATAGTTTAAGGTTTCTCCTCCCCCCTCCCCTAGCGGTAAACATTGAAAATCCTTGATGAGACCTTTGAATGTCACATGATTCTGGCTTCCAAGTGAGATATAAATACATGTAAATAAATGGTCTCACACAAGTAAGTGTCAGGAAGACGGAATGAAAACGTCCTTCAAAACCTGGTATTAAAAAGTCAATTTGTTCTAAAAATGGACATGACACAGACACACAATTTATATGAGTACAACTGCAAAACAACAGAAGTGAAGACCTTAACCTACGCTGTACCTCTTTGGTATGCATAGGTTAAAAATTTATGTTTGGTATTCATTTTCTGCAATAGGGATTTTGGGTGTATTTTTGAAGTTGCTGTCTGAAGCGTTCAGCATCTTGAAATTTCGCATCCCAAACCACTGTAATAAATGCTGTGGATTTCACAGACAAGTACACCCAACACAGAAAAGACACGACCTTAAACCTGAGTTTTACGGCATCAGTGCTACTAAGTGATTAATTTTGAAGAACTTTCAGATCTGAATAAAAACCAGTAGAAAAACAAATTTATGTAGTCAGAGAAAACATAACCAACAAAGGCCGGCTTTGAGGTATGTAAAAAATGGTGTGCATTCCAATTTTCCAAATGCTGGATTGCTGGAAGACAAAGCAGGACCTAAATCTCACAATAACATTAGTACCAAAGTGACAACGTGCTCCATGTCTGTCCACTAGAGGACAGGAAATTCATGAAATGTGGAGCAAGCTGTAGGATAAAACTAAATATAGGGGTTATGAGTCTGTTTGATGATGTTTAAAACTCTCAAAAGCAGTTTAGTACAGTTAAGGGGAAACCATCACTCTGAGGTCAGTCCAGTATCATAAAGAAAAGGCAATAACACATAGGAGCAATTCAGAAGCTGAAATAGGTCTCATTTAATGTAATGATGCTGCCAATGCAGGACAAGTGAGATTGAGAGGCCTTGATTTTTCAGGCATTTGAGACTCTTGGGTATCCCATTACTCTGCCTTTCCAAAATAACACAGGCCTTTTATATCACCCACAGTACATGTGGCAACTCCTTCTGGATGTCTTGGGGCATTTAAAGGAAAACTCTGTTCTTACATTCAGGCAATTTTCAACCTACTGTGACTCAGTGAGATCTGCTGGCTTTTTATGAACAGACACCACACTTTTTTTTTTTTTCACTATCTATAATGAAAAAGTATGAAAGGTTCACAACAAATTTAAAAGCTTTGGCACAAATAAAATTCAGATAAAATGTAAATCCACATGTAAAAATGGAGCTTAATGTGGCTGTGCTATTGTTATGACAGATGAAATTCTGCAGTAACAGGCCACAAACTACCACATTTAAAATTCATGTTTATGAATATCCTTCTTTTCTTTGTGTTCGCCTACCTTCATCTTCTCTTCACATCAGCTCCATTTGGCTACCCCAGCTTCCAGTGTACACATACATAGATCTTCAGAACAGTGTGAGAGAATAATTCAAGGGACAGTTGCACAAGATCAGACAACTTCTCTGCTCAGCAATCACTCCTTTAGCTTTCAGTTCCTGCCTCTAAAGCAGACTTCAAATCCATACATGAGCATTTCATTTAATTATGATGTGCTCCCATAAGGTGTCTGCCTCTGTTTTCCACTAATTAGGAGACAGGGTCAAACATTAGAAATAAAAAGTCATTATGTCATTCCTTCGTTTTCAGACACTTATTTTGATTTTAAACTATAATCTTCTGGACTAGCTCTTTAAAAAAAAGGAAATATATAAAGAATTTAGATATATTTCCACTGTTTGAGAAATTTGTTATATAGTGGTTTATCATTTATACTTGAGCTGGGGAAAGGAAAATGAGGAAATAACTAAATAACTGATGAATATATGCAAGACAATAAATTGCTCTGAAACACTGTATTATTATTTCATTATTTTAATAGCTTGAAAACACTTAGAATGATTCTTGGTATATGTGGCTTTTAATACAATGATGAAATTCAATTGGCCATCAAATCAACAATAGCTAATAAAATGAGAGAGTGGACTAGCTTTAATATCAATATGGAAATGTCAGCAACTTGTTATATAAGGGCAATAAGTTATTATTTCAGTATTTTACAATCTACAGTCTTTCATTAGCTTCTGATCTATTCGGTCTGACACAAAATTATCCAAATATAAAAGCCACAGGAATACAGGTGGGAACATCATCTCATCTCATCTCAATAACATGCATCTGACTTAAAAGCAAGTTCAACCCAAAACATGGGGAGGAGAAGCTCCTAAAGACTCCCTAGGAAGTTTATATTAGATGCTGTGATAACATAGAAAGGTTTTTCTACTACATGAAATTTATTAGAAATTTAGCATCATGTTATTTCCCTCCCTCAGTTGTTCTAAAAGTACATGAAGACTGAAAACAACTGCTTAAACACCAAGATTTTTTTAGTATAATGTGCACTGTGGAAAATAAAAGTTTACATTTTTACTTTTGTTGTAGATAAATAGGGTAACCAAAAAAAAGTACTAAAAGCTTACAAGAATATAAAAGAGTCTGACCCAATATACTATGGACACACTGCTGCTGTAAGAAAACCTGGTCTTAGATTTTATTTCATAAATGCTGTTCAGTTTCAAAGACAGGTTCTGCATTCAAGACACCAATATAATCCTGCTATTTCTTTTTCCTTAAATTGTTCATCCTTTTCTCAGCACCCTCAAGTTGCTACAGAAACAGAATCATAGAGTTGTTTAGGCTGGAAAAAGATCACAGAGCCCCAGAGTTAGCCCAGCACCACTGTGCTTGCCAGTGAACCATGTCCCTGAGTGTCGTATCCACCTATTTTCTTGAAAACTTCTGGAGATGGCAACTCCATGACTTCCCTGTTCCAGGGCATGACCACTCTTTCAGTGAAGAAATTTTTCCTAATATCCAATCTACACCTGTTCTGGCACCACTTGAGGAAATTTCCTCTTTGTCCTGTCACTTGTTACCTGGGAGAAGAGACCCACCCTCACCTTGCTACAATCTATGAAAGTACCTTTTCCTGTGCACCCCTGCCTGTCCCATTCGTCCACAAAAAGAATCAATCCTGACTTTAACACCCAGGATAGAATACATGGTTCTGATCTTTTGCCAGTGGACAGTATAAACTGAGGCCATTTACAACAGCAAATAAAATGACGTTGTCCCCTCAGGAACACAGAGGAAAGCTGAGAGAGACTACTCCTCTGTTTCTACAAATCTGTGAGAGAAGCACTGGAATCTAGCGGCAGCATTTCGGTATGTTTGGTTCTTAATGCATGGGACCACAGCAGAACACTTTGATAACACAGTGCAACCTGCTGCAGAGCCCAGGACTGAAATCTAGAGTTTCTTGTCCAACGGCTCACTTTAAAGAAGCTTTAGATAAAAATACAAAAGCCTAATAAAAATTTGGGATGGGACAGCATGGTAAAGAGCATTATTCTGTAATTGTCTCACTCTACCTGAGAGATTTTTAGAGGCCAGTTAAATTTTTCTCTTTAATAGCCTCAGAAATAGAAAGGAGGAAATGAAGAAGCAAACACAGCTTCTCCACTAGTGCCTTGCTCTTCTTACTCCTGCACAGCCCTGTAACAAAGCTCGGGAGAGGCAGCAAGGAAGTAAAGGAATCAGAAGCTCTTCAACACTTCAGCTTCCCCAGCTCAGGAGTACCTTCACAAATAAACCTTCACCCAAACTGGAAGGCTACCTGGCATGGAAAATGGGAGATCTTTCCAGAACTCAACTTCCCCTGAAAAATTTCCCCATACTCCATTCATACTGCTCCAAATAACCAAGAAATCGAGTGTATCTGTCAAGGTGCTTGTAGACACTGAAGTTATTTCCTTACAGTGAATTGAGTATAAACCTTGAAATGAAATTTTAGAAAGAATAGACAGCACGTTGCTTCTTCCAGGCTGCTCTCCTTCCTAAATTGCAAATTGGTTACACTGGAAAGAAAAAGTAATAGAACACTAGTCACATTATGCCTTCCCCCAGCTTTATTTTCCTGATCAATTTATGATTACTAGCAAAACTAAATCAGCTGATACAAAGTTGTCTGCTTTGCTCTTTTTCTTCCTAACAGTTTTCTGGAAAAGAAAACTGCTAATGGGACAAACATTTAAATCATATACAGTTATCAGACATAACAGTACTTTTACGTGGTTTACATGTTTAACAAAGTTCTGCAGACAAATGTGTTCCATTCAGAAATCATTGGAGAGGGATTTATTTGCTCTGTAAATATATCTCAACATCAGGTATTACAATCTAAACTTATGAATATTAAATATTAGTTCACAATTCCCCCTTCTTTCCCCTTCCCTTCTCCCTCAGGGAAAGAAAATAAATTAAGACTAAAATACACTCAAGATATGAAAGAGGCAATAGCCTATCTTCTAAGTCATGAAGTCATGCCCTGATTTTCCAAAAGAGGGAGATGCAGCTCCATTTGTGATTTAAGTAATTCAATTGCATTGAAGAACTTCTGAACATCTTTAACTAGTTTACTAGATCAAGATAAAAGGAACACTTTTCCTGTTTCTATTTCTGCGCTTCTATTAGAAAACTAAGAAAAACTAGTATTAACAAAAAATACAGAAAACACTGTATTAGCTTTTGAATAAAAGAGTATTTCAAAAGATGGAGCCAGTAGCCTGGTATTATAAAACATCTATGCAGATAAAAATACCATAGGAAAATCAAACTGTCAAAATCCAGGAAACCATAGGAGAGCTGTTAAAAATGAAAGCAACATCACCCAGAAACATTCCCAATTGATTTTAACAGTCAAGTGTATAGAAAATACTTCACTTAATCATGCAAGTACATGGATTTATAACTGTTACCTACACAGAGGCGGCATTATTACATATGAGAGACAGCCAGTTAATTCTTACAAAGGGAAAACACACATCTGTGCTGAGGGAAAGCATTCAGACTTTATTCCCAGTCTAGAACCCTGATTTTGAAAACCTTTTTCCAAAATAAAATAAATAAATGGGAGATCTTTCCGAATCTCTAACATACACAGTTCAAAAAATACACAGTTCAAAAAATACTTTCCCTCCTTATGACTTCACCAGAAACAAGTTCCTATAAGAAAACTGATGAAGCTCAAAGACTCTAAAAATTTGTATGCATAATATAGAAGTATTCCTGTATGTATTCTGTTAGTCTCTTAGTTAAGAGGCTTGGGGTACAAGAGTATGGCTTGAAAAGCAAGCAGAATAATAAAGCACATTACACATACAATAAGTGTAACTTATTAGAGTTGTTTCAAGCTATGTCAAGTAGAAAAGAAGCTGATGAAGTATGTAATAGGGGCACCCAAGCATTAAGTATTACTTATCCTCAACTATAAAGCATTTCTATCAAGGACAACTGCTGCATAATGCACCTTGCAACTGGGTGGCTGTGCCACACTGCAGAGAATGTCAGGAACTTTCCCTAGAAAGTGATCCTATCCTCCAAACAAAAACAATTCCCATGAGAATTACAGCCATGCTTATATATTCTTCATACGGACTCTCAAATTCTGTTTCAAGACCTCTTCTTCTTTAAGATGTCTCCTTCTTTTCCTCAAGGGAAAAAAAAAAAAAATCACATTTTGGTTAAACATACACCTAATAGCAATTGAAAGAATTGTTATCCATATAATCTTCTGTATGGATAAACTAAAAGTAAAACATTTTGAAGTATTTTTAAATAGCAAAACCTCCTACCAGAGAATTGTGCAATTTTCAAGTCACAAGAGAACGAAGCCTGCCAAAATAACTGAACAAGAATATTCTAAAGTACTGAACTCAGACTGAAACAAAGGCTCCAAAGAACAACAGTCCGCTGCATTACAACAGTTCTTTGGTGCTACAACCTCGCCTATGAGTCCACGAGGAGTTGCACATTGTTTATTAAATCCGAACAGGCAATGTCAAGAGACCATTTACGTCCCAATGAGGTAACAACTCTTCCTGCTGGCAAACCTCATCTGTAACCCAAAGAAGTCTAAATTAACTTGCTGAAGGGCCATGGCTCACAATCACATGGTGAAACATGAAGGGTACTGCCACAGAATTAATGTTCTACTTCCCTTCAGCATGACTTATATCTAGAAATGTATACAGCACATGGCTTAAGTCCTGTTTAGTAAAAGTTCAGAATCCCAGGAATGCCATGTCTGTTTCTTCTTGCACATAGGGTATGTACCACGATGTGGCAGTACCCTTGTTTCATCCACTGTTCAACTCTGCAGACCTGGTGATTGTTTTTTGGGTTGGGTTTTTTTGCATCCTACTGACCATTTAAGACATGACATGTAAGTGATACAGAACTTAGCAGACTGAGCAAGGATATTTCCTCTTCCCCCAAGCTAAGGTAAAAACCAGAATAATTAGAAGTGTTTCTATGTGTGGAGAGTTGCCCAGATGAACCACACGTACTCATAGAGTTACTGGTGGAACTCCTAAATTCTTCTTCCTCCTTATTGATTATCATAGGCCTGGTTATATACATTAGTCAGCTGTTCACGCGCCACTTAGTAACTTATGATTGGATAATAGCTATTATCACGCGTACAATAGTTAATACGGATTGGCTATAGCTAAACAAGCATGCTTTTTCTTTATTCTTTCTTGTGGTTACATGCTCCTGTTTTCCCATCCTGTTACCTGTCTATCATGATTAGCAAAGTCAGTACCTGTACTGCCACTTTGTTTCAATCATCCTCAGACCAAGGCCTGTATGCTGGGCTGTGCACATCCCAGTGAGCAATTCCCGTGAGAAACTGCTCCCAGTGTCCATTTTCTGTGAGAAACTGCTCAACAATTACTGAAACCTGGGTTGCGCACGTAGCTTAGCTCTGTATGTCCTTGCTCAGAGAGCCATTCTTCTACATCTATGTGTACATGTAAGAGAACAGCAAACATTCCTTCAGGAAGCTTTCCACTGAGATCAAGTTTAGTACCTCTGCTCAGGGTACCCAAGACTCCCTTTGTAAAAGCTATCTGACTGCACATAACCTATTTCACAGTGAGAACGATCTCCCCAGGGAAATGTTGGATTCCCTGGTGTTTGGTACTTAAGATCCAGCTAGACAGAGTCCTGGGCCATCGTGACTAGGCCATGCTTTTTCCAAGAATGGTTGGACCAGAAGATCCTTGAGGTCCCTTCCAACCAAGTATTCCATGTTTTTATTTGCATCTTATAACCCTGAAAGTCCATTACATCTTTAACACTTCTGTCCCCAGAATCCTAGCCACCAGCCTGACGTTATTCAAAGATTTCCTGGGTTTTCACATTCTCATTATAAACACCTTTTTGACTGCAGACTGCTCGAAGTGCATGAGACCTGAACTCCACACCAGTCTGGTACTATGCTGCTGCACCTCCTGATCAGCAGGGTCAGCTGCAACACCATCTATTTCATTGGTGGCAGTAATTACACTTGATGAATTTTACTAGCAGTGGTTCCCTGACACAGATTAACCTGTCCGCTCACCATATTTGATTCCTTTTCAAGGTTTACAAGTTTAACACAGAGCATGCAGATCTACTATGAAGTACAGGATAGAATGGTAAAAACTACAAGGATTAAGTTTTAAAACTATTCTTCACAACTAGCCTTCCTCTACCCAGCACCTCATGAATACAAATGTACTTTTAGGTACTTTTAATCATGATTAATAAACTGTTAATGTTCTGACTCAATGTAGTTCTTCCTTTGCACACTTGAATATTAAAAAGGGTAATACATTTGGACTGGAAAACTATTAAAACCAATAGTAGTGAACTTTGAAAACATTTTGTACAAATTGATGAAAGAACTGTGTTGTTCGTTCTTGCCTCAATCTTGTACTGGCCTCGGCACCTGTAACTCCTGTTCAGTAATCAGTGAAACCACTCAAACATGCAAGAGAAGAATATCAGTACAAAAATATTGTGTTAACAACTGCACAAGGTATCAAATCTAATCACCTCATTACAGTACAAGATACTCCCTCAAAAAGCTGTAAATGTCACCATTTAAATACATAGAATATATATACATAAAAACAGACATGTGAAGAAGAAAAGGATAAAGACTCAGCAAATAATGGAATGAACAGTTGTTAAAAAGTTTCTGCCACTTTCTGAGGTGTTCTTTCCAGGAAAAATGTATGAACTACATTTCATGAATATCCAAGTGATATTTAGTTGCATACATAGATTCATGCACCTACCAGCACATTGTCAACTAAAGTGTCAGATGAGTTTATTAACCTAAAAAAAAATCATTGTTCTGGTAATAATTTCAGAAATCACATATCTATCATCATTGAACAATCACTTCTATTTAAATATATCCTCTCCAGCTCATAAAAGACAATTTAGTAGATCTGTATACAGATTCTTTTCCTAGTTAATGTTACAGGGCAGCAGGTAGCTCTATCATAATTGCCAATATTTTTCAAGTACTGATCTTGCCATCTTTTCTTATTTAGATGTGTAAAAATATCTTAGAACTTGACCATGAATTTGGAAATTATTTTCAACTAGGTTTAAATTCTTAAAGGATTCAATTTGCCAATTGGTTTCCATTTGCTGTGTTCCTTGGCATTCCTGTAAGTAATATTAAGCAAGTTCACCAATGCAGATACTAAGATTTCAGTTTTTACCAATACAATTCCCAAACTCCACTGACACTATATCAAAATTAGGATCTTGCCAACTACAGTGAAAACTTAATTTACAAGTACATTTAAGCAGTTGGAAAAATCACTTATAAATAAACAGTAAAAGGACAAAGTGGAACACTGATTAAACTCCTGCATGCATACGACCACACATGATGAGACTTGCTATAAAAATCTATCCATGATAATTTTTTTTAAAAGCTTGCTGTGTCCTGTAAAAAGGTAATTAAGAACATCAACAATGAAAGAAAAAAATCAGTCATTTTCCACCACAAAAGGTAAGCACTTGCACCCCAACTGCTATAACTGTAGAATGACAAACATGCTGATGTTTAAGGAAAATAACTTTCAAACTATCCTATTACAAATAAAGAGAGGTAAAGAGGCTTTACTTATTAAGGCATAAAATTTGTTTTTGCGTTTTAATCTGTACTCACCTTGACATCTGTCAGAATCTTAAAAGCCAACAGTACACTATCACAAAAGCAATAATATTTGTTCACTTAACTCACATTAAGCTCCCAACTGATCCACAGGAGAAAGAAAAAAGATGCTCTTTTCTGGCAGGTAACCTTATTTTGAAGATGGATGTCAAAATCCACAAGGGAGTCACTCAACTATCATGAGCATCCATCTCTTCATACAGAAAAGTGTCAGAAGATTTACAGCAGGTTTTTTAATTACTCATTTTCTTCAATGTTTATATTCACTTATGAGAAGACTGCCTGAAAAGCTACAGTAGACAGCCTGCTACTTTTGAAAACAGGTCAAAACAGTTTGACCTCTGCTCCTCATTTATTTTCCCACGAAAATATTTTGTGACCTGATCTAAATTAGTGTCACCAACTACACTCCATCCATTTCCCATTCTGGCTTAGATATTACTTATTTAAAAGGGGTTACCATTACTTGTTACCATTTCAGAACTCGGCATTAGCCTGTGTGGAACTGAAGATCAAAACAGTGTAGACAGAAGCTAAAGATAAGGACCTTCTGGAGGAGACATTTCTTCCTCTAACAGATTAGCCACCACAATAATGTCGAAAGTTGACTATTTTAACCTAAACATTTAAGAATCACACTGGTAAAAGAAACTTTTAAAGCTGTGATTCCCTTATGCTTCTCTAGTGAAGAAAAACATGAAATACTTTCATTGCTAGAAAGATGTCTGTTGCCTAGTTTAGTGCAGACACCAGTGCCTGTGGATTTCGACATTACCTCTGCAATCTGAATAGCAATTTCCATCTGGAGACAGTCCAATATTCTCAGCTTCTGCATGAACAAAGAACTGCAAAACTGTGCTCTAACACACAAGTCCTCATGTTCCCAAAAACTCATACATTTATGAGCAATCATAAACTAAGAGAACCATGTAGCTCGAGGAAGACTTACAGAAACGCAGCAGCTTTCTGAACTCATTAGTAGAATGGGACAGGATAAGATCAGCTGTAGCATGAGGATAAGGTACATGCCTACCATGTGAATACTCCAACAGCTTTTGTGATAAACCATCTTTAAACTCCCTTAACTGGAGAATTTTTTGGTTTTTTTCTGTTAGCCCCATCATCTCACAGTATCATAAGTACACGTTGTGAAGTGTTGGATTCAGTCCTGAAGGAACCACAGAACAAAGTGTCAACAAAGATTATTAACAAATAATAATCTTTTATTAGGCTGGGAGTAGCTCCATATGGATGGAGTCATCAATTATGACTACATACAGTCATGAATCAAGTTTCTAAATATTTGGTCCTTTTTTTAAGGAATATACTCCAACGCAAATTTGTTTCACATGTAGACAAGCAGTCCTGCTTCAAAAGCTTGTTGGACAATAACATATTTTGAGCATCAATGATGGCCACATAACTTTGTCTAAAATTCACCATGGAATGCACAATTAAAGTGACAGGGTAGCAAAAGTCTAAAACAATTAAAAAAAAAAATTAGAAAAAAGGAAAAACTCACATTCTACTCTGCCAGTGGGCATCTTCTGCCTTTTCAGAAAACTCAGAGCAACTACAGAAGTACAGCAATTCATCTTGCAAGTACATCAGTACCAAGTGCTATCAGTAGCAATTCTGCATACTAAACAAATTACATATAATGCAATCCTTGCTTTTTGGAGTTATATTTCAAAGAAAATGCTGAAGAGTAAGAAAATCCTATTAAGACCTGTACTTCAAAATAAGGAGATATGACCAGTGATTATATAAGATAAAAAAAGTAATCTTAAGTTGGTCCAAAAGCTTTTAAGAATCTATGCTTTTTTTACTATTACATTAATAATTATCAACACTCATCAACATTCACACCTCTTATCTTTACACAGAGCATAGAATATTCTACGGTAGATGAGTCAAGAGTTTTGTAGATAAAACATAGAAGGTAAATTTATCAACAATCAAAAATCTAACCTACTTGCATCTCAAAACCATGGAAAATAGTAAATAACCATTCTGCAGTCTCATACATTACTGCATAATCACTGCTTTTTTGAGTTACAGACAACTGTTTTCTTTCCAGCTCTGTAAAATAAAACCAGCTTTTTCGTCTTTGAATGATTATTCCTAAATTTCAATTCATCCATATTTATTACTGGGATGATTTCATAAGCCATAACAAAAAGCATAGAGATAAGCACACACACTGAGTAAGCATTTCCAGAGCATTTTTATACGTATCTTTGTTTTAACAGATTTCTTGTTTCCCTAAGCTGATTTTCAGCAGAAAAACGAGGATTTTTTTCAGTATTTTAGTTTTGTTGATGGGATTCCTGAAAATGTAGTAGTATTATACAAATGCTCCAAGTTTCTTACTTTTCCTAGTCTATAGACAATTTCAGTACATTTCTTTCCTTTACTACTTATTACTGTCCCCCATTAGCACCCATCTCTGGAACTCAAGCTCTGAGTGCAACGAAGCACATCTCTGATTTAAACAAATATTCACCTAGAAATAATCAACTCTGCTGTTAGTAGGTTGTCATTAGGTTTATCTGCACTAAATATAACAATTGTGGCATTTGACAGCTCAAAGAAATTTTCCATTTCTGGAAGAAAGCATTTTAAGCTCACGGACGCGCATGAAATACAACTCTATTCAGTTTCACTTACTTAAGCCTTCCACTCAATACTCTGAATTCCTAAGGGGTAAGTAGAAGTTTTACAAATCTGCATGCACCATTAAAGCAGCAAAAAAGATCACCTGAAAAACCATGGTTAAAAGGATCACAAAAATGACCAAGGTATTGAGATTTTAATAGGATCTTAACATATAGTTGCATCAAATACAGAAGTATTCTACCTACATGTTACTTAATTCTTCTTTTTCAGATCATCAATTTGTAAACTGTTTTCGTCTTATAACATGGTGTAATACACTATAACCACATTTCAGCCACATATGCCTGTTCCCAAAATCTCTCTTCATGATGCTTAATGTTTCACTTCTTTAGGTCACTTTGCTCAACTAGATAAACTGATTCTGCTTCTTAGAACAATTAGAAGATGATGAAGTTACTTAAAAGAAAACAAAATGGACAACTGAGTAAGAAAGGTTACAAGAGCTAGAGTAAGTCTAGAACCAACACCTTTAGCTTTGATCCATGGGGCACAGGAGAAGAGCCATCTTCAGATGGAATGAACAACTCCCACTTCCCATATTCCAACTTCTTATATGGATGAGAAAATGGATTCCAGCCATCTGCAATATAAGAAATAATACTAAGTGTTCATCTTAAAATGCATCCAATTACAATTCAAAGGCGTAACTCTGAGTTCCATCTTTCTCAGAATAAACTTCAGTGAGAGCAGACAAATACTTTTATACCTGATACTACACACACATTCCAAAGGAGTAAAATGAAATGCCACAGTTTTAAGTCTTCCGGAAGATTCCTTTTTTATTAAAAAAAAAAAAATACTGAAGCAAGCTTAAATGACATAATTCAAGATTCTTTGTCCTGTTTGGATTTACTGAGCACTGGAGATGTGCAAGGATGGTCATTATGACCTGTCCAACTGAACAGATGCCTGCCAAAGGGGTCTGGAGTGTCTGTAAGTACATTCAGGGTTAACTCCTGTGAATGGAGTGAAGACATCTCTTCTGAACTGACACACTTCAGGAAGGGAGTCATTTCTAGGCTAGATAGAAGTAACAAGCTAAGTTCGAAATTTGCTTTTTTCTTTTTGCCTTGAAATGTCTATTTAACATAGTTCAAGGCAACAGACTCACACTAAATAAGAACCAGTCAACATTGAAAATTGAATTACAAGACATTAAAGCAACACATGTTAATCTTCCTTCATGCTAATCTATTTACATTCCATGGCCTTCTGTAATAAAATTTTTTTAAAAACCCAAAAAACAAAAAACACAAAAAAGAAAAATCCAACACCAAACCAAAAATCACACATCATTGAAAGAAGATTAAGTAGCCTTCAGTTTAAGAGTATTACCTCAGACTTATATAAAACAACATTGCTGCTAAACATGTCAGGGTTAAAAGCATTTCAGTATATAACTGGACATGTGATTGAAGCAGAATCATCACTTTTACCACCATGGAAGGGTGAGGTAGAGTTGTAATAAGTTTACTTTAAAGAACTAGTTAAGATTTATGATACTCAAGACCCGTCTTGGGGGATTTACTCTTAATTCTTTCCATCTACTTCTCCCCTCAGATATCCTCATCACAGCGGGAGAGGTAGAGAAATGAAGTTCTATTCATCAGCATATGCATTTCCCTAAAAATCAGTAATCACAAATATTATCTGCTGTACAACAAAAGGATAATCTTCCCTAGCAGTGTATGGATGTGTTGAGTTTCAGAGAAAGACCAGACTGCTTTCAAAGTTGCTGGTTGCATTTGCACAGCTGTTTAAACCCAATACCTGCCAATCTTCAGTTAAAGAACACTGAAAGACAAAAATTAAACAGGGCCACACAATGTGACAAAAATAACTATGCCAGACAAATATTCTGGTACCCCCTCATTTTACAGGAGGGTAAAACGGAAATGCAATTAATTCGGTATTCCATTTAGATGACAGTTTTTATCATGATTAAAGTATTTGGATAGTGGAGCCAAATTACATATATTAGCAGAAGGAAAGTATTTACTAAACTATTGCTTAACAGCAGAAGAGCTTACATATTAGCAAAATTCAGATGTGTCCTTCCCCTTGACTTTACTCTGAAGTTTCGGTCAAGAAAAATAATCAAACAAACATTACTAATATCAACATCAAACAAACAACACCTTGGCAATAAAGCAATACTCCTTAATAAAATGTCTAAACTGCAAATTATAGACAGTCTTTATACACCATAATGCATGTATTTCTTTTATTTCAGGGTATGGTAAAAGGATGTAGAATAAAGCACTTTAAAAAGTTGGGTTTTTTTAAAACTATTAACAACTAGACTGTTTGAAATAAACATTCCAGGCAAAAATGAGAAAACAGAAGAAAGGTGAAAAATGTAACAAAGATGCTAAGAAGTTGCAAGAAGATTGTTTTAAAGAACTGGTTAGGATTTATGATAGTCAAGACCCATCTTGTGGGATTTACTCCTAATGCTTTTATTCTTCTTCTCCCCCCTAGATATCCTACCATCTTCATGGCTTCTCATGAAACTCTTTCAAATGGAGCTACACCTCTTGATTACAATGCACAAACTGAACCAAATATGCCAGGTGATGACTTATTAATATCGAGCAAAACTAAAAGTGGCAGCAAAAAAGTCTTAGGCCCAGTTTTTATAAAACTCACCCTGGGGAACCTGCACAGAGTTAATCACGTTCACCAAAACCACTGAATTCTTACAATATTAAAAAAGATTCTCATGACCTCTACGAAAACCACATCTCTTCCCTCCTTCAGAGAGGGAACAGTTACATCTCTCTACCTACTTAAATATTTCTGCTCTCCACAGACAGATTTGATAACTCCACCGAAGTTGCCTGAACTTTCCCCTTCACCTGCCAGCAATGCCAGATGCTCCTGCTAATCCCTCCTGTTCCCAGCTGCAGTCCATGATTGCAAGCCTGTGGCTCATGACTTAAAAATAAATGCAAAGCAATACCCATCTGCCCCAGATGGTCCTACTTAAACCCACTGTTTACTAATTACCCCTGGAGAGGAGCTCACTTAGAAAGATTATAACAGAAAACATTGCTTTGTATTAATGCCAGAGGCATAAAGAACATAAAACACCCTGAAAACGGAAGATTCCCTTCAAAGAGAGAGTGGCCCATGCTTCTCTCAGTTTTACTGCTTGGTTTTCCAATTTTTCAGCAAAACTTAGCCAAAAACACCTGAGGGAAGAAAAGGAAAAAACAAATGCAACTAACCAACAAGTGATTAGTAGACTGCTATTAAGATGAAAAACAAAAAGTCAAAAGAAATATCTTGAAAACAGGAACTTCAAAGATGTTGACAACAACTACAAACAGGAAAAGGCTGAGAAGATTACCAGTAGAAGTCCAAATAATCAGCTTGAAAAGGTCTTGGGGAAAAAAGACACCATCACAGAATACCCATAAGCCATACACAAAGGCAAAAGCTTCTGGACAAAAGTTCCAGCTATCTCAACCCAACACAGAAGACACCTTAAACAGCCTGATACTTTGTTTTCTCTCATCTCTGTGAGTGAATCTTCCAAACCTAGCCAATTCTTTAAACATTACATCCTACCTCAGCAACAGGGGGCACAAGGGAACTTCTTGCTCAAAACTGCACCCTTAGCATGCCAAAGAATCATGAACTGAGCTTTAATGTAGAACAGAATTCAAAGCTATAAAAGTTTGGGTTCTACTATTTGTGACAAAAACTCAATTTCAATGCAATATTTCCAGCTAAATGACAATTTGAGTGACTTCTTGTTCCATCTCCTGATTTTGTTTTCACATTGACAAGGATACAGCCATACATCTCTGAGGCTCATGCCTGAACTTGGAGTTTCACACCAGAAGTTAACATTCCTCTGGCTTCTCATACAGGAAAGGAGTTCTTCTCACATTTTAACTAAACGATTGACTTTGTCCAATATAAGAATTGGATCTGTTTTTTTCAAAAATGAAAAATCTTTATAAGCTAAGGCTGGATTCTCAAGTGAAATCAACTCATGTCTTATAGCAATTATATTTCCGCATACTTTCCAATCAACTGAAAGACACCTAAAGAGAATACTGAGTTCAGCAACCACTCCCACAGCAGCCTTGAAGAAAGTCTATCAGACAAGTAGCAGTTCAGACAAGGGAAAGGGCATCAAAATCCCAGTTTCCCAACAAGATGCCTTTCTTCCACTTGATTAGAATATGAAATCAGAACATAACTGGAGAGATTCTCCAAGGACGCTATTCTGTTCTACACAGTGGCCAATTAGGTCTTCCTCTTCCCACATTAATCACTTTTTAAGCATATTATGCTAATGATCCTACTCTTTAGCTGTTGGAAATTGGGCAAACAGCTCCAACACTGACATAAAAACAAGTGTCATTACTTCTAAGATAAGATGTTTCCCTGTATATTAATATTACCTTATATTTCAGTCGATTGCCTTCAATCATATGCGCCCACAGAAATATAACACTATTTGACTTTATTCATCAACTTAGGTATTTTTCTACAAAAATCTTTGAAGGAAGCCGCAAGAAATTTAGTATGATATCACGGCAGCACCTAGAATCCACTTCAGTAAAAATCTGGAATTAAAAAAACCCAAAACACTCTGATGCATAAAGTTTTCAGTCAGCTGTCAGATACCCAAATTATGAAGTCCAGTGCCTTAAGGCACTCTCTTTTCACTCTGAAGGGATCCTGTCAGAGTTTAAATAACAGACAAACATCCTCCCAGAACCAACTATCCCACCTTCCCTCCACCCTCCAACCCAAGCAGAAGCCTTCCCCACTAGTGCAAGAAAAAGGAAGCAGAAACCAAACCAAGCAGACATTCCAGACTGATCAACATTTTAGATCTAATGTTAGCTGGGAAGGATGGAAGGGAAGACAAATAAAAGAAGAGAAACCACAACTATAACAAGGTATTATAGCAAATGCTGACTTCCGAATGAATATATGCATACTTACTCTCAAGCTGCTTAAAACCAGTAGCTTTCTTTTTAAAATTAAGGAATTGTTTACCAATAACCCACTTAGCCTCTGCATGACCAAATACAAACACGGGTGCTCCAATTCCCAAATAAATTCCGTGGGTTACTCGCAAAACTCACAGTTCAGTGACTGATTTTGAAATAGTCAGTTGTAAAGCAGCAATAAATTGCCAGTAGTCAGGGGGTTCCTCGGCAACAGAGCACGCGAATGAAATATTCAGTGTTATCACTGAGAGCTTTTGAAGGAGCTGTAATGTTGATAGTGCCTCTACTATTGGAAATTCAGCTGACTAATTGCCTCATGCACTTGATTTACTGAGATGCTGAAAGTACTAATTGACAAATCCTAATGTTTTTGGATGTTCATTTAATACTTCTCAGATAGAGTAAAGCATAGTACTAGAACACCAACAGATACAACACCTTTTCTCTCCAATTATGGAGTTTTAAAGAGACAAAAACAGCTCTGAAAATACTGTGATTTTCTTGAATTCATGTTTTTCATTCTCCAATCCACATACAGATTTGTGTGCTATTACTAGTTTCTAGCTTTTTTCTTTTTTTCCCTCAAAATGCACAGTGATACTAAGAATTTTTCTATAAACTTGAGCTATCCTATTCACTACAAGTTTCTCAGAATAAGGTATAAAAATTCCATAATTTGGGTCAAAATACCTTAATAGCAAAGCTTCCATTGTCTGTTATAAGGCATAAAAGTCATTCACAAAAAACTTTACACGTACAGGACTGAGGCTTCACATGCATATAATTACAGAAGTAAATTATTCATGTTTATCTTACACATGATTCATAATAAAGATATTATCAACTATCAGCTTTGCTATAAATTTGGAAAAAAAAGTTCAAGGTCTCTGTATACAGCCTATACTTTTCATTTTAATTTTTACTAGTTTTTGATCCTCAAAAACCTTCAGATGAAAGAGCAGAGACTAATACTTTGCGTCTTTGTGTCTTTCCATCAAACATTAAGAGATTCTCAAACAATACCCTATTATTAAGGAAAACACTGCTATCCATCTCCAAAAACAAAGCATGAACTGACAGTTTTTATATTATATACCACCATATTCCAGTTTAAAAGCTAAAGAGCTTCTGCCATCCAAGTTCAATGTGTATTTCTTTGTCTAAGATTTCCAGCTTCCCCTAAAATGGTTACACTATGGTTTTCTTTATAGAAAAGTTTTATTAAAAATAGAATCTTATTAAAAACAATTCCAATATCCAATTTAAACACAAAATAATCATAAATTTAGTCTGAGACTTTAACCTGCTTGAAAACTTAAAGAAAGGTTAAAGGGATTCAGTTTTAATTAAACATATCTGTAGCAATCTGACTCTAAATCTTAGGGTTTTGCAATCCAATTTCTCATGAGAATTTTATTCAAGATCATATGAATTGAATGACAATCTTCCATTCCTCCAGTCTTTCCAAGTACACTATTGTCCTCTTTGGGAATGAATACTTTACTATGACTGACTGATATATAGGAGAAATGCAGTTTTTCCACATTAAAATGAATTTCTTTTCAGTTTTTTTGACTTCTTATTGCCGCATTTCATTAGCATCTAGATACAACTACTCTAAGATATTAGTCCTAAATTACAGCTTCATATGATGTATTACATCAAACATTTTAAATGAAGTAAGATTTAGAAAACTCTTCCAGTTTTTAGCTACTCTATTCTGGTATACATATACTTCCCCTCCCAACCTAAGCCAATTTACAAGTTATAGCCTCTTTTCAAAATATTAATCATATCATTAAAAGTCTGGGTTTAATATTACCATCTCTTAAAATACATATTTAAAACAAATGCATTCTAGTCTTTAGTTGTGTTGAGTAATTTAACCTATACCCATCTCACGAAAACCTGGAGCAATGAGTGGGGGGTGCAGCAAGCAGACGACGGACAGGGAGAATTTTCTGAGGTACAGACAAGGAGGAGAATTTTCTTCACATTTATATGTACAAAATTGACCTATTAAAATAACCCAATCTAGCTGCCATGCAGTCTATATTGATACCTGAAATCACTATTATCTAGCAGCAGGTGAACTATACAAGACTCATTATTCAGTTTTGAATTAGAGGACATATCCAATTTCAATATTAAAATGCAAGAACCATGCTAACCTATTTATCAATGTCTATTCTAATTAAATGACAAAGAGTACTTCAAGGAAATCTACTTTATCATTCACTAGGTTAACCATATCAAAGAGGATCATGGCTGAAAACAGTGTTGCACTAACTCTTCTGTTCAACTTCTGCATCGAAAACAGAACATTTTTTTTTTAAATAAAAACCTTCTTAAAATAAAGGGATTTTCCTTTCAATAGTTTCCTCAAACAAGAATGGTAAACATTTAACTTTGTGTTTAAACAGAAGTAGTTAACTGCTTCTAAGGACTTTTTCTTCATATTGCTTCTTTGCAGTATAAATACACTGAACACTCCCTAGATCAGTACTTTCACAAAATCAAAGTTGGATAAATAAAACTGAATGCCTCTGAAACGTGGTTAAATGAACAAAGTAATTGCACAGATAAAGTCCTTGTTCAGTAAGAGCCAGCAATGCAAGTCCTAGTACTTTGACAGACCTAACCCTGAAGAGAGAGTAGAGGTGAAAGGGAAAAACAGAACAAAGCTCTTCAAAATCCCAAACAAAAAAGGGAGCAAGGAATTGTATTGCAGGATTCAAGAGCAAGATGAATGTCACTTTCACTTAAAAATTTTCAGAACATAATTTGAGTGTAGCTATCCTTCAAATAAGAAGCAAATTTTTTATTTTTTTTTAATTCAAAGGGAATAGTCTTCCTGCTTCTCAGAGCAAGCAATGCAACTCCTCCATGTAATCCTGCCACCTTCCCACTCTGCTAAGAGCTTTCCTTCCTCTGCCTTCAAAAACACAAGAGTAGCTACTATTTCAGTAGTATGTAGTTTGATTTTAAGCTACCATTTTCCAAGAGAACTTTTGTCTGAACTCTCTGGATGGGTGAGAATTCTCAAGAGCCTTGGTCCTTAGACAACACTGTTGCTTGATCAGTAAAAGAAGATAAAGCAAATTATTTCTCTGTTATTTTTGCTTCTCTGCATACAGTTTTATAAAAGCCTAGTTGTAAAGCTTTAAAAAGAACTTCAGGTAGTTTAGACACAGCCTCAAGTTGCAGTGTGATGCAGTGTGACATGAGTCATTGTCTTCGGGGTATTAAAAAAAATGCGTAACACTGACCATGCAACAGAAACACATCTTCATAAGCTGCTGCAACAAAGAGGGAAATATTACTCACTTAAGCCATGACATACATTTTTACTATCAGAATTTCATCACTGCAACAAAATTTTCTTTAAACTATTGATGTAAAACATTGTGCAGGGGAGAAGAAGTTTTCCTAAGAATACTTACTGAAGTCACCTGCAAGAAACACTGCTTCTGCTCCCGGTGCCCACTCTTTACAGTATATTCCACCATCCTCAAGTTGGTTAACGCCGAAGGTTTTGTAACTTTTTGTAAATTTATCAAGGCCTCCTTCACTTTCCTCAATGTTCTTCAAGTGGTTATAAAACAGAGAATACCTTTCAATGAAAATAAAGAACAATTTTTAGAAAGATTAGTAAGTGTCTCTCTTACATTAACAAGTACAAAAACAACAACAAAAAAAATTAAATGAAACACACTGTCCTAAGACTAACATGAAATTCACTGCTCTCTACAGGAATAGAAAACAAAAAAAAATATCAAATACAAACCATGTATTTTTTCCATGGTTGTTACACAGTCTAAAGTTGCAATCTTTGTGTTTGTCAGTGCTTTCTCTACTTCATGGGAACATTTTGCACTTTCAGTCTAAAACTACAACTCCTGATTGGCAGCCAAGAAATCTCAGTATTACTACACAACAGGAGAACTTCACACTCTGAACAGCCTAGCACTTTTCCCTTCATCTTATTAATATCAGGCACAAGCCTCCCAGGGAGAGCTGGATAGGCCTGCCACATCTCTCACAGCCAGTTTTAATAGACACACAATCTCAGGCCATCGAAAAGTTTGCAGTACAGCATGTCAGCATGGACAAACTCATCTGCTCCTCGCAGAAAGGGGCTCATTAGGCAAGCTCTTTACAAAGACGATCAGCAAGCCTTTGCAGTCAGTCCTCGACACTGCAACAATTTGGAAAAAATTACAGCTTTGTAAAAGTAATTATTTGGACCATACCCTACTTACACCAGTAGGAACTGAAATGCCCTAAACCTCTAACAAACTTTGCCTGTAACAGCTTTTTGACATATTTTCCTATGTTTTCTCCGAGTAGGTTTCTGGAATTGATGGTGACATCAGGGGTACAAGATAAACAAGAGAACCAACTTTGACCCCTAAATTATGAGCTATTTTGTGCAGAAGCACAGCTAAAAGATGCAGTTGAGTATTTAACTAATGCTACCTGTACAGGATTTTTGTTGTTTGTTTGCTTTCAATAAGACACTCCTGAGCTAAATTAGAAATGTGTTTGTCTTTTCATAAATGGTAAAGTCTTCTGAAGTGTATAAAAATCAGTAAGAACCCCAGCAAAACCAAACTTGTCTGCCTTATTACACTTCCTGTGTTTTGCAATAGGAAATAGAAATACTAAACCAGCACTATGGAATAACACCTCGTTGGTTAAAGAAAAAGAAGCAGTAGTCTGCCTGCAGTGTCAGGACTTACAACTCTGTGATTTGTTGCAAAGTTTTTTATTTTTTTGGCCCTTAATTAGTTCAAAGTAGAAGATTAAAATGTCTAATTATTAGTTAAGGTAAACAGCATTACCTATATTAACTTAGATTACTATGACTACTTTTAAGGTTAATCTCCAAGCAAGTTTTTATTATTTTATTATTCAGACTGATGCTCATCTTTAAAGGGGGAAAGATTTGCAAATGTCTCCAGGATACACAGTAGCAAATAAACTCATAACTATTTTTACCCATCCACCTGCATTATTCCTTTAAAATTTGCTCATGGGTATAATCCTCAGAAGTGCATTACTAACTACTACTGCTCTGATAATCAATTTCATTTATGTCCTTGAGGGAAAATATTTTGTCAGATTTCCAACTATAAGTCTATTATATAGATATACAAAGTCAGTTGACTGACTCACATTTTAAACAACTGCAATCACAAAGATTTATATAAAGCTTAAATACAGAAACACAGAGCAAGTCACAAATAGCCTCAGAATTTCAACATATAACATCTAGTAAATTCAAATTACTCTAATTTTGAAGGGTTCTCCTTGGGGGAAAAAACCCCCAAAACAACCACTATAGCTTTGAAATTTAAGTCATTCTTTAAAATATGGTATGATACAAGAAGTATAGTTATATACATATAGATATACTTTTTTTGTGTGTGTGTGTATATATTTAATTGGTTAAGGAAAAAAAACACATAACAAGAAGCATATTTGGAGTGTTATCTGCAAATCCCTATTTCTCTGTCATACATAATCTGTTTCAAAATTGCTGCCTGTCACATGTATTGTTTCCACCTTGTTCCAATGTGGCTGAAGAAGATCTGTTTTACTATAGGTAACTGCTGTAACTTCACAGAAGATCTAACTGAAGCAATGAGCTTGACACAGGTAAAATAGAAGACGGGGTTTTGAAATATGTTATCTAACCAAAATTATTCTTTTCCTCCCCATTCTTGCCACAAATACATTGTCCCAGCTTTATGAACATGTTTAGTTGGAAGTGGTATGTCTCACATTGAGCAAAAAGTAGAAGTGGTGAGCTTCATTTTTAAACAAAAGTCAGTCACAAACCCTTGAAAGCTGCAGAAGAAGGAAATGAATCCTTTACTACCAGAGGAGAACAGCAGGCCATAAAGAAGGACTGAAATCTCAGTGCATAAAAGAAAAATGTTACACTACCTCACATCACCTAGAGGTGCAACACATTCCAGCAGCCCACTCCTCTTCCTCATCATGATCCTTCCCTAGGAATCAAACCCATTCATCTCATTCCAAAGAAATAAGCATCTAACAAATTCAGGATTTGAGTGTGGGATGGATGAAAATGGACTTTCAAAAAGCAATTATGTGATACTGTATCTTCAGGGAAAAATCAGTAATACACACATTGTAAACTCTTCATTCTTCTCATAAGAGCACCAAGGGAACGCTCATCACTTCAATTTTTGTCTTTCAGTAAAGTCAGAGTTTAAGCAAACCATGACCCAAAGAGGTCATGGCATTTAATAAATAAAATGATCATGAGTATTATTGTAAAAAAAGACTACTCTTTGCTCACTTGGCAAAGAGTGGTGAGCAAGATTACATGCTCAATAAATTATATTTTTGGAGAGAAGGAGGGGAGGCAAGAAAGGCAACAGATTAGAAGAACTGTTCAGCAAGGATGCATAACATTTTTACAGTAATGGCTTTTTATATAGGACAGATTTGGAACAAGCAACACAGCATTTTGTACATTGAGTAAGAATGCTCTTTCAATTTGTACAGAAGCACACTACTTGTAATAGACCAAGTTAATTCAGGTATTATTGCTGCATCACACTGCAGAAATAAAGATTTTTCAACAACTAGTGTTCTCTGTAACTGATTTAAAATTATAATCTAGAAAGAATTTATTCTTTTTAACCACCTTCTGAAATTATCCAATAAGGAACTGTAGTTTGCTCAAAGTTCACAAAAACACCCACCAACTCCTGAAATGGATCAATTACTTTTGCTATGAACAATTTCGAAAACTCATCTCAGGAGATGAAATACATCTGGGCACAGAACAACATTACTTGTCATAGAAGGCCTTGTAAAACAGCAGAAACGTCTTATAAAGCAGCAACTGTTGCTCCTTTGAAGGAAAGGACTGAATTAAGTACATGCTCATGTCCAGATTTAGGGAACTTTAAGGTTTTGCTTTCCCGAATATTTCGGCTTTCATTTCTACATTACTAAGGCTTGTTAAACACTTTTTTATATTCCAAAGAAAAACCCCAACCCCAGGATTACACATAAAAAATGACAAGAATTTTTTTCTTTTTTTTTTTTGTTCAACAAATTCCAAATAATTGTAGTGTTCACTAACAGCATACAAGTCTTAAAACCAGAGACAAACACTTGGTTTTGTGATCTCCTCTTCAACACAAAGTTATGTCATGTTCAGTTACGCATAGGTATACCTATATGACATGACAGACTCCGAAATGCATTTCATAAGTGAAAATCTCAACATTCTGGACATGGGAACAGTCAACCTCAGCATCTAGAGCTATAAGTCACAACAAATGGCTGACTTCTGCCTTCATACTTTTCAAGTTCTCAGAGCCTAACAACCGACTGCAAACTCTCTGAAGATTTTTCAATTTCCCAGCATTACAGTTGACACTGATGAGGATGACAAGGTAAAAACTGTACCCAACTACGACTTGAAAAGCACAATCATTACCTTTGGGAGGAAAAAACCTAAACAGAGCAAACAAAAGGATCTGCAGAACTTCAGGGATAGAGGGTCTGAAGTAACTGAAAGAAGTCGCACATAAAGTCCTTTACTATGGGTACAGCAACACACATCTGACAAGTGCCAGCAGCAGAAGGGGGCTGCTTCTGGGGTATTCCTGGCTCCTGGAGTTTTTATGAAAAACCAGGATTTTCAAGTCCTATATTCATTCATCTCACCTCTCTTAATAGATCAATGTTTCTTAAAACTGAAATACTGAAATTGTTTTCTTCAGACTTATTGAAAAGACTTCAGTTAAAGCATTTCCCCAAGAACACTGAATACCTAGATTGAAATAAAGTACTACTCTATTACCAAATGCTTTTACACCAACATTTTTCCCCTCCCCATCATTATTTCACTGTGAAGCACTGGTAATCGTAAACATCACCTGAAACACGGTCACAACAGTCTTTTCCTATTGTTACATTCATAATTTGTAACACAGCATTACTTTAAATCCCATGCTTTATATGCAGCTTTGTTTAAAGCCTTACAATAGAAGTGTAGGAATTGGCTGACTTTCCATAGAAGCAGGATTAAAACATCAAACATGAATTAGTATAATGGCTATACAGAAAACAAGTACCTTGCCAATAAAATAACCTTCCAAGTGAACATGTAAAGACAATATTATATCAGCAGCCACTTCAAGAATTGACATGTCAAGTGAACACTTATTCCTTACACTTCTATCACTGAAACACCTTCAAATATTTTGACTTATGGATACCTACACATCTAAAACTTATAGAGAAGAAGTAAAGAGTTCTCAGTTTAATGCAAAACTATACAGCCTTATACAAAAAAAAAAAAAAATAGTGTTCTATTTATTTTGTAACTCCGATATATAAACACCCCTGGTCCTGCAGTTCCTATAACCACTGACTTAATTCAACTACTGAACATCTTAAAAAAAGTCTCAGGCATATGTTAAAATTGGTAGCCTCAATATGGAGCATAAGAAAAATTAAGCTAAGCTTCTCCTTCCTCCCCAAAGTCAACTGCTTTATTGAAATAAGACTTTTGGCAGACTACTGAAGAGTCTGATGGTAAATCAAAGCACTGAGTTAGAGCTCCACATTAAGCCTTTATGTCTTTATTTTTCCAAGCAGAAGAGGTACTATGTCCTTCCTGGCCACCTCATAAAATAACAAAGAGGTACTGTAGTATTTTACACTTTTAGATTTAACGAGATTAGCTTTAGTTTCTTAGTCACCATAGTAATCTAAACAGAAACTAACATAACCAAAAAGGCCTTGGCAGCATACAAGATACTCTCATTTAAAGAGGCTGGTGCTGATCTCCAAGACAGCTGCAAAACTTCAAGACATTTTATACCCATTCTCATGCTTTTTTACAAAGCTGTTGTTATTGCAGTTTATAGAACAATCAGCCACCTTATTGTAAGACTGTGGCAACAACACTGAAATTAATGATTTTAGCCCCTCTTCTGCTTATGATGCTGACTTTAGTAGTTAATTCATCTTCTAGATTTTTGTTCACATCAGCTTTTTTGTCATAGTTTATTTCTACAATATTGGCCCAGTATTAATGCTAATTTATTCGAAAGATGAAAGCAAGTAGGAGAGACTTTGATAATGGTGTCCATATGGAAAACCATGTCTTCAGATACCAAAGGGAACAGGATATGAAAGAAAATACCCAGTAAGGTACTCTCTGTAATCAAATCCTCCGTTTTCCAGCAAGTACAAAAATTTAATTTAATGTCAGCGTCATGGACCACAGTCCGTAGCTTTATGGGGTTGCTCACAAATTACCTTTTTCCAATACTGCTGCAATGCCTTTGAAGATGTGGTTACACTGACACCAAAGCCTGTGCAGAGTCCCTGCTCAGATTAGTGAGGCCTCGATTCTCATCTTCCCCTTTACTCTCTGGCCAGTTATTCCCTCAATCTCTCATCATTCAGTGAGTTAGAAAGCAATGGATGGAAGGAAGACTGAAATAGGAGAGAAAGTGCTTCCTAAAGCAAATTTCTGCAGTCCAGCAAATCAAAGGCACCAGACCACACGGAACCAGAATGATGCAATAGAAGTAAATTCCTGTTTGCAGCTTCTTCTTCAATTTCATTTGTCACTTATGAAAACATACCAAAACAGAAGCTTTGGGTTTTACTTTAGTCTTTTCTCCACCCTCTGTTACGTACTTTTCATTTGGCTATTCAGAGTATTACACAGAGTAACCGCACTTAAAGAAAACAGGAAGTAAAGGCGCAGTAAACCTCAGGTAGGTATGAATACTTCAGAACAACAGATTTACTACAGTTTTAACTTTTATCAGTTTCACAGTCGTAGCTGATTGACTTTCACTTTCTGCATAGACAAGTCCTGTCCTGTTCAGACAATCTTTTTAATACACATTTAAATAGATTAAGGAACTTCGACAACATGCAACACATGCAATCTTTGAACAATTCTGAGAGAGATGCTTTAGAAGCACAGGATAGCAATGGATGATGATTATAAAGATCCAGGAGATGACCATTTAATTTTGCTTTTTTGCAGCTTAAAAGTAAAGTTGTTACATGATTCTGAAATCATGATCTTAAGACGTTTTTCCACAGCTAAATATAAATTTCCCAAATGTTCTAATTTCTCCATTCACTAAATTGTTCACTACAAAGCCTCTCTCCAACATCAGAGGCAATTTAAAACACACTTTTGGCTGAAAATTAAGGCTTCTGCAGGCTGGCCAATGACGTTAAGTTCCTTTCAAGAGTAATAAAATCAACAGTTACTCAAGCAAATTGAGGATATAGTTATTCTAATAAGGAACTTATACAGTTAAACCATTTTTGTTGTAATTCCTACCAAAAACGTGCTTTTTTACTAGCTACTAGAAGACTATTCGGCAGAGAACTTGTAAGAGTGAGCAAGAAAGGCAAAAGCTTCAAAAATAACTTTTCCAAATTTTCTCTACTTGGCAGATAATGAATAACTCCCAATTCTCTTTGGATGTTTCATGATTTCAGAATGCTGAAGTAAAGCATTTATGCATAGAACACTAATGTAGTTCACATCTCAAGCTAAATGCAGCATCAAGAATAAAGAAATATTTGCTTGGGATAAATAATGCATAATCACTTCCTCTGTTGAAAGCCATCAATACAAGACAAGGCATCTGATTCAGCATCACCTCCTTTCAAAGTAATTTAAAGTACAATGACATGCAAGTCAAGCCCTAACAAAAAGTCTAGTACGAAGAAGCATGACAAAAAATGGGCAGAAAGAGAGAAACTACAGATTTTCTTGACATCTTACCAGCAATTTCTAGCAGAGACATAAAGACCTATAAGCTGCGAGCTCTAATACAGATAAGTATCATTCCAGAGTATTTTAGCAAGAAGATTATTTGTTGCTGACCAGCAGCATCTTCCCTGCTTTAACCATTAAGGCAACTTAGTGGCTTTGACAGCATTTGACAGCTGTAATGTTTTTGCCATGAGGTTCAGAAAGAACCCACACAGTTCTCAGTTCAGAACCAAATGCAGGAGAGATTACAAGATGTACCAAATGCAAACTTAATGCAATCATTTATTAACAATTGTTCCACTGGTTTATCTAAATAATCCCAATCTTAAAAACAACTCCCTTCCCCACACACCTCTCCCTGGCCTATATTTAGAAGCTCTCTTATACACACTCTTGTTCATCTCTCACCCACTTCAGTTTATTAGAAACCCATGGATGCACCTCTCAGGGTAAGTGTAACAAATTACTAGTGTTTAGAAGGACCAAGAGGCTTTTTTTTTTCCATCAGAAGCCCAGCAAACTACTTAGAGACATCAATTCCAGGAGAGGAGAAGAAAGAAGCACTTGCTACAAGAAGGCCATTTACTTTAACCCTCTAATGGAATAAAAGATATACAGTACTTTAAAAAAACCTGAACAACTAAAGCACATACTCCTCAAGGAACAAAGTAAGAAAAAAAAAAAAACAAACAAAGAGAAATGAAAACAAACAGAAAACAAAAACAAACAAAAAAAACCCAAACAACAACAACAAAAAGAAACAAAAAAACAACAAACCAACACAACAAACAACAACAACAAAAAACACAGACCCCCAAACTTTACAATACTGAGCTGTGTTACAATCTCCCGGAATGGCACAGCTATGTATATTCTATATCTGACTAAGCACTCAAGACAGCTTCCCTGTCATGAGGACACAGTCTAAATAAGACAGCAATTACAAAATAATGAGAGTTCTATTTTTTTTTTTTTCTCTGCACGCAAGGAGACAAATTTACCAGCAGCATACTTCATTTATTCAGGTTTAGGATTTCTTCATTTAATAGTCATTGTCTGACTATTCCTCTGCTAAGTAGTGTTTATTATGCATGAATTATACACTAAAGCCCCTCTTTTAGCTATAATAATTTGCTTCACTGTTGTGATGATATCTAAAGTTGATGGAGTTTCTGGAATTAATGTAACTACAGAGAAACCCCATCACATCTGAGCAGAAAGCTGCAGAAACGCAGCGACAGATTTTCTCGAAATCAGTAGACTAAGGCTGCGTTAGCTCATGTTTCATATTACACAAGAGAAAATAAACTGAAAGGTCAGTTGAACAGTTACAGCATTGCCCTTTTCCAAGGTAATCAGCAGAGCATGTAGCAAAGACGTGAACACAAGCGTGACTGGAAAGACAGTAGCTGATAAAGAGGCTCTTGTTGCCAAAAGTAGTGGGACAAGACACTGCTCTCTGAGTGACTGTCAAGGAGTGGGGCGCACTGCCCACCGTACTTCACTAACTCTGATTTATTGCTTTAATTTGAAATTGTGTTCTTGTTAAACATTCAGGTTTCCATATCGCCAAAACACACTAGAAAATGTAATACCGAACATTAATCACATTCACGGGTAACCTACAGGAACAATATAATTATTAATTTGTTTGTAATAGGGACACAACTGAGTCGAAAATTCATCTGGTTTACTAATGCATTTTTATTTTAAGTTCACAAATTCTTCTTGTTATTCAGTACTATTTACCTGGAAACCATAGATTAGATTTTCTCCCCATGCTAAAAGCAGCTTATTGTTCCTTTTCTAAGCATGTATTTATTAGTGGAACATTCAAAACTGCTTCTACTCATCACATCAACATATGCTTAAAAGCACTTTAATCTGGAAAGAACTCAGATGTTTTATTTACCAGAATTCATTTTAATAAAGCTGTAAACAACAGCTTATCAATTCCCATTTGATTCCACTGCCAACTATTGCTAACAGACCACCTTTGTGTTAATAGAAATCAAGGTCTAGTTTGGGGGAAACAGTCAGGGATTACTACAGCACTACTACAAAGTTGGAATCAAAACAAAGTAGCTGTGCAAGAGGCTTCAGGGAAAAAACTCAGAAGTTTTGTAAAAAAAAATTGTAATTCCCCTCCTAGTGGTCAAGTGTTATTAATTCTTGAAGGACTTCAATAACCTGGAAGCACCAGTTAGTTTCACTTCTAAAACATTTATTTGTGCAGTGAGAACCAACTCATCCACCTCCTACGGCTTGTAAAAGCCCTGCACAGTGACAAAATAATAGACTTCAATAACTCTTTAATTTTGTTTTAAAGCTGGTTTGTATATTGTGGGTTTGGGTTTTTTATTAGCTTGTCACAGAGGCAAACATAAGCAGACATGGGTTTCTTTTCAAACTTGGATTTCAAGTCTGCTGCATCAGTTTGACTTCCACATTGAAAAGCTGCAACTAACATTAACCGCAATAAATGAAGCTCAACACAAGGCTAAGGACTTATCTTTCTAAATAAATTCACAAGAAATTAAAACTGAAAGTTTTATTTGCCTACCAAATAGAAAAAAGCTTTTGAATCAGAAGTCAGAACTCCCAATTTATTTGAAATAAAACATCAGATATTCCTCAGTACCTTTGCCACTCATCGCACTTTGGCAAGAAAATGATGGAGCAAGAATTCTTATATGAATTCTCTGACAGAAAACTGCCCAGCTGCTCTAGCTACAGCTTCATTGCTCATTTCCACAAGTCTTATTTCACCTTCCTTTAAAAATATGTTCCAGGAACTAAAAATTAAGTAATGTTATAATGGATCAGATCAATAGTTTGTATATTCAAACTATTGTATAGGTCACTATTTGAAAGATATGTTAGAAACGTAAATAAAAATTCTCATCCTTGATAAATATCAAACACAACTTACTATAGGGTTGTTTCTTTGTCAAACTTGAAACAGATTTAAATGGATAGCCATCTTAAGAGACTGTCAAAAAGATGTTTTGAGAAAACGTACCTATAGCAACATCTGGCTTCTTTACTGCCTCTCCAAACCTTTCCCTCTGTAACAATTTTCCTCTCCATAAACCTACAGTATTCCACCTAATTAAAGAGCCTTTACGTTCTTTTAGTTTTAGAATGTGCATGTACTCATGCATCATCTAAAAGACGTGATTTGTTCTTTTTTGTCCTGTACAAACATATACTCCCAATCCCTCTGTCATGCACACAAATATACTGCCACTGGAGGTTTCTTCCTGGCCTTTAAGTGTTTGTCATCATCCACTTTTCATTTACCTCTGTATTTTATTGTAACAAACAAAACTTCACAGTACTCCAGGAGAGAAAAGCCTGCGTGAGATTTTTACACAGCATCATAGCTAGAAAAACAAGTATTAAACATGGAATGAGAAAGAAGGACTGTTGCTTTTATTACTGACCACTATGCCAGCTTTGATCAGTCACCACTGGTTTGATCAGGGAGTGTTGTCTCTGCAGGCTCAGGAGCTGTGGGAGCTGTTCACACAGAACACACATTCAACTACCCCAGCAAGCCTGCTCTGCTTGCTGGGTTCCCTGTAATGCCTGGGAAAAGCAGCCTTTTCAGAAGGCCATTCTAAAGGAGAAAGAGTCACTTCTAGTGATTGGAAAATAAGATCTGGGATATTTGGGGTGGGAGGAGGAGCACCATTATCACACCAGCTCTGGTCACCTCAGTAGAAGCACCACAGTGGCTTCACAGCACAAACTTTTCTAAATTTACTTCTTAACTGCTTTCATTGCAGACAGGACCAACAACGGAAGCCAAGCACTCTCAAACATTTATACAGTCCACAATGCCAAGTCTGTATAATTAGAACTTGTGTACTTGAGAAACGTCTGTAACTAGTCCCAGGCAATCAAGTCTATTCCCACAGAAGACAAGCAAGCAAAATGCAAGCATTGTTGTTAAGGGCTGACCGCAGTTTATACATCAGTTTATGTCATTCATGGCCAAGCATTTTCAAGGTGCAGTCTAAACACTATTTTTTCCAGACTACAGTTAGAATGAATACAAAGGTAAGGAATACTAGTCATTAAGTAGTTTGTATTATCCAAAAAAAGGTACACATCAGATTCTCCAAGTTGTTATACTGAATATTTTAACTTTTAGAAAAAAGAAGACTTCAGATTTACATAGTCTGGCTATTCTTGTGAAACATTAAGGTACTTTATCTCTTTGACATAATCTCTAATCTGACTAAAACTGTATGATTTGCTGCATCACACAAATCTGTTAAGCATGTAACTGCAGAAAAAACACTGCCCAGCAGCTGTTGGATTCATCCCACATAGCTGCTTCCACATGACTTAAGCTCCTAAGTACATATGACATAACTTCCAAGGCACCTCCCTTCTGATGGGATTGTAGTGGTATCAGATGTTAGGGACAGCCCAATAATCTTAGACATCATTACTCTGCAGCCTCCAAGCACATGAATCTTGTCTACAATGTGACTTGTCTGTCACAACATTAGAAAGCTTCTGACTCAAGTTTTGAATTGATATGACTGAAGAAAATTGCAAACAAAAGATAGGTGAGAGTATTAACTAGTACTTCATTACTATGCAAGACTCAAACCTCCTAATAACTCAAGGCACATCAAGCCAGCGAAGTTTACAGCAGAATGTTAAATATCTGAAGTGATGAGGTAACTTGGGACACAGAGAAAACCACTTGCAGCAATTCAAAGCAAAACTATAAAAACTTAAAGTCTAGTATTGCTAGGGTTAGTCATCCTGATACACTGCAAATGCAGGTGTAACTGGTCTTACTATGAAGTATTACTAGGAAAACTTCAGAGATCATGGAATAAACCCTTCTCTAATATAAGGAGTTAAGAAATAGAAGGTGAACAATCTATTTACTTGGGTAGATAAAATTATTTTTCTGAAAGTTCAGAATCATCTTGTCTGCTTAAGACTATATGCACCTTCTAAAAAGAACTACTTAAGTTAGAGACATCTTTCATATAAAATTTTTACATATGCTTTGTTTATACAAAAAAAAAGAAAATTTTTGTAGAAAATTAATACTACTAAACACTCACTACAGATGGATAAGCTTAAACAGCAAATAGGTTGTGTAATCTAAAAATGGATTATAAATTGGATAGAATTTCCCTTTTTAGTAATTTTCCACTCATTATGACATTCCTATGACTACTTAGTATGGTTTTCTCCTCTTTATAGAGGAACTTAGACAATTTGCACTGGCTGACCTGTTAAAAAAGCTGTATTTTAAAGTACCTGTCTATCTTTAAAGCACAAAATAGAAAAAGCAGTGCACGACAGTCTTGATTGAAAAATATACGATTATCTGCAAATCTGATTGTTTACATCCCCTTTCCCACCTGAACCTCATACAACAGAACCTAAAAGTAGTATCTCTTTTACTGTAACTGAGCCTAGAAAATACTACTAGCTCCAATTCCCAGCCTGGAGAGCTGCAAAAGAAAAGCCTACAAACTGAAGCCAAGCAGGACAACAGGTTAGTCCCAAAGCTTCAGTCAGCACAGCCTCCTTATTTGAGGTCAATTTGATATGCACCAGCACAAGCGGAATAACAACACAGAAAAACCATGAGCCAAAACTTCAAGTATTCACAGGTTTGTTTTAGGAAATTAACCTCTTCATTTCTAAGCTACATATGAAGAATAAAGCTGGTAATACTGATGCTTCCAGGGCATCAAGGAAGAAAAACAGTATTGTTAGCTATGCAAAGAAGTAATGTGTTCAATTTTTCATCACATTGTATTCTTTACATCAGAGTAGCCTGGCTGATTATTATTCCATAAATAAATCTAAAACCTATAAACTGAATATAGTCCTCCCAAAAAGCCATACTTAAACTTTCCCTTCTATTCCTGGAGAGCTTGAATTTAGCTTCCACAGAGCTACACATACATTACCATCTATAGGCATAATCTCCTATTCTTTCCTTCCTAACATGCACAGTTTGTGCACTGCCAGTTAGAAGTCTTTTTCAACTGTCATCTGAACTGGTACAGGACGGAAGACTTGAGAGTACAACATACGCAAAAATTGACAGAGGGTGCCAGCTAGAGAGAAGAAAATTAATATCGTCTTAGGACCAAGGCCCCAGAGAGGGTACAGAATCTCTATTCCTGTAGGTTTGACATGGAAGAAAACAAAATCCTGAACAATCCAGTCCCAATTCAACATCGACCCAGTCTTGAGCAAGAGCCTGAGACATAAGCAGCATTGAGAGGTCCCCTTCAGAATTGTTCTGTGAACATTTAGTAATTCACATCTGCTGTAGCTAGACAGCTCTGCTTAAAAAAAAAAAAATCAAAAACACCACAAAGAATGTAAGATACATAAAACCAACAATGGAGATCACGACAGAAATACTATAGGCACTGCAAATGCCAAAGCATTCTAATATATCTTGGATTACTGGCAATCGCATACACCTCCCCTAAGCTTTCATTAATTTTCTTTCTTTGTGTATCTATGCACACAGGAATTCCACAAGGCTAAAACACATGAAACCATGGAAAAAACAGCCCAGCTACTACCTTGAAAGTAGCTTAGCATCTCCCTTGCAAAGGACAGAACATACCTCTACATCACCAAGGAGGGAGTCAGACAGTTTGATTCATTGCAGTGTGATGGCTTCAATTAGTGTAATGTCACACATTATGTAGCCTCTCACACAGCAAAGAACTGTTAATATATACCTGCCTTATTTTTAAATCTGAAAGAAGACTGAATTCTTGTAGTTCATCATTCTTTTACTCTAAGAAAAATTAATAACTATTCTCACTTTAGTTTTTTGAGCTGAGCATTTAGTACCTTTAAGAATGCGCACACTAAATGGACTCTTAATTTCTTTTAATGTTAAGCCACAGAGTGGGTGATTGTGTGACGAAGTTTACAGACACCTTAGCTCAAAAGCCCTGGTCTGGTGTCCCAATGGACCACATTACACAATACACTTGCATTTGGTTATGACAAAAAACTTCCAGCAACACACCAGACAGACAAGAGACAGGCAGAAAGGCCCTTCTCCTTCACAGTGCTCTAGTACAGGTCAGACATGCATACACAGCCCAGAACCACAGCCTCTCTCCCAAACCCAAATTATCACACAGTCCTTGCAGTTATGTTTCATGTCCTACGTGGAGCAAAAGCTCGTTTCAGGTTTCCAGCACAAGATGTACATAGCATGTGAGGAGGAGAACAATAAGCAAATTTTAAATTTAAATGTTCTTTTTTTCTTTACATGCACTGGAAGGCACCCCTGTGCATGGCAGTGGGGTTGGAACTGCATGATGTTAAAGGTCTTTTCCAACCCAAACCATTCAATCATTTTAGGAAATACAGCTAAAAAACCTCAAATTTTCAACTTGCCAGACACCTTTTTAAGAGAAGCTTCTTAAGTTTATCAATTATTCCCAATCAGGCATAAATTTTCAGGTTGCTTACTGAAGTAAAATCCACAAAAACAAGACTCATGAAGGCATGGTCAGTATACGTAATGAGCAATATGAACAAAAAGTGATCTGGACAAAATTAAGGAGTCCAAATCAGAAATTCATCCTCTTTCTAGTATAAAGGGAGGCCCACATCTATTCTCCAACACAGATCTCAACTTGCACACACGGTACATCTCTGTTCTACAAGACTCTTTAATGGCACAGAGGACCTACTCAGCTTCCCCACCAGCCCTCCCATCTAGCTCCTCAGGCTCCCAACTCTTTCCAAGTTCAGGACAAGCAAAAAGCAGAGTCCCACAGGCAGGCACTGACCTGTTCTTTGCCCACAGCTCTCCCTTTTAGCAAGACCTTCTTCTTCCCCTTCACCTCGGTTTGGAGTAAAGGCAGGCTGTGAAATACCCAAGTAACATATAGATCTATTTCTCCATATAGGTCTCAAAACAGGTACAAGTGTCCATGATACAATTTTACAAATCTAACATTTCCAATAGCTCACACATAGCCAAGGATGGAGAAAAAAAACCAAAACCAAACCTATTCTGTTAAATGTTTAAGGTATCTTGAAGGGAAAAGCTGTTCTTTAATTAGCTCATTATTTACATATGAAATTATTGGGCAAAACAGGTAAGCACTTTCAAAGTATGTATTCTGGCAGAGGCAAATGCCAGCAAACATGAATGACAATGAACGTGATGTCGTAACCTTTTAGTAAAACAAACAGAATGCCAAAAATTAAATCTTGTCTCATTGCTGGCCAGCTAGCTCTTTCTAGACCAAATTTCAGTGTCAGACACCCTCCATTTTTCCTTTAAGAATAAATTCTAAGTGGTGACTGGTTGCCAAAGTGTTTTGTGGGGTTTTCTGTTTGTTGGGTTTTTTTGTTGTTGGTTGTTTGGTGTTTGGATTTTGGTTTGGTTTTGAGGGGAGGATGGTGTGAAAGCAGCAGCTATGGCGGTGAATGCAACAGAAATTATCTCAGCCTACTTAATTATTGATTTCCTACTTTGTTTGTTCTCCCAGAAACAAAAAATAAACCTAAAACTAAGTTTAACTTGCATCCACGACAGCTATTCTAGGACCATTCAGTGAACTTTGAAGTTTGCTGACTGCTAGAGTTGAGAAAATCCTCATTCCTTAGACACATAGCATAGAAATTCAGAAAGGAAAAAAAAAAACAAAACCCAAACAAAATCAAAAAAATCCACTCCCAAAAAGTCACAGAAAACACACACAGTGTCTCCCCACCAAAGCCATGAATAACACACCTCGAACAGAGTTGAGCAGCCAAATATTCCCATTTCATTAACAACTTTGAAGACTGAAGAACAAATGCCGCCACAATTTTAGTCTGCATTTGTAACCTCCTTTATTTTTGAGCTGTATGATCCCATGCCACCAGCTCCATACAAACTGACAATATTCTCTACTCCCTCAGCCCTGAGGCCACGTGTGAGTGATCGTGAGTTTTCATGAAGAGTTTCAGTAGTATGCAGTATATTCCAATTGAATAGTTCAGTGTTATTAAAATATAGAATTTATAACAATGACACAGATTTTATTCTACTAGTACTTTTATTCTGAACATTTACAACACAGATACACTATAGACATTACAGGAACAATAAAAAAAACCTGTTCTAGATTACTACCAAGTACTTGGGTATTTGACTATCAAATTTCCATCTTTCTAAAATATTTTTCTTTCTTTTGTAATTAATGCTCTGGAGTGAATTCCCTCCACTAGCTTGCAAAGTAACCCAACTGCTGTATTTTTTCATAAGAAAGACTTTTATTATCAGCCTCAGAATCCCAAACTTCTCAAAGACCATGAAGTGCTGGCTTGCACACCCACAATACATACTCCAGATTGCTCCCTTTGTAAAAAGAGCACAATAAATGTTTACAAGGAAATAGTTCTCATGGTAGGCAAAAGGAGGAATTAGATAATTAATGTAAAGAGCAAACAGAAGATGTGATGCAGATATTTGTTAAGATCTGAAAACACACAAGAAGTCTGTACATTTTATCTTTTTATAATACCTAGTTAAATTCAAGATACCTTTGCAATGATCACAAGGGTTGTGCATTGTCAGAAATGTATGATGACATGATTTTTGTTTGGCTGGGTTTTGGTAGGGTACAAACATTTCCCATAATATACAGCATTCCCTGGAGTACTGACACGATCATATCCAATAAAAATTGCATCATGAATAATGCAGAAACTGTTCTTTTAAGATTTGACAGTTACCTGTATTTCCAAATATTTAACAAAAAGCACTTACGTGATTCTATCTATTAATAAAAAATTCCTAGTGATATCTAGTCAGGATATCAGAACACCAAGAATTCATGAAGACACACACTGAAATATGCCATTATTCACCTGAAGGTTGATAGCCATCTTGCTCACATAGACACATGATACAATGATGCAATTATTTAAGCTCCCTGCATCTGGCCATCTCCCTTGTCAGCTATCACAGCAGAGCACAAAGGAACGAGCAGGCAGAAGCAATAATCCACCACGAAAGTTATTGAGATTCCATGTGATCTGCAATTACCATGTCACTGCAATAACTATCATGAAAAGCAACACTACAGGTTGCAATTACAACTCGTTTGCTCCAGTCATCTCATGACCAACCTAACTATTATTAAAAACCCCTACCCCAACAACTCCCACACCAGACACTTCCTCTTCATAGCTGGAAAACAGAACACAGCAGAGTCTGGACACTTCGTGAAAGAGATATAACCCGAGGTTTCATCACAGCCTTTAGAGGTTGTCTGCAAATCCGCATTTTTAATTTCCTTTTCCTTCTGCTCCCAAGTTTGCCTTGGCTCTCACAACACCCACACCTTTTAATTTTATTTTTCTTGAGGCAATGAAGGTTTTTAAAAGTTGCCAAGTGAAGTTATTAGATAAGACAGGAATTCAAATTTATATTACAGTAGCCACTCTGTGTGTACATGCATGTGAGTGTATGAAATCACACTGGAATAGTCCAATCCCAAATTTGCTTTGGCTATATTATGAATGGCAGAAGCAGCAAAGTATATTAGACTTTTATGGTGGTATGTGCAACAGTATCCTAATAGTTTATCCTCATCATGTCACCACCTATCCAGCCTTCCAAGTCAGTACAAGTTTTGAAACACTAAACTTACAATCTGATATCCTACACTGCAACTATAACAGATCAGCTTGTTTGCTGGGGATATATACAATTTTAATATTGTTTAGTAAATAGCTCTCTCATTCAATTAAGGTCATACATGTAACCCGTATTTCGCAAGATCTATCACTGTAAAACCTCCCCACTTTATTCCACATCACAAAGGAACCCTTCGTGAGTCCATCCATCAAGACTACAATTTTCTCTTTGCTTCAGTTTCCTCATGGCTCCTTCCATAATTCCCAAGTGGATCAGTTGATAAAAGAGTATCAATAGAAACAGCAGGAGAACAGAAAATCTTAAGCCAAAGCTTTTAGCCTAACAAATGATGCATTCATTGCCAAAGCACATGCACAACAGCACTGCCATCTCTACTGTTTTCTAGATGCCTCTTTACATCCTACAGGCTATTAGATTTTTTACCAGGTGAAAGCTCATACCCCACTGAATTTTGAGGTTTCTACAATGCCTCTTCTCTTCTCAAGGGGAAAGCAAACCGCGGCAGGAACACCACCTCGACGAAGCACAGCAAGACCCAGAGAACTCTTAACTGGCACTTTTCAATTCCTTCCTATCTTCTCTAACAGAGCTGTTCATACAACCTCAGTCTTGGTCAGCCTATTCTGCACAAAGCTTTAGAAAGCCAGAAAAGTAATTTACAAGCTGCAGGGGATGGAGTACTTTCTTTACACTGACATTTGAGAATCAAAAGCTTCAGCAAAATAGATTTGGAAAGCTAATCTGCTACAGATAGATATTTAAAAAAAAACCAAAAACAACAAACTTCTTGTTTAAAATAAAAACACCCATACATCTGAAAAAATTTATGGGAATACACCATTGCAAAGTATGAAAGACATTTTAAAAACAGGCACAAAATACTGTTTATGCCTACTTTTCTGTTACACTTTCCTTGCCACAAGAATTATGGTCCTTGAAAAAAAAAAACACAACTTGGGCTTATTCTTCTCATACTCATCATTTATGCTTTTGCATGATCAGAAATATCAAAGCTAGGGTTTGGAGTCATCAGATCAAAATTCTGTTTCTCTATGCTGGGAAGAAGCAAGCATCAGCTTCCAACCACTTCAAAAAGGTGGTAAACCAGTTCATTTAGGAATTTTAAGGTTTTATACCATTTTTTCTCTAATACAGATCTGTCTTACCTTGCTCTGACTAGCAGCGCTCACTGAAAATACCAGGAGTAATGCTACCAAAAAAAAAAAAAAAATTCCCCTAAAAGACCAAAACACAGCACAGGCCACTTCTGGTCCTTATTCTCCTGCTTTTTCTCAACTAGTCATCATCACTGTGGCAATTCACAGAACACCAAAAGATAAAACACATACCCTGTTCAACTCAACAATATCCATGCATCGACTAACACATGCAGTGTTAAACAACACTGCAACAGACATGACTGTAAGCACCATGTTGTCTGACACCTATCACGCAGTAATATTGACAGAATTAATGCCAGAAAAGGTTCCAGAAGCTAAAAGCCTTCTCCCTTCTGACAAATCCCTGAATTTCTTACAGTTCCTGGCAGACAATCCACACAGCCTAGGAAAGAGAACCAAGATAAACTTAAGAAATAGAATAAGGGAGCAGCACAAAAAAAAAAAAAAACCTGACACACTTAGCACATCTGTTCTTTTGAACAAGCAAGGACTGGACAGACAAACCTTAGTTTGGAAAAAATGTCAAAAAATAAATACAAAAACCACCACAGTCTACTACTACCACATTGCTCTCCTTCACACAGACTAAACATGGCTTGTATTAGACAAATGTCATGAGGCATTTAATAAAAACCTATCTGTGGAGAAATCTCAGTGGCATTTTTACAGTTATTTAAACAAGCAATTACATACAGAGGCTGCTGACAAGAGTCAACAATACCCAGAGCGGCCTTTGAAACTGATAACCCACAGTAATCACCGGAGTCAAACACCTGAAGTTCAATCTGTTTCCTCTCGGTAAAGTCCACGAGTTGCACAAATGTGGTGTCAGACCTTGTACTTCAGTCAGCCCCAGCAGCATCTAAAGGAATTATGCAAGTGTACCCAGCTTGTCTCTAACCTTTCCAGCTGTGAAGCCTGCTGTTCTAAAACCAGGTTTACATTAGAAATGCTTGTCAATGTATTAGCAAACACCACTGGTGAGCAATGTTCTTCTTGCCGCAGAAGTCCTCAGTGGGTGTGCCATTAGATGGCGGCATTCATTAATACAGTTTTTGTAACAGGGTTGGACTGGGCACCAGCAATAATTTGTACTATGAAAAGCATGCTCTTGCACCATAAACTGTGTGAATATTGTACACTATATTGGTAATGTCTTTTTGTGGGCATTTACTGCTTTCTCTGGACTTTCTACTTCAGTAACTCCCTCTTGGTTTCCCTGTCAAGGAATGCAATTATTATCCAACCTACATCCCAGAACTCACTACGCATTTTTGAGGAAACACAGTTAAAATTGAGTACCAGTAATTGACAGGTCCTGGGTTTGCAGCAAACTGCACTGATCTCCACTGTATGAGGACAAACAAGCTGATCAGTGAGATACCTGGACAAGATCAGATCTTGACAGACTTGTCATTTCCTGCATTTGTAAGGCTTGGGAGGTGTTTCTGTCAGAAGCCTTTATGGTCAAAGTGGTCTACAATGACACTTAATGGACGTAATTGCCACTTACATCTACCTCCTTTTTAAGCTGGAAATCGCTCAGGTCAACCCTGACTGTTGCTGAAAGCTCAGTCTGATGTCTACTTTGATGGCAATATGTTATTTATGATATTAGGGAAGGTCATGCCTTACTTCTTATTCTGCAACTCAAAGGCCTCCATCTCAGATGAAGTATTTGCTTCTGCTGTAGAAGAAAGTCTGTTTAAGTCATTGTTTATACTACTTACTGCTAAGCAAAAAGCCAAATCGCTTGGCCAAAATACAGAATGCCTGATAGTCACACTCAAAGACATCGTTTGTTATCTTGCAATACTCAGTCCATAACTTCATGGTCCAGAAGAGATCCTATTCACAATGCAAAGACACTTTAATCCCATCATTGTTATTGTGCGGTAACAACATTCCTGCTTTACTGGCTGTGCTAAAATAGTTGACATCCAAGCTCTATTTCGGTCCAAATTTAATAAAATTTCAAGTGAGAATAATCATTAGTTGTATTTAGTCACCTAATCTTTTTAGTAAATCTTTTCCTGTCGTTCCTGAATGCACAAGCTGTAGCTGAAACACACACATCTCCAAACACAAACTGAGTGTGTTAAGTTTACTCATTTGGAAGCCACAGGCACTTTCTACCAATTAAAGGTGTGAAAGACCAGGTTAACTTCTTTACTATGAACACTCTTGCATCCTATTATCAGTTCACAGAAAAAGTAGGAGATTGCTTTCCTCAGAAGAAAAAGCATATTTTTGATCAACCAGATTTATAGACTGAATCTTTCATTGTCATTTAAGAACCTTACCAGCATCAAGAAACTTATATTTTTATTATCCAGTAGAAAAAGTTAACAGAAACAGTTTAAGCAAGAGATGCATGAAATCTGTTGAAACCCACTGTACTGGGAGCCTTGCAGAAGAGGAGCTAGTGACACCAGATCTTTGTGGAGTTGTTCTTAAGGCTTGAGCAGCCTGAAGGTTCACCTGAGTAGCAGTCACTACCAGAGGACAAAGTGAATTTTAAACTAGCTTATGTGCCATCTTCAGTCCTAAAACCTGCTTACACCTATCTCTGGAACAAAATACCCTCTAGTCAGAGAAAAGACAGGTTCTGCTACAAATCAGCATTCACTGCATGGCAAATTCTGATAGAGGGGTGGAATTTATATGCAAGTAACAAAGCTAAATGTGCCCATATAATATCAGTACGTGGCAACATTAAGTCTCGTAGCAAACTTCTCCAGCCTCCCCCAGTCCTGCCGTCCCGCAAATTTGAGCTTTTCAACCATTGTCTACCACAGTGACGTGAAAACAGCACACATTTCATACATTACTTGGTTAGACAGTGACATTATGATCCAAGGAGCCTTTCCCAAAAAGAGGGAAAAAAAAAAAAAAGAAGCACCATACCAATTATGAGGGTTTTGAATTTTTGAGGAAAGTTCTACATACACATCAACTGTACGGCATCTAAAACTGAGGGCACAGGAGGGAGATGAAGGGGCAGTCTTCAGCTTTGAAGTGTTTTTAGCTACATGAATTCACAGGGTTCAAGTGAAGTAGCAAATAATCTGATTTATGAACTCATTCATTTTTTTATTTTAGGACAACTAGCAAATAGAAAAAGCTCTTCTGTCCAAAATTTTTTGATGACACAAAGAAAATGCAAAGAAGTTTGGAAAATATCTCTAAATGCTAACACTTCTTATTTATAATTTTTCGTCTGAAAGATCTAATCACTGTAATCACATTCAAATTACACTGCAACAGCAAGCAGTGTTTTTAATAGTAATCTGCTATTTAAAGACTGTTAAGAGCCTGATTTTTTTCCTTAAATACTTTCCAATTGTTGTAAACAGGATTAAAATAAAGCAGCAATATTTTGAAAAAACCTTTCAGTTGTTTATAAAATTAAGTGTTAAGGAACACTTATTAGAAAATTTGTAACAACTACACCATAGATTAAGTCTATGAATTCCATAAACCATAGCTAAACTTGCCAATGAACTCCAGTGGAGACTGGATTTACACATGGATTAGCTAAAACGTCTCAAAAAAAGCTATGTCTATGTACACTTATGCATTAAGCACATAAAATGCAATTAATAAAGATATTTTTATGGTCTTTGGGGAAAATACATAAAAAGCTGTACAGCAAACAAAAGAAAAACTAGCTTTCACACCCAAAACAAACTTTACACCACTAAAAGCTAAGATAAAATTGCCTTGAATTTTGCACAGACTAAACACAGCTTTAGGGATCCACTTCGTCCCCTTTTTTAGCAGGGTAAATTTGTGTTTGGGGGTTGCATGTGGAGGCAGGGCAGAGGGAAAAGAGTTAAACCACAGACTTTTCTGATACTCTTACCAGTACCAAACTCCTGCCTCAACTGACCTTTCTAATCCCTTTATCACTTTAGGCTTTCCCCCTCACTGCTTGACAAAGCAGCCAGTAACGCCTCTTTGGATTTGCTTTCTCCAAGAAAGGGGAAAAGCTGCTTAGATAAGGGACACAGACCAAAGTGTGTAACCCAAATGCTATGCTTTGCTGCAGCCTCTCTGCCACCACTTTGGGGCTTGCCAATGAGGAGATTACTCATGCTACATGCTGAAATCAGTGCAGTAACCCAAAAGTACCTGTTGTTGCTCAAAACAGTTGATAACCAGCACCAAGAAAGCAGCCAAGGGCTGAAGAAAAACAGAAGCACGAGGACAAAGAGCACCCTAACTAAAAAGAACACAAGCAAATTGATACAATTATTTAACCCTCCTAAAAGCTGGACCAAAGCCACCACACTACTTGCACAATGAAAGATTTAATGATATTCTGACAACGACTTTTTTTTTTCAAGCTGTATTTTTCTATACATAATTTCCTCTTTAAGTGACAATAAACAATGTACAGAAGACATCTGATCCCTATTGAAAGGGAAATGAAAAACTTTTTCCAATAGACCACATGTCTCTGGAAAAAACCTCACATACATGTTCAGAGAGGCCATGCCATTGACAGAACAAGACACATACTGTTTACTTCCCAGAAATAAAATATTTTATTAAAAACAATATCCATCTATTCAACTTGAAAGATACAATGATCCATGAGCTTTCCAAAGATTAAGTTAAAGCTTGGGAGTTCACGTCAACTGAGAGAGAGGATTTGGTTGTACAGACAGTAGATTTAAATCACCTGGTTCATTCAGCATGCAGAAGCTTTACCTTGTTCTCCACTGCTTTAACATTCTCAAAAGAAACTGTAGTCTAAAACAGACCCTGAAGTTCTAAAGCTTGTCTTCTTCCAGCTCTGTTCCTTCCTTTCTTACCGAGGAGAGATTTTTTCCCCATTCCTTCTGTATTTCTCTTAAGGATGTCAAAGGTTTTCAGGGAGTGAGGACAACTGCAGAAGGGTGACGGGAGATAACACAAGATGACAAATCCCATCAAAATACAAGCTGAGAAAGAATTTGAGAACCAATACAAAGTATTTATTTGCCTTAAGTCTTACCTTGATGTACCAAGTATAGATTGCTCTCTAATTTTTTCTTCTCAAAAACGTAGATTTTTACCTCTAAGCCTTGGAGAGCCCCTGCACCAGATCCTGTCCCAAACCACCACATCTGCTATGTCACAAATGCTTCTATGGAGTCATTACTACTGTTTCTGTAAAATACAAACCTATAGTGCAAGTATTTACATGCTGCCCAAACTTCCTCAAAAAAGCTGTCAACCAAAGCAGTATTGCAAATTCTGTATTTCTATAAAGCTTCGACAATTTCCTAAAGGAGTAGCATTTTTAAGAAAAAACAGTTTATTCAGGTCAAATTAAACCTTGCTGAAAGTGATCAAAGAGTCAATTTCTTATGATGGAAATAGAATTCTTTTTGTTAGAATGGAAAGTATCCATTACCTTACAGCTTACCAATTCCTATCATACCAGGAACATTTATACTGGGGATATATACTACAATAGGTATCAAGCAAGTATGTTAACTATTAACAGGTGTCAAATAATAATGTTAACTTGCTTAAGCCTGACACACACAAGACAGAATTTATTAAACCCTTTTTTTTTTTTTTTTTTTTTTTGCTGGGATAGCAGGTATGGTACAATCAGGATGCCCTGTAAAGCTGCTAAAATGAGCTGCTGACTCTTATGTTCATGCAGTGAATACATTCTAGATGGGCAATTTCCAAACAGTTGCGGTAGTGCAGCATGTTTCCATTTACAACACACAGTAACTCAGCATGATTTTAATAGGAGTCTTTCAGACAATTCCCCCTGGCCCTCCTGCCTTTCTTCCAAATCATCTTATCAAATGCTTACACAACCAAAAACTTGGATCTGATGATGACAAGGCATTCACATGTGACCATGGGGAATGCCTGGAGGTACACATCCTGTACATAAATGCCTCTCAGGGGCACATTATGAAAAAGAGAGTCCCCTCAAACCAGAAGTCTGACCCACACACAGTTGGCACAGGTTAGCCACCATCTAATATATTGTTTTCTCCAAAAAAAAAAGTCACCACACTAATTGTAATAAACTACCTATATCTGTGATCAGTACTAAGTTTATTTTTTCTCTTGCCCCAAGGCAATGTCTCCTAAAGAACTTTCTCTAGCAGCTATCTCTTCAAGAGAGGGATGAGAACAAATGAAGATCAGACCCTAACCAATGCCCAGAAATAGAGAAGTAATTATCTTACAATCACACAGATTAGCAAGCACCCTTCAAGACCCATGTAGCTTGTTTGTGTATGTCAACTTATCCACACTTCCAGAAGCCTTTTCTTGACTGAAAAGACAGCGTTTGGTTTTGAGTGGAAGAAATTAAAGAAATACTGACAAGCTTGAAGTCCACATTCTCCTAATATAATACTTTGGCAGGATTCCTCCACTCTTCTATTCCTACCATAAAGGGCAATACTTTGGCATGTCATACCTGCACCACTTGTAAGGGGGAGAATCCAGATCCCAACCTCCCTTTAAAGACTGTAAAACACACAACTCAATGAACACAATGTTAGGTCAGGCAACAAGGGCTGAAACTCACTTTTTCTATTCCATGAACTATACACATCTCAGTCAATTTTGTGTGACTGAGCATCACTCAATTCCTTCTGTACATCTAGGCTACATTTTTCTGAATTTGGCATAACCTTTTAGCAGTGGCATTCCTTCTCTGGAGACTGTAGGTCCACCCTTACTGGAACTTCATGCTCCACTTTGAAATTTTTTTTCTCTCTCCATCACTAAGCACAAGAGCAGGCATGCTAAGCACTAAGAGAGGCAAAGCAACACACCAGGACAGCAAGGATACAAAGGAAGCAAATTATCCTATCCCTGAACAACAGCTTAAAAGAGAAAAGGAGTGTGTCTAAGAGAAAGCATTAAAGCTACCTCTACCTGCAAGTAACACCAGCCAATGGAACCACAGCCGAATGACTGCCAGCAAGGCTTTTCTGTTAAGTATACCAAGAGAATAAGTTCAAATAAGTTTAGCTTTAGAAACTCCCAGATTCATGGAACAGTTTTTTCAACATGTTCACATAATAGAATTAATTGACCTGGGTCCTCTGACAGGTCTTCAGACATTTATTGTACCAAGAGCCTGTAATAAATTTTAATTGCTGATGAGGTGCTTCCAAGAGCAGCATCTTGGAGGCCTATCCTTTGTAGAATGAACAGGACTCATCTCTAACAACTGGCCTTCAATTTTGTACCATGAGGTGCTATAAGAACATCACACTGTCAGATACTTGTGGAAGAGAGAGCCATATTCTAGGTAGAAACTTTTTTTTTGCTGAATATTCTTTTTTCCAGAAGAAAACTTATGTTTTAAACATTTTAAATACAAAGATCTGATCTTGTTGCACTAGACACTTTGCCTGAAGACATTCCTTTCATTTTAACCTGATGAATAACTGTATGAAACAAAGTTTCAGAAAGTACAAAGCAAACGGAAGCATGAGTGAGAGATTTTAGATCTCTGACACTGCACAAGCCAAAAGGAGCTATCTTTTGTGGAAGGCAGAAGATGAAGGAACAGCTAGGATTAGATAGTGGGAGTAAATAAAAGGTAACAGGGAGCCTGAAAGAGAAGTGCCTATACATAAATATTGAAATTGAACAGGGGGAGAAAAGTATCTTCATGAGACAGGATGTCAATTTAAGACCGTCCTCCACAAGAACGCCTTCTTTACAGCTTTGAAGTAGAGAAGAAACATTCATAAATACCTGAATGTAATGTATTCAGCAACATAAAGCTCACTATTACAATGAAACAGTAATCAGATTCCTGGTCACTTAATAAATTGTTCTAGAATTCCAGACAAATTCTCAGAGTCAACCCAACATGCTCAGATATGCTAACGCTACATAACAGAGCTGAGGAGGTCTCAATTCATTTTTTCAGAGAATACCAAGTTTTAAATTTTATACAGAGGCAACTGCTCTGCTAACAAAAAGCAATGCCTACATCCTTATATTTCCCTGCCTTTTTATAAATCTGGCAGCTATCAACACAATTCCAACTTGAATCTTTTGATGAGGACTACACCAGAAACACATTTACTAGATGTACGTTGGCCTGTGTAAGTACTTCTTTACACACTTAAAAATTAAGGTCATCAGTGATATAGTCAACTACGCTTGTCATGGTTAGTAATCCAAATGCACATGAGCTAGAGACTACCATAAAGCAGAAGGATATATTCCATTAAATTGGCAGCATTCTAGAATCAACAGACGTTTACTGAACTTATGGGATGCCACCAAAACCAATAAAAATACGGCCATATATGACATGTTTTTTCATGAATATTTAGTTCTGCACACCCAATACAACAAATGGAAAAGGAAAATCCAGGTTTTCTGACGATACATAGTAATTGTATTAATTCTGTGACAGATCATACTCCAGTCCTTCTCCCCTTTCCATCTTCATCTAAAAATAGGATTCTAGCTTAGTCACCCTTCAACTGCCATTCCCAAACTTGCTAGACCCCAACAGCTGCCTTCCTACTCAGCCCCATCACACCCAACTCGACACCTCTTTATTTTCAATACCTCAGTCTGGCACCCACTGTTGTCCATCTTCAAAACAGACTTAAAAAGACAGAACCATAAAGCAGCATTAAACTGATATTAAGCAGACACAAAATGAGAGATAAAAATGGAAGAATGGCGAGTAAAACATTCTAGTTGCAAGGTTAAGCTGGTCGCTTTGAAGAGTTTTCTCGGCTTCTCTCTCCCCCCTTTGCAATTTAAAGGTATACTAGAAATCAAGCAGGCGATGGGGAATGCAGTATGGTCATAGAATCACCCCAAGACAACTTCCCTTTTGCAAGAATGGAGGGATCTAAGAACACATGGCTTTCTCATAAAAGCCAAGAGCCAAGTGACAGGACATCTTGGTAATTGATTCTGCTACAAAAGCCACTGAGTACACGTTCCCATCTTGACCAACTCACCAACACTTCAGAAGGAATGGAACCCCTCTCTCTCAACCCATACATATGGCCAAGCACTATCAGCAGCATTTTATCTAGCTCAATGTTTTCTGAAGACAAAGACTGAAGGCATGTATTGGTATTAGTTTTCTTATTTATTCTATAAATTGAACTATCCAAAAAAAGCTTTCACCAAAGACTAGGTGAAAACCTACTGTAATCAGTAGGTTACAGAGGCAGTTGCATGGACTGGTAAAATATAATAAGCCATGCGCATTGTTATAGCAGAAAATTCTAATAGGCAGCACTTTCTAACACCAGTTTGTAATTCCATAAAATGCAATTACACCACAGGCATTAATGGTTCTAATTGAACCAATTATGCTCTAAGAGGTAAAAGACTAAAAATACATACTAAATTATACAAAGCCTTCAGTCTAAATAACACTTGAGACTTAACAAAATACGTGTGGGAAAACATATCGCAGATGGTCAAACAATTTAGCACAGTGATACCCTACACGCACACTATCACTTGGGATTTTTTTTTTTTTTTTTATTTTTTTTTTTTTTTTTAAGCAGATTCTTGTTTAGAGATCTGAATAGTGTGTATTTGGGTCAAGGCTGAGCAGTTCACTATATATACCCTGATTTCCCCTCATCCCAAAGAAGACACTCCTTCCCCAACTCAGGATCAAATTCAGGCATTCATCAAAAGAAAAAATTACAGATTTCTATTTTCCCCATGAACACCAGTTGCAACATACCCAGGCATGACAAAGTATTGAAAAAGGTATGTGACCAAAAGTTTGTCTTCCCCCTAGCCACTGATTTAACTATGTCGGTCCATCCTCCATGCTTAGGGCATTACTGAAGTCCTACTATCACATTTTAGGCATAACTTCTTTAGAGAAACCCTTTGTTTCCATCAAAACACTCATTCCGCATTTCTCGAGGCTTTATGAAAGAGAAGGAAAACAGTCAGTTGTCTAAAACACAAAGTTACCCTTTAGAAGAGGTTAAAGGAGACAGTCCTTGAAAGCTAGAGGAACCTGAGTTTTCAGAACTTGAGGCAACATCACAATTCATTTCATCATGGATCTGGCAATTCTCAAGGTGAATCGGGATAATCACATTACACTGCAGAATCCAGTCTGATGTGACTAAAGCCTGTCTGTCCTTCAGGAAACCACTCCCTCCGAGAGAAGGGAAAAACGAAAGAATGCACAAAGATCTCAGTATTAGTTATGCTGCTGTGCAGACTTGGTCACCATCCTGAGGGTGAAGGAGCACAGCACAGGGGAGGAGAGGCAGACGTGAACCCCAGCAAGAGAGGCCTCGCCTTGCTCAAGGCATAGATGAGCAGGAACACACTAGAGTCTCTCCAGAAGACAGCTTTTTGTTCCTGGTCTGTCATCTACTACCTGTGGCACACAGGTAGGGCCTGAGAGATGAGTTTCCTCAGAAGAGATGTGCAAAAGCTAACCTGAGGAGGCACGGGCTTCTCATATCCACTCACAGTTTCAAGCTATCTACAGGGACAGACAGCTGCGAGTGCCTAAAGAAAAGAATGAGCCAGGCTGTACTCCAAGGGAAACAGGGAAAACAGACCAGAAGCAACAAAGTTGCATCAAGTTAAGCTACAGTATTAAAAGAGAAATTTCCACAATTTGGGTAGCCAAACACAGGGAGAGGCTGCTCAAGGAGGCTGAGGAAACACATCCTCAGAGACCCAGCACAACCTAACACCAGAAATGATCAGTCTTTGAGTGTGAGAACAACCGAGTCACCTGTTCAGCCCATCGCAGTCATGGATGTACAGCTACAAAGTTTTCTACTAACAATCATCAACCATGCTAATACAGTGCCACAGATAAGAGAGCAGATAGATGCACGCCCAAAGGGCAACTCAGCGACTTGAGTTGTCACTGCCAAGATTAGCCCCAAAGTCTTTTATTTCCTATCACTTCTACAAAAAAGAATGTTTACTGAGCAAGATACAGGGAGGACTATTTCACATGTTATTGCACAAGGCATAACAGAAGGATCTCCACCAACAAATGTTTAAAAGCTTTGTTTTTCAAGCATCCTTAATCCTCTGTTGAAAGCCCCAACTTTTATTTCTTTAGGCAATACACAGTATGATAACTGTAAGCTGTAAAATTTCCATCACTCCATGATCATTTGGTTTAATATTAAGTAAGGTCAATATCATTGCAAACTCTAAGAAGAGATTCAGACTACTACAGGAAATGCATCCATGTATGTTGTATTTGATCAAGTCTCTTTTGCTTCTATTGTTTCTCAAAGCTTCCTAATCTAAGAAAGTAAAATGCTTTTAGTGCTACAGGGTGTTAGGCACCAAATCTGCCTCCTGTCCCATTTATCAGGAAAAATTCAACCTTCTGAACTGAGAGACCGCATGTATTTTTGTTGTCTAAACTATTCAAGTGGAAAAAAAAAATGTCACTGGGCAGGGGTATCAGGAGCAAAGGTAGAGAAAGTCAGTCAGCAGTATCAGAAGGAATAATGAACAGATTGTCACTGGTTCAGCAGTTGAACAGCATCATTTCTACTCAGTTTTCCTACTCTATAAAAGTAAATTCATTGCTAATAGAGATAGTCCTCCTGTCCTACCTATGATGAGGCCATGGCAAGCAGCTGACAAACAATCAATTCTTAACACATAGATTTGCTTAACAGCACATACTCCTGGCAGCTTCATCACAGCCTTTTCCTACACCATACATGGTGTAGGCAACCAGATCCATTGGGTTATTTAACGAGTCCCATACCACAGTGATGGGTCATGCAACCAGTTAAATGCATCAGGGTCCTTCAGCCTGGAACAAAGATCTCATAGTTCCACACTGCTAAGGATTTCAGACCCAGTGCACACAGTTGTGCAGGGCTGTTCACCTCCTCCCCCAGGACAGGAACTGGACATAAAGTAAGCAAATCCTATATACTGAAGGCCTTAAAGAACTGGTTCTTCACACAAACCGCAAGTAGGCTGCAAAACTCCTTTCTCCTGGGCACTCTTGATAAAAGACACCTGAAGCCATTAAATACAGACTGAACCAATTCATAGAAACTGCAATGAGCATGGCATGCAGACACCAACAGGCATTTCCCTGTGCTTACAATTCCTCCTCCTTGGCACTCTACCATCCACAGGATGCGCTGCTTCTTTGGGCTTAGAATAAAACATCCCGTTTATCACAGTTTGCCACAAAAGTTTTTCTTTATTCTTTTAAATTAATTAACAGGATACATGTTTCCACAGTAATTCTATGGCAAGGGACCAGCTGGAGGTTCAGGGGCCAGAAAGTGACAAGATACAGACAGGACCATCTGAAGCTCTGTGCTCCAGATGCACAAATCTGAGGAGTACACTAAAGTTTTGCAAACTCACTGTACTCAGTACAGTCATACTACCCACAATATGCCTGTTCTGATGGCAGGCACATTCAGGAAGCCCAAATGTTTAAATGAATACTTTTATTAAGAGCCAGATCTGCCCATTTATTAATTCCTACACCCTGGCTCCCCACTGAAAGAGTTAGGTGTTTTACAGCACTGCATACACGGCCAGGAGCTTGTCAGGAACCATTGTATAAAACTCTCAGTTGTTCTGTCATTAAGAGATTAGTTTGAGAAAATGCTCTGCAAGTCAGCCTAATAATTTACTCAGTCCTTAATCCTATTTTACAAGATCTAGACTTACCACTATTCAATGCCAGAACCCAACAGGACACCTGGTAATGTTAAACCATGTAGAAGATAGCAACAAAAAAAAAAAGCCAAAGACTTTAAAAAAAAATTATATTTCCTCTTACATCCCTCACACACACAGACTTTTCCAGACTTCTGGGACACAGGGCATTGGTCAGTACTACAATTATTTTGATTGTCAGTGGACCACTAGTGAAACACAACATAAATGTGCAACATAAAAGCTCCCAATGGCTGTGTTCAATCGGCGGGCGAGGTTTCAGCAGCTTTTCCAGGCCAGCAGCCTGGCTCTGCAGGATGCAGGCCTCCTCTGCCCAGGCTGCTGCTAGCAGGCTCTCACCCAGGCCCTGGACAGAGAGTTGGTGTCACAGTTTCCAACAAGAGGCACAAAAAAAGGGATGCTCAGACCGGCAAGCCGGCACAAACCTAACGCACAGTCTGCTACTTCGCGCACTGCAGGGCTGCCGAACAGCTGAGCTGGCGGTTCAGGGAGACCTCAAAACAAGCGCCTGCAGGAAAATTCTCCAGAAAGACGAGATTCAGGAGCAGTTTATTTACAGATTATCGCAGCTAAACAGAAAAACACTTTTGTTAGCGACAGCAGCTCAGTGCATCACCCTCATGTCCTGACTGCATCCCTCTCTGGGATGGCCAACACAGGAAGGGCATTGACCTTTTGGAATGAGTCCAGAGGAGGCCGCCAAGTTGATGAAGCACTTCTACTATGAGGAAAAGCTGAGAGAATTGGGATTTTCCAGCCTGTAAAAGAGGAGGCTCAGGGGTGATCTAATGGCAGCCTTACAGTACCTGAAGGGAACTTACAGGAAAGATAGGGCTAGACTATTTACACCTAGTGACAGGTCAAAGGGAAACAGGTTCACACTAAGAGTAGTTTTAGACTAGATATTTGGAAAAAATTCTTTATCATAAGGTTGGTGAGGCACTGGACAAGGTTACCCAGTGAAGTTGTGGCTGTCCCATCCCTGGAAGCACTCAAAGCCAGGCTGGATGCAGCTCTAAGCAACCTCAACAAGTGGAAGGCGTCCCTGCACACGGCAGGGAGGTTGGAACCAGATGATCTTTAAGGTCCCTTCCAACCTCAACCTTTCTAGGATTCCGTGATTCTCGCAAGCCGTCCCCGGCTGCGCCCCACGGGCCCGGCTGGCCCGGGCACCGCCGCCGCCCCCCCGCCGCTCTCGGCAGGGCCC